>JAKXYG010000413.1:0-15727 GCA_025895645.1 Cardicola forsteri | reverse complement strand
GTATTTTTGTCAGTTAAAAACATTAATTAGTAATATATTTCATTTTTAATAAGGCATGTGTATATATAACACTAATTATAAATTTTTATTAAATAAGAGTTTTCACAAATATAACTTTTTAAATTAAATTTTATAATACATCAGTTAATTTAATTTTTATAACAAAAATAAATTAAATAATGAGCATTTTCACTTTAGTTGCACTAGGTAATATAACCGAATATTCTTAACTTTTAACAGGTACTTAACAATTTTGTTTTTTTTATAATAATAATGTATTTTTAATCTATAATTATCTTACTAAAATCTTTTTACTATAAAGATAAGCATTTAAAAAAAAGTGAAAATACGACAGGGACGCATTATTTAATAAACAACTTAACACACGTAAACACAATCAGTTCCACGTATTTAAAAATTTGACCAAACGTTTTTCTTTATCCTAAAAACTATTTACATTGTACAAAGTTTTGAAATTGTTATTATTTAGTTTTTTGAGGTTTAATAACTATTTTTGTTGTAAACGTAAAATTTGACGAAATCATTTTGTGTGTTTAATTGTATTAAAGCCACGTAATAATCAAAAGTCTTTATTCCTTTTAATTTAAAAAATGACATTGTTTTATTTAAATATGCTTTTACTAACATTTTTGGTTAGCAGCCTTTATCAAAGGTTTTATATATATATATATATATATAATTGACGAATTTAATAATGTTTTTATTTTTTTAATAACATAACACATTTTTGACTTAGTGCACAACGATATTGTTTTAAATTGTTTATACGTAAGTCAAAACATTAACTAATATTACCGACACGTTTTGTTATATTTTACATTATTTCTTAATTTTTTTTGAGTAAACTAAAATTATTTGTAAAATTTTAATATATAATCTTACATTGGTCCAATTAATAAAATGATTAAATTATTCACGGATTGAGTTATAATTGAATTAATTACCAAATAAACACAGAACAGAGATAACAATTTATAACAAACTGCCGTAAAATTGTAAAAAGCATTACGACTACTTTTTTATTTAAGCAACTAACATGTTGGCAAATAAAACACATAATAGTTAACTTTTTAATAATATTTAGTAAAATGTTGCAATTTTTTACAATGATTCAATCTATAAAAGAAATTTAATTTGCATTTTTATATTTGTTACAAGTGTTAATTTAGTTATCTATGTTTAGTTATCTTTGTGCTTGTACTGCTTGATATTTGGGCATTACAATTTTACAAATAAAAAACTGATTAGTTTTTAGTCCGTAAATCAACACAGTCAGCGCGGTAACATGCAATTACATGTATATTTTTGTTTTCCTAAATGTTATATTATAATGTTTTCATTAGTAGTATAATGTTTTTATGCAAATTGTTACTTTTTAGAGAAAATATTGTAATTTTATTTAAACTAAAAACTGACTTGTTTAACACTTTCTAGTTTAAACTAAATAAATATATTTACGTTTAAAATTACTGTAAATATGTTAACCCAATATATAATAACAACATATTTCTTAATATATTATTCTACAAATTTAATTTTAAATGTTTTGTTTAATTTTAGTAGAAGAAACTGGTAATAATTTGATATAGTATATTATGGTTTAAATGTTGTTGTTTTTTGATGTTTATTTATTACTTCTAAAATTCCCATTTTATGTTAATATTATTGTTAGTGTTGTCATTAATTTTGCTTGTTAAACATTGTTTGTTATAAAAGATATTTGATAATTGTTTACGTTAAATAAAATAGTAAAACAATTATTTTTTATTCCATAACCAAAAAAAATTATGTTATCAATAATACGTTATTTTATTTTTTTGTAAAAAATGAGTTAATAAACGTATTTCTTTATAAATTACATTTAAATTATTTAATTAATAATAAAATTATTTATTTTAAATTGCTACATCAAACATATTTTTTTAAAAGTATTATGTTTTACATGCGTTTAAAAAGGTGGTAATTTGTTATTCAACATTTTGTAAATTTAATGTTATTCACAATATTGTAAAATTGTAAATAATTATAAGTTGATTTTTTATTATAAATGTATATTAAATTATAGTTTTTACATTTATTAAATGCAAAATATTAATTATAACTTTAAATTAAATGTTGTAATTAAATACTGAACATTTTTGTTTTATTTGCAGTAGGTAATATAACTAAATTTTCTTTATTTTTAAGAGATATTTATCAATTTTGTAATTTTTATACAATAGTGTATTTTAAAATAGCAATTGTATTTAAGATTTTTTTACTATTAAAATGAGCATTGTACGAAATAACATATAAAAAACAAAAGTAAAAAAAGACAACAACGATTTATTTAATAAACAACTTAACACATAAACAAAATAGTTTCCACGTATTTAAAAAATTGTCCAAACGTTTTGTTTTCTCCCTAAAATATTTACATTATACAATGTTTTTAAATTGTTATTATCTTTTTTTTGCGGTTTAATAACTTTTTATATTGTTTTTAATTTATATTTTTAAAATTGTTTCTGTAGCTTTTGGTCAGTGTTCTAGAATTTAACCAATTCATTTTGTTTAATTGTAACATAGCTACGTAATTAAATAAAAAATTCTTATTGTTAATAATTTTATTACATAAAATTGTAATTGCATCAAGTAATTTTAAAATACTTGTAGAATACTGGCGCTAAGGTTTATTTAATATACTTTTGGGTAGATATAGCATTATTACCACATTTATTTAAGATTTTCAAAAATTAACATTGTTTTTCAAGTATGGTTTACCAACAAAATAAACAAAAGTTTTTATTCCTTAAAAATGATTATAAAATATAATTGTGTTAAGTAGTTCTTAAGAATTAGCGGTAAAACATTTGATATATGTTTGTGGATAGATAATCATCACCATATTCATTTGAGTTTTTCAAAATATGAGAATGCTTTTTCAAGTATGGTTTTACCAACATTTTTGGTTTTATTCTTTTTTTATTGGTGCTTTTGAAATATTTAAAAAAATTAGCAAATTTAAAATTGTAAGTTCACGTTTTTTGATTACATAACACTTATTTAAATTGCGCACAACGATATTGATTTTAATTGTTTATACGTAACTCAAAACATTAGCAAATATTTGCAAAATTTAAATATCTTAATTCATATTAGTTTATTTAAATAAATAAAACAATGATTGGTGATTGAGTCATAATATAATTATTTACCAAAAACACAAAACAGTGATAAACCTATAACATACAGCCGTAAAAGTTTTCAAAAGCACTAAGACTATTTTTTTTATTAAAGCAACTTAAATGTTGCATAGTAAACAAATAATAGTTAATTTTTTTAAGAAAACGTAGTAAAATATTGCAGTTATTTACAATAAGTCAATCTACGAAAGAAAGCTAATTTGTATTCTTCCATTTGTTAAAAGTTTTGTTTTAGTTATCTAGTTTAAAAAAATGTGCCCACATTCTGTGTGCTTTTACTGTTTGTTATTTGAGCATTACATTAGCTTATTAATTAACACAGTCAGCGCTGTAACATGCAATTATCTGTATACTATTATTTTTCTAAATGTTGTCTTATAATGTTTTCCTTAGTAGCATTATGTTTTTACAAGAATTGTTAATCAACATCTGAAATATTGCTACTTTATTAGGACAAAAAACTGGTTTGTTTAACATTTTGTAATTTAAACTAAATAAATATATACACGTTTAAAATTATTGTAAATATATATTAACCTAATATATAATAACAACAGAGTTTTTAATATATTGTAATACAAATTTAATTAAAATTAGACAATTTGTTCAATGCAAACAATTGCATGTTAATTATAAATATTTCTACTATAAGAGTGTAAACTATACAAGTAGGTAACATTTTGTTTAGTTAAATAAATATTATATAATTAAAAATTAAACAAAAATTAAATAATTTTATTCATAGAATATAAAATAAATTAGATTCTATTAGAAATAGGCATTTATATAATTATTTATTTAAATTCTTTCTAACAATTGATTTGATAAAATATTTAAAAAATGTTTTACTGCAACTACGTAAAGTATATATATATATATATATAAATTTTAATATAGATCGTATATATATATATATTATCACAAAATTTAAAACCTTTTAATTTTTATTACTGCAATATATTAATATTTTTCACTAAACAACCTGCACCTCTTTCATCTGATTATTGAATATCTATCTACTCTAAAATATACTCGAAGCATTATCAATTAAAGATGTAAAGCCTATTTTAAATTATTTATACATGTAAAATACATTGGAATTTAAATATAGTATTACTTAAATCCGTATTATTAAAACATTAATAACATCATTTTTTAAAACTATTAGACTAATTAATGTTAGTGTACTTTTACTATAAAATTTTTATTAAATCTTAAAGTACTTAGACGAGAAAAAAGGCAGCCTATAAATCTAACAATTACTACAAAACTTAAAACAAGCAAATTAGACTAAAAATAAACAAATGTAATATCTATACTAATAATTATTTTCACCAAACTGTGATTTACAATCTGTTTGGAAAAATGATATAATTGTAGAACCAATTTGAACATCTCAAAGTACAGGCATATTGATGACTCATTCTATGCAATAACAATTTTTTAAATGATATTGTATTATATTATTATTATTAAGCTTTAATATCTCAGTAGAGACATTCAGTATAAAATATATTTTTGATCAATTATAAAAAAAGTAAAAGTAAAATTAATTAAATCAAAATGAATAGAATAAGTTTATAAAATAATAAATATAAATATAGTCTATATAGCATGTATATTTTTTAAAATATTCAAAATAGTATGTACATAGAATAACTCATTATAAAGCACAACTTGTACTGTGAGATGTCCAAATTATTCAAATGAATGCGTAGGTGAAACAATTCCTACTTTCATATTTTTGCTCCAAATTTTGTTTGATTCTGGATTGGTTAATACTTTGAATAAGTAGGGCAGACATACATTTTTGTATTGATTAGTTTTGGCTCTATGCAGGTGTTTTTTTTATTTTTCCAGAAGTTTATAATTGTTAAAAACTGTATGTAACGGGTGATTGCTATTTTCATCTCTTGATGCTAATTGTATACATGATTTAAAATGTTTATTAGCAATATCTATTCCAATAAGATTCCTGAAAATTTTGATACCAATAATATGCATCTTTATTAAATGATGTTATCCCGTTTTAATAAAACCAGGAAATATTAGTGTAAACAATATAATATCAAAGATAAAGCATGATGTAATAAACAATTTAGTATTACAATTATACATTTTAGTTTTTTTAATATTCTTATATCTTCTTTATATTTTTATATATATATATATATATATATATATATATATATATATATATATATATATATATATATATATATATATTACATGTATATATAGACTATATTTCATGTTTATTAACATATAACATTCTATTTTTATTTTATCTTATTATTTGTATTACTACTTATTTATATTGATGTTATGTATTTTATGCTAAATAGTCTTTTAAGATATTAAGCTTAATAATAATATTAACAATAATAATAACAATTATTATTATTATTAATGTTATTATTATTATTATTTAATTTTTAAATATCGTTTAATTTCGAAGAAAAGAAAGTGGTAATTATTTTTTATAGTTAATTACTTTTAAAAGGTTTTGATGTTTTTGATTGTATAACTGTATTTTATTTTTTTGTTTTTAAAAAAATAATAATTGTTAACGTTAAATAAAATAGTAAAACAATTATTTTCCTATTTGATAACAAAACAATTAATAAACTTGTCAATATTACGTTTTTTATATACATTTTAAATGTGTTAATTAACGTTCTTTTAATAAATTACCTTTACATTTTTTAATTAATAATTAAATTATTTGTTTTAATTTGTTTTATCTAAAACATTTTAAAAACATGTATTATTATTTATTATTATTTATGGTTATTGGTTTGAATACTTTAGTAAAAGTAGCTTTCAACACAATATGTTATATTACATGCGTTCAAAAAGGTGGTAATATGCTGTCTGACATCTATATGTTTAATGTTATTTACCACGTTCTAAACGAATACATTATTGTAGAATTAAATATTATTATAAGTTAATTTTTTATTATAAATTTATATTAAATATAGTTTACATTTGCTTAAATTTAAAATTTATTAATTATATCTTTAAATTAAATTTGTAATAAATTATACAATTGAATTATAAATATAAATAAATTAAATATTAACAATTTTTTTTTACTTGCAGTTAGTAATACAACCAAATCTTCCTAACTTTTAAAAGATAGTTAACATTTTTGTATTTTTTTATAATACCAGCAAATGTTAAAAAGTATAATTATTTTACTATGATCCTTTAACTATAAACATGAGGATTGTGCATAGAAATGTATTTAAAAATAAAAAAACAAAGAAACGAGAAAGTCGCATTATTTAATAAACAAATGTCACAATCAAACAAAGTTGTTTTACGTATTTAAAAAATGTGACCAAACGGTTTGTTTTCTCCCAAAAAATTCAAAGTATTAATTAATGTTTTTAAATAGTTATTATTTCAGTTTTTGTGGGTTAATAGCATTTTTCATTCTTTTTTTATTTTTATTTTTAAAATGGTGTTAGTAGCTTTTAGGCCGTGAAACGCAGAATTTGACTAAGTCATTTTGTTTGTTTAATTATAATAGAGGCACATAATAAATAATGCTCTTTATTTATTAAAATTTTATTTTATAAAATTTATTTGCGTCAAGTAATTATTAAAAAACTTTTGACACATTGTCGCTAAAAACATTTAATTTTTTTTTAATGTATTGATAAACACTTGTATATTTACTTGAGTTTTTTAAAAACTGACATTGTTTTTTCAAATATGGTTTTACCAACATTTTTGATAACCCGTCTTTATTAATTGTGTTTTTTAAATAAATAAACCAATTAGCAAGTTTATCATTGTTTTCGAATTGTTTATTATTAAGCCAATACATAAAATGATATTACAAACACGTTTTGTCATATTTTGCATAATTTCTTAAGTTTGGTTGAGTAAACTAAAATTATTTAAAAAGAAATATATATATTTTTCCATTAGTTTATTTCATAAAAAAAAACACATATTTATAGATCGAGTGATAATAGAATTAATTAACAAAATAAACATAAACAATGACCAACAAATCATGACATACTGCCGTAAAAAAATTGTACTTAGTATTATGACGACTTTTTTATTATTAACTACTTAAATGTTGGCACAATGAACACATATTAGTTAATTTTTTTAACAATATTCAGTAAAATGTACCAATATTTTACAATGATTTAATTTACCAAATATGTCTAAATTGTCCTATTCTCTTTTTGTTGGTGTTTTGTTTTAGCTATCCAGTATCCAGTGCGTACATTCTGTGTTTTCCGTAGCAATGTAATGTTTTTACAATAATTGTTATAATTTAACTAAAATTTTGTTATTTTATTTAAACTTAGAATTGGTTTGGTTGACACATTTATTGTTCTAACTGAACGGAAATATTTACGCTTTAAATTGTTATAAATATATTAATCCAATATATAATAAACTCAAGGATATCAACGTATTATTATGCAAATTTAATTTAAACCAGACAATTTGTTTAATGCAAATAAGTATCTGTAAATTATAAATATTTGTAAAATAAGATTAACAACTATACAATTGTGTATCATTATGTTTAATTGAATAAATATTATATAGTTAAAAAACAAAAAAAAACAATTTTAAATAAAAAATGTGTTTGATAGTGACATAAGTAAATCCAATGTTGACCTACTATAATATTGAAATAAATGTAACACTTGTTACTTATCTTAGACATACCTAACGTTTGTTAATAAGTACCTTAGATAACACTTTACTAATATATATATTTAGTATTATTAGCAAAAAAATTCTTAATATAATACACAATAACATTTGTTTTACCAATAAAGTACAATACCACCATTATGAAAACTTGAAAACAAACACAGATAATTGGTTTAAAAAAATAGTTTTATTTACTAAAATACATAAATATACAAAATAAATGTAAAAAACTTAATAATGTCAATAATTTAAGTGATATCCACGCTTTTGTTTAACTTTTGCAAGCCGCTTGGAGTGGGAATTTATCAACGTACCAATATAATCCTTCAAAATGCAATTTTTTACAAAATGGTTAATTTTCGCTTCCAATGATACGTCAGTTTCCATGCGGTTAACCTCACGTTTAAAAATACTAAATACGTTTTCAATTATATTAAGGTCTAGACTGTATAAAGAAAGTTGAATAAAAATAAGCTTCTTGCTTTTCAAAGTTTTTGTGATCTAAATAAAGAAAACGTATAGTAAATTGTAAGTTATGTTAAAATACACATTACCACTTTTAAAGTATGCACAGGAGCATTATCTTGGATGATTGTTAAGTGTCCTGTAGCATTTCTGGACAACTCGCTATGAAATATTTGTACAAATTCAGCGCTGTTTAAATTGCCACTTGTACGCATTTATTTTGAAGACTGGTTGTTCTTAATTGCAAAATATCCTTTGACACATAAAGGATGTGCAACTTTTATAGCAGTACAAGTGTGGTTGAGTAAACAATTTGGACTATAAACAACCTATGAATTTTTAGTCCATGGTTCGTAGGATAGTGCATACTCATCTGTGAAGTATATTGATCTCAAAAATAATAATGAATAATGTTTGTACTTATTAGCAAACTCCACTCGTTGTAATCTATGGGCACGACTAAGTAGAAGTTACTTAACAGCCGCTTTAAGAATGAAACCTTTAGATTTCATCCTCTTTCTTACAGTTAAATATAAAAATTCTTTTTAAGTATTAATTTTTTATTTGTTTAACGTTCATTGTTCTGTGTTTTTTAAGCTGCATAGTTATAAACTGATCTTCTTGTTTGCTTGTTAAACGTTTTCTATCAACTGTGTAAGTAATCTGGGGCTTGTTTTTTTGTTCAAAATGGTGTACACAGTTAAAAACATATATTTTCATGCATTCGGCAATTGTTTTAATTTTTGTGCCCTTTTTATAAAAACTTTGAACTAATTATAATCATGGGTAGACAAATAACGACGTTGAGCTCTGTTTTAACCATATGTATCAAGTGAGCGGAAATAAAAAGCCTTTTTTCAAAATTCCAAATTTTGAAACGGAAAATAGAAAACGACCTTGTGTTTAAATTATTAAAAATAAATTAATAATTTTTTTCGAAAAAAAATTGTTTTAAAATTTTTTATATTGAAATATTATTAAAATAAATTATTTATTGACTATCTAAAAATACAGTGCAATTTTGTAAATATATGTATAAGCAGTTATTTTATTTTACAAATAATTATTTTTCTAAATAAAAGGAATATAACATTTAAAAAAATTTTAAATAATTTTTTTTGTAAATAAATTACATATTTTTCTATTTAATAAATGTTAACTAAAAAAAATAAAAATTTGGCAATTTGATTATCGGCGTATATATCAAGGTTATATATATATAAAAAATGTAGCGCATCAACAATATATTTATAATGTGTAAAAAATAATTGTTATTTTAATAATATACATTAATCTGTTTTATAAACAAAAAAAATTAAAAAAAATTATTCAATGAAATATGTTGCTACTGTCAGTTAGAAATTAATTATGTTCTATTGGAAATATGTAATTGTTTATTAATTCGATGCTTGCTTTTAATTCATAAAAAGTAATATTTTTAAAATGCTTTACAATATTTGTGTCAATTAAAAACATTTATTAGTAATATATTTAATTTTTAATAAGGCACATATATATATACCACTAATTCTGTAATGTATTTTGTATTTTCGTAGTGCAATATATTATTTAATTTTAAATATTTTGTTAAATTAAATGCAAGGAAAAGGTAATGTTATTATATTCTAATTATAGTTAAAAAAATGTAATATTTTAATGTACAACTGTTGATATATTGCTTCTACAATGACCAAGTAATATTATTATTATTGCTACTATTGTCACTAATATTGTTTATTAAACACTTTTGTATTAAAAACAATTTAATCAATTTTTGAATAAAATAAAATAGTATGACCCTTAGTTTTCTATATGATAACAAACAATTAATTAACTTGTCAATAATACTGTGGTATACCTTTTTTAAATAAATTAATAAACGTACTTGATTACAAATAAACTTTAAATTTTTCGATTAATAATAAAATGATTTATTCTAAATTGCCATATCTAAAATATCCTAAACAATGTATGTTATTATACATGCGTTCAAAAAGGTGATAATTTGTTATTCAACATTTACATGTTTAATGTAATTTACTAGATTTTGGTCGACTACATTATTGCAGAATTAAAAATTAGCATAAGTTAATTTTTTATCATAAATTAAATTAGATTTTCACATTTATTAAATGTAAATTTTTAATTATAAATTTAAATTAAATTTTGTAATGAATTATTCAATTTAATTATATTAATAAAAATCAATAAAATATTAAAAATTTTCTATTTATTTGCAGTAGGTCATACAACCGAATCTTTTTAATTTTTAAATGATAGTTAACAATTTTTTATTTTTTTTCTAATAGTGTATTTTAAAAGTATAATTATTTTAAAAAAATTATTTAACTATAAAAATGAGCATTATGCATTAAAATAAATTTAAAAACAATATGCAAAGGAACAAGAAAATCGCATAATTTTATAAACAACTTAACACAACTAAGTGATTTACACGTATTTAAAAATTTCACCAAACATTTTACTTTATCTCAAAGAATATTGATTTTATACAATGTTTTTAAATAATAATTATTTAGGTTTTAGGGATTTAATAACTTTGTTTATTGTTTTTAAATTTTATTTTGGACCGTGAAACGTAGAATTTGACCAAGTCATTTTGTTTGTTTAATTGTAATATATCCACATAATAAACAAATGTCTTTGTTCTTTAAAATTGTATTTTATACAATGTAATCGCGCCAAAAAATCTTTATAATATGTGTGACACAATAGCGGTAAAAAATATTTAATATTTTGTAAGACGTATAAAGAAAGATTAATATATATTTACTTGAGTTTTTCAAAAACTGACATTGTTTTTTTAAGTATGGTTTTACCTACATATTTGGGTACCTGTCTTTGTTGATGGTGTCCTTTAAATATATAAAAAAATAGCAAGTATAAAATTGTGTTTACTTTTATTGATGACGTAACACTTATTTGAATTAGTGCACAACAATATTGTTTTAAATTGTGTATACGTAAGCCAAAACATCAACTAATATTGCTGACAGGTTTTGTTAAAATTTTAATTATTTTTTAAGTTTTTTTAAGTTAACTAAAACAATTTGCAGAATTTAAATATGTTATTTCATATTGGTCTATTTAATAAAATAAAACAAATATTTATGGATTGAGTCATAATAGAACTAATTACCAAATAAACACAGAACAGTGATAAAACCTCATGACATAGTGCCCTAAACAATGTAAAAATTACTACAACTATGTTTTTTAATAAACAACTTAACTATTCGCATAGTAAACAAATAATAGTTAATTTTTTTAAACAATATTTAGTAACATGTTCCTATTAACATAATTGTTTCCACGTATTTACTTTATGCAATGTTTTTAAATAGTTATTGTTTAAGTTTTTGGGGTTTAATAACTTTATTTTAATGTTTTTAATTTTTATTTTTAAAGTCGTTTTAATAGCTTTTGGGCCGTGAAACGTAGAATTTGACCAAGTCATTTTAATTGTTTAATTGTAATAAAGCCACATAATAAACAAAAGTATTTATTCCTTAAATTTTTATTTTATATAATGTAACCGCGTCAAGTAATTATTAAGATACTTAAAATATAAATACTTGAATAGAGAAACATTACTTTATTCATTTGGGTTTTTCAAAAACTTACATTGTTTTTTTAAATATGGTTTTACCAGTATATTTGGTTATCCGTCTTTATTAATGGTGCGTTTTAAATATATAAAAAAATAGCAAGTGTAATACTGTGTTTACTTTTTTTGAACAGGTGCACAATGATATTGTTTTAAATTGTTTATGCGGTAAACCAAGATACTAACTAATATTGCTGACTCGTTTTGTTAAATTTTGCATTATTTTTAAATTAATTAAAAACATTTGCAGAATTTAAATATAATATCTGATATTGGTCCAGTTACAAAAATAAAACAATTATTTATGGATTGAGTCATAATAGAATTAATTACCAAATATACACAAAACAATAATAAAAACGCTTGACATACTGCCGTAAAAAATGTAAAAAGCATTACAAATACTTTTTTCATTCAAGCAACATAAATTTTGGCATAGCAAACACATAATAGTTTATGTTTTAACATATTTTCAAAAATATGTTGCAGTTTTTTTAATTAATTCAATCTTTAAAAAAACTATTTGTTAAAAGTTTTTTAGTTATCTAATTTAAAAAACTTGTGTGCACATCCTGTGTGCATTTACTCCTAGTTATATGAGCATTGACATATTACAAATTAAAAACTGATTAGTCTTTAGCTCGTTAATTTACACATTCAGCACTGTAACATGCAATTATCTGTATACTATTGTGTTCCTAAATGTTGTCTTATAATGCTTTCCGTAGTAGTATAATGTTTTCACGAGAATTGTTATTCCTTAGGTGAAATATTGTTACTTTGTTTGGACTAAAAACTGGCTTGTTTAACATTTTGTAGTTTAAACTAGATAAATATATTTACGTTAAAAATATTGTAAATATATATTAACCCAATATATAACAACAACAAACTTCTTAGTTTATTATTATACAAATTTAATTAAAATCAGGCAAATTGTTTAACGCAAATAATTACATGTACATTATAAATATTTTCGCAATAAGATTGTCAACTATACAATTAGGTAACATTTTTTAAAATTAAATACATATTATATACTTAAAAACCAAACAAAAAATAGTTTAAATAAAAATAATTTTATTTATATAATATAAAGTAAATTAGATTCTAATAAAAATAGGCATTTATATAATTATTTAAAAAAATGCTTGTTAACAATTGACTTGATGAAATGTTAAAAAAACGTTTTACTGCAATTATGTAAAGTAAATGCATATATATATACATATATATATAAATTCTAATATGGAACGTATATATACATCACTAATTCGGTAAACTTTTTAGCTTTCAGTAGTGCAATATCTTATTAAATTTTATATATTTTGTTTTATTTTAATACAAGGAAGTAGTAATAATTTTATTTGGTTAAATATAATTAAAAACTGGTTGTTTTTTAATGTATAATTGTTTATTTATTGCTTCTAAAATGCCCATTTTATATTAATGTCATTGTTTTTATTGCCATCTATATTGCTTCTTGAAAATGTTTGGTTATAAAAAAAATAATTGTTTATGTTAAATAAAATAATAAAACTATTATTTTTCTATTTGATAACTAAAAATTAATTACGTTGACAATGGTACGTTTTTTAAAACTTTTTTTATGAATTAATAATCGTACTTCTTGTATAAATTACCTTTAAATTATTTCAATAATAATAAAATTATTTATTCTAAATTGCTATATTTAAAATATCCTAAGAATGTATGTTATTTTACATGCGTTCAAAAACGTGGTAACTTTTTTTTCAAAATTTATATATTTAATATTATTCACAAGGTTTTGCTTGATTACATTATTGTAGAATTAAAAAGTATTATAAGTTGATTTTTATTATAAATGCATATTAAATAAGAGATTTTACATTTGTTAAATGTAAAATAACAATTATAACTTTAAATTAAATTTTGTTATACAATATTTAATTTAATTGTACTAACAAAAATAAATTAAATATTAAACATTTTGTCTTTATTTGCAGTATGTAAAATAATCGAATTTTTTTAATTTTTAAAAGATAGTTAACCATTTTATATGTTTTATAATAATAGTGTATTTTTAATGTATAAATGTGTTACTAAAATTATTTTACTATAAAGATGAGCTTAAAAACAAAAAGCAAAAAAACAACAAAAACGCAGTATTTAATATACAACTTAACACATGTAAACATAATTATTTTCACAAATTAAAAATTTGACCAAACGTTTTGCTTTACCCTAAAAAATATTCACATAATACAAAGTTTTGAAATAGTAATTATTTAAGTTTTTTGCAGTTTAATAACTTTTTTTTATTGTTTTTAATTTTTATTTCCAAATCGTATTGGAAGCTTCCGGTTCGTGAAACGTATAATTTGTCCAAGTTATTTTGTGTGTTTAATTGTAATAAAGCCACGTAATAAACAAAAGTCTTTAATCCTTATAATTTTAAAAAGTGACAATTTTTTATTATGGCTTTACCAACATTTTTGGTTAGCCGTCTTTATCAAAGGCGTTTTTTCATATATATATATATAAAAATTGACAAATGTAATACTGTGTTTACTTTTTTTAATAACATGACATTTGTTTAACTTAGTGCACAACGCTATTGTTTTTAAATTGTTTATTAGTAAGCCAAACCATTACCGAATACTGTTGACACGTTTTATCATATGTTGCTTTATTTTTTAATGTTTTTTATTAAATTAAACTTATTTGCAAAATTTAAAAACATAATCTCACATTGGTCAATTTAATAAAATAAAATAATTATTTATGGGTTGAGTCTAAATAAAATTATTTACTGAATAAACACAGAATAGTAATAAAAACGCTTAACATACTGTTGTAAAAAAATGTAAAAAGCACTTTGACTATTTTTGTTATTCAAGCAACTTAAATTTTGGCATAGTAAACACATAATAGTTAATATTTTTAAGTTAAATTTTTACAATAATTTAATCTACAAAAAAACTATTTTGTTTTCATCTATTTCTTAAAAGCGTTGCTTTAGTTACCTAAATAAAAAAAGGTGCGCACATTCTGTATACTTTTACTGCTTGTTATTTGAGCATTACAATTTTACTAATTAAAAACTAATTAGTTTTTAGCTCGTTAATTAGCACAGTCAGCTGTGTAACGTGCAATAAACTTTCTACTATTGTTTTCCAAAATGTTAATTTATAATGAATTCCGTAATAGTATAATGTTTTTACAAGAATTGTTAATCTTTAGCTGAAATATTGTTCATTTTTGGTACTAAAAACTGGTTTGTTTAACACTTTGTAGTTTAAATTAAATAAATATATTTGCGTTTAAGATTATTGTAAATAAATATTAACCCAATATGTAATAACCACAGAGTTTTTTATATACTATTGTACACATTTAATTGAATTCAAACAAATTGTTCAATACAAATAATTACATGTAAATTATAAATATTTCTATAATAAGATTGTCAACTATAAAATAAAATAACATTTTTCTTTAATTAAATAAATATTATATAATTTAAAACCAAACAAATATTTTATTTATGTAATATAAAATAAATAAAATTTTATTAAAAATAGGCATTTATTTATTTATTTATTTAGATGCCTGTTAAAAATTAATTTGAAAAAATATTTAAAATAATGGTTTACATATATGATTTATACATATATTTAATTTAAAATAAGGAACGTGAATATATATATATACATATATATATATATATATATATATATATATATATATA
>JAKXYG010000289.1:0-27091 GCA_025895645.1 Cardicola forsteri | reverse complement strand
GGTATATACTATTGATACATTCAAACAAAATTGTTAATATTTAAAAAAATATTAATTTTTAAAAATTAAATGTTAATTTTTGATAAAATATAATAATATTGTTTATTATTTATGATCTTGTCCTATCTTTGTCGATTATCACCGCTACAATACTATTGTCAAATTTATTTGTGTAATAAATTTACTAGGTTTTCAAGTCAACCAGGAGCATTGTACCGCTGTTTTATCTTTATTTAAAATTATTACCAGTTTATACTTTTTAAGTTTTACACACAAAAGGATTTTAAATAAAAATAAAACAACTGTACAATGCTCCTGGTTAACTTAAGAACTTAGTAAATTTATTACACAAGTGAATCTGACAATAGTATTGTAGCGATCAAAATTGACAAAAATAATTTGAAGTCCTAAATAATAAACAATATTATATTTTATTATAAATTAACATTTAATTATTAAAAATTAATATTCTTTAAACATTAACAATTTTGTTTGAATGTATTAATAGTACATTCCAATGGAAACGGCTATAAAAACAAACGTTTGCACGCCATTGGCAAGTTTCGTTTCCTCTTGTTACTCCGTTCCATTTTTGTTTCCATTTTGGTCCTTTCCACGATCCAATTTTGTAATTTGGCAATAAACGTTTTCCGGTTCCGTTTTTGCGTTTTTATTTATTATTAAACGTAATCAATACAAACGTAAGGTTTTAAAAAAATACTACAACTAGTTAACAACCAACGCAACATTTAAAGACAAGTAACGCCGCTTGTCACATCCAAATTGTCCCCATTTTCCATTTAGTAAAACAAAACTACGCAGTCTGCAAACTAAAGTCTGTTTATTAAAGTGGTAAGGACAACGATTATATATATTTATATTGCTTATTAATTTTAAGGAATGGACAAGATTTTAAAAATAAATTAAGTTTGGTTGAGACAACACCAAAACCTAAGGGATCGATGCAATGCACGTCTCTGCCCCTAAACCGTGACAAACCAGAACGCTGGTTTAAGATGCTTGAGTATAACCTATGTTTTTGTGGTATTGTTACCAAAAAAGATAAATTTAATTATTTAGCTTATAGAATACCAGACCATCTTTTCGACGTAGTGGAGCCGTTTCTAAGGACTAATCACGCATTTCCTTACTCAGAAACAAAACTACTTTTGTTTAAAAGTTTAAACAAATTAGCCAGCAAGAAGGAAGAACACCTTTTCACCTTTAAAAAAATTTGTGGAGACCGCACTTCTTCCAATTTTTTGCAAGATTTGCACAAAAAAAAAGAAAAACTACATTTTCCGATAAACTGGTTAGGAGAAATTGAATTCTTTGCTTTAATTAGCGGTGTTAGACCCAAAAAACATTACCCTAGAAGAGGCGGCACAAACAATCAATAAAATGAACACATTTGCACGGTAAACACGCCGTGCAAACGCAGTGCAAGCAAGCAACACCTTGACAACCCTGCAACTGCTAGTGTCAATCCCAATTGCGCGGACAAAGCACTGTAAGGGGGAAATCCGCTAGTAGACGTTCTGCTAGCCGCCGGTAAACAAATTCGGCATACTGTTGGTATTACAACCAACATGGGGATAAAACTAAAAAGTGCAAGCAGCTTTGCACCTTTAAGGCTTTAAACACCAACGCCACTAAGTAGTAGCACAGGACCTAATGTTGGCTGACTGTTTTATATTTAAAACCAGATCTCTAAGCAGCTTTTTCTGGTCAATACAAGAACACAGGAAAGCGTCATTTCTTGTACGTGCAACAAGCCGCTATCTGCAGAGTTAAAGCTTAAAGCAGCAAACGGGACAGTTATTCCGTTTTTTAAATATTAAAGGGTAGGCATACATTTAGGTTCTCTGCAACTTTTGTAGAATTTTGTTATCGCAGCAACGCACATGGGAATTATAGGCATCGATTTCCTACAATTTTATTAATTGCTGGTAAACCTTTGTGGCATGCAGCTAATTAATGCTGCGACTCACCTGCGATACAAAAGATTGCCAGCTGGAGCAGATGTTTTCTTTATCTTTGGGTGCTATAGGGACGCGTCTATAGTAAACAGCGAACAACTGTCTTGTCTGCTTTCTAAGTTTCCGTTACTAGCTCAGGTAAATTTGGTCGAGTCAAGCATTTTCTCTAAAATTGATTTAGTGCGTGCTTATCACCAGATTCATGTGGCTCCGGAAGACGTCGAAGAAACCACGGTAACAACATATTTTGACCTTTTTGAATTTTTACGCATGCTTTTCGGTTTGCGCAATGCTGTTTATAAACGAGATTTTAAAAGATCTCAACTTCGTCTACGTTTTCCTAGATAATGTTTTGCTTGCCTCCTCATCATACGAGGAATACCAAAAACATCTGCAAAACGTATTTTAACGATTAAGTAAGCATAACATTATTATTAATTCAGATAAGTGTATTTTAGGTGTAGACCAACCTGAATTTTTTGGGCATCTGATTACGCCCACAGTTGTCAGTCCTACGCAGGATAAGGTACAGGTTATTCAAAAATTTCCGGAACCCACTACTTTGAAAGAATTACGTTTCTATTTGGGTTTTCTAAACTTTTACCGCAGATTTTTTCTCAAATGTGCTGAATATGTTTAAACATTTTCCAATTTAGTGCAAAGGAACCCACACAAGATAGAACTTACCAATGAGGCAAGGCAGGCGTTCGTTAATAGCAAAACGCTATTGGTATATCCAGACAGTTTACGTAAACTGGCCTTGACTACCTATGCGTCCGGTTTTGCAATACGAGTTGTTTTTTAACAACTAGTAGCAACGTATGCAGTTATTAAACATTTTTGCCACGTTGTAGAGGGTAGTGACTTCAGGGTATACACTGATCACAAACCGTTAACGTTTGCCATCCGTACAAAAACGGAGCGTTACTCGCCAGTTTACTACAAATTTTTGTTTTCTTAAAGAAAAGACTAATGTAATAGCGAATGCGTTGTTGCGTGCTTTAATTACCGTAATTACAACATTAACAGTAGATTTTAATGCAATAACCAAGGCGCAAAAAAATAACATGTTTTTTAACAACTGTAGACGTACTCTTGAAATTTGAGAGGTACCATTATTAATGTCGGCGGGTACTATACGCTACAATGTATCTACACAAGTACAACGCTTGTTAATACTAACAGTTTTTTAAGGTCAGGTATTTAATTCTTTCTATAATCTCGCCCATCCCGGTGTTGCCGCAACAAAAAAATTGGTGACTGCACGTTATGTCTGGCTCGGCATAAATAGTAATGTGAGACAGTGCATTTCTTGCCAGAAGTTCAAAGTACACCGTCATGCAGTGTCAACGTTGGTTTTTTTTTCTACAGATGCGATTACGTTTTAAACACAAGCATATTAATCTAATATGTCCGCTACCCTATTTAAAGGGACATACGTACTTGTTTACGTGCATAGACCGTTTTACTAAATGGGCTAAAGCTATACCCATAATAAATGCTACTGCAGAATCAATATTGCAGGTTTTTATTTATTATTGGATAGCTCGCTACGGTTGCCCCACCGCAGTAACTACAAACCGAGGAACACAGTTTGAATCACGTGCATTTACTCAGTTTCTACGTTTTATAAGTACTAACAGGATTAGAACTACAACGTATCATTTAGCGGCAAATAGTTTTGTCAAGCGACTACACCAATAAATCAAAGCCGCGTTAAAGGCTTACAATACTTTATCTTTGTTTGAGACTCTGTTATTTATAATGTTTGGAATACGCAGTGCACTCAAAACAAAGATGAAGTGTTTTGCCGCTGAGATGGTGTATGGTACTACATTGCGACTCCTTGGTAAATTCTTTAAGAATTCATCTTTGAACATTCCCGTAGCAAATAAATATGCACAAAAGTTGTCAGCGTACTTGCGTACTCTGCAACCAACGCCTCCCTGCTCACAAACACAAACATCGTATGTTCCACATAATTTTACAAGCTGCAGTCATGTATTCGTACGTATCGACACCGTACGCACGCCGCTCCAGCAGACCTACAAAAGCCTATTCCGCGTTTTGGCTACAAATGAAAGGACCTTTGTCATTGAAAAAAATGGCTAAAAAAGACCGTCAGCATAAATAGGTTAAAAATAGTTTACTTAAAGGAAAAACATCGATTTCTGAATGCTACACCTATTAACGACTTCTTGGTCAATTACGGTAAAATACCGCTTTTGTCTCAACCGCTTTTGTCCCAACCGCTTACAGAACCGTCGCCTTTGACAGGTTTTTTTCCGCAGACAACTTTTAAAATTTTAACTCTAGTAAATAAGCAACGTTTAATCCGTTTCGATAGAGTAGTAAAACTTTTTGTGCGGTTTTGCAATTACGTAACAAAAAATTAAATTTTTATCTTTTTGTTGCAGAGCCTACTCTACCAGTAAAGACCAAATCTACAGGATTACTCCCAACATTTGCAATTCTACATTTATTCAAAAATCGTTTAATTTATTGCATTATTGTTTCCAACCGCTACCCAACGCGTTTAGGACAACGTTTGTTTTAAAGATTTACTCTTCCAGATTGACTTTATTCTGTCCTACAATTTAACCACTCCAATCTTTTAAGATAATTTGAAGTCCCAAATAATGAACAATATTATTTTGTTTATTATAAATTAACATTTAATTTTTGGCAATTAATATTTTTTGAATATTGACAATTTTGTTTAAATGTATCAGTGGTACATACCAGTGGGAACGGCTATAAAAACAAATGTTTTCACGCTATTGGCAAGTTTTGTTTCCTCTTGTTACTCTGTTCCATTTGTGTTTCCATCTTGGTCCTTATCACAATTCGATCTTGAAATTTGGCAATAAACGTTTCTCGGTTTTGTTTTTGCGTTCTTATTTATTACTAAACGTAGTCAGTACAAACATAAAGTATTGGAAGAAGACTACGATTAGTCAACAACTAAAACAACTTTTAAAAACAAATAACGTTGTTTGTTACATCCAAACCGTCCCCATCTTGCATTTAGTAAAACGAGACTACGCAGTCTGCAAACTGGAGTCAGTTTATTAAGGTATTATAACTTCATATAAAGTTTTTTAAAGGAATTTACATCATTTTATTTTTAATATTTATTTTTACGAAAAACATTTAAAATAATAAATTAATCAATTTTTGAATATATATATATATATATGTAAATAATTTTGTAATTAATACATTAATTAAAGTTATAAATTTAAACTGTACTTATTGAAAACGTTAAACACATTTATTTAATTATTTAGTACCTACTTAGAAGTAAACCTGCAATACAAATAATATTACATATATGTTACAATTTATATTTTTAAAATAATAAAATAATATAAAATTTTATAATATATATATTATTAACTAACTATTAATTTGTTTAGGTTTAAAGAAAGAAAAAATGGCTAAGCGTAAGGTTGGTTATTTAATCTTTGTTAAAAATATATGTTACTGGAAAAACAATAAAAAAACAGAAAATGTCAGCAAAAAATAATTGTCAGATGTCAGAGTTATACAAATAATAAAGTAGAGTAAAAATTAAGAGAAAACTTTTTGTGCAATAATAAATTTTAACTTAAATATTTTAGGTATTAACAATTGCGATAAAAAAGGATAAAGTAATGTTAGGAGTGTAAATACATTAATATTATATTGTAAATATAAAAAACATTTAAAAAAAAAGGTATTATGTTAAGTAAACATGTTGCTAACATTATGATTCAATAAACACTTGTAAGCGGACAGATTTACCACCAGATTAGCAAAAGTAACAATTGTACACAATTGATGCCCGTACTAAAGTTACTTAAAAAAACCAATAAAAAATATTATTAAATAATCTTACAAAAACAGACATTAAAATATTAATTAGTGATTACAATGCAAAATTAAACAAAACAAATTTGGATATTTTTTAAATGTTGACCACATAGTTATAATAACAATTACAGACTGTTGACGCTAAACAGTCATTGTGCAACACATTTTTAACATGCAAAAATATACACAAAATAACTTGGTTTTTTTTAACAAAAAACAACAAACAAAATTGACTACGTTTAATTGTTGTGTAAAAAATAAACAAGTAAGTAACTTAAACTAATTTTACTATTTGTTAAAAAATTATGTAAAATTTTAAAAAAACGTAAAAAAGTTTAATAATTAATAAAAATGTTTAAAAAAACCGTGCTGGGTAGAATATGTACAAATAATATTGGTCTACTTATTAAAATTTTTGAAATAATTCAAAATATGACAACACATTTCAGATATTATTTTTGTATTCACTTAAAAATTATTAGTTTATAAGCAAAACTGATGTAGACAATGTCAAACAATTATTATTTTATTAAAAATAGTAGACAAATATTGTTTATGTTAATTCTTGTAAATATCTTTTATTTTTAACATATTTAATTAATTAAAGAATTAATGCATTTTAATTTTCAACTTTTTTAAATATATGATTACATATAAAAAATAATTTTACACCATGCATTTTATTAATTTGTAAATGCTTTCTTTTAAAAAAACATTTAAATGCCAATAATTTTACAATAAATATTTGCCTAAAAAATATACAAAAATATTACGTAATTTAGATGCACTCGTTTAGTATATATATATATATATATATATGTTCTTTTTTGTATATTTATAATTAATATTGTTTAGCCTTTACTATCAATAAACACAAGTTGGTGCTTATTTTTTAATAATTAATTAATTTACATTAAAATAAATTTTTATTTAAAAACAATGTAACTGTTTAAAAAGTTAGAAAATTTATAAAATAAACATATGTAGAGGAAAAAATTTTTTTTAAAATAGTGATAATTACAAATAAATTAAAAATATATAGAAAAACAAATCATGTTCTATTTATTTTTAAAAATAAAAAGATAATAAATAATATATCTAAAAAAACAAAGATAATTTTTAATATTATTTTTTTAGAAAATACATTAAATTGTTAAGTTTAATTTTACCATAAGCTATAATACACATAATATCTATCTTTACATATAGGTTAAAGTAACTGGAGTTTGTTAGAAAGCATTAAGTATACGTAATTTAAAAAAATAAAGTGAATAATGTGTTCATTATTATGTTTAAATTTTGGATTTAATTTTTTAAAATAATTTGCGTTGTCAATTTTTGTACAATATACAATAATTAAAAAATAAGTCTCAAACATGTTTTATCTCTATAGTTATTACGGTAAAAATGTTTGCAGTTACAAAACCAGTTCTACACTAAGAACAATTAATGCAGTAAAAAACGAATTATTTTTTTTAATTATAATAATTATACTATATAATATAAACTATTAAAAACATTTTTTTTTAAATGGTCCGGTGTGTACTTCGAAATAAATAATAAATGTTGTATTACTATTCACAATTTGTTATATTTAATGTATTTTGGATTGCAAACATCTTGTTTCATTAATAATTATTCTTATTACAGCGCTGACAATTAATAATAATTTGTTAAAATTAAAAATTATAATTAATATTTTATTTCATTACATTTTATTTTTAAAATTAATTTTTTTAAAATATTTACATTTTTGTTTAAATGCATCAACGGTGTAAACCTGTGGGAACGGCTATATAAATTACAATTTTTATGCCATTGAACATTTCCGCCATTTCTATTCCTTGGCCTATTTCTAGTTTTTATATTTGTTTTTATTCCGCAGTTTAATCTTGTAAATTTGCTTATAAACGTTTTCTGTCCAATTTATGCGTTTTTATTAATTACTCAACGTAATCGGTAAAGACATTAATTATTGGGGGAAATAACAATTGGTCATAACACACAACTTCTGCCTACAGGCAAAGCTGTTTGTTTATTTAAACTGCCCAATTGTGTTATTTAGTAAAACCAGACTACGCAGCCTTTATAAAAGTTAATTTTGCCAAATTTTTAAAAATATTTATTTGTAAAATACATCTAACAAAAGTTGGTAGTTGTGTATACTGTAGAGTCCTACTGTGCGTCTACTTTGCTGAGTAGAAAGTTACAAAAATGCATGTCTCACAAAATATTTTAAATAAATATTTAAAAATGTTATTTAAAATTTTTTTTGTTTTATTCTTTAATTAAATTAGTTCGTAATATGTTTCTCACTTTTTGTTGCTGTAATACAAATGTATAATAATATTTAAATGTAGTCTATTATTTATTTCAATTTAAATAATAAAAAAATGTTATTATAACATAAGTATATAAATATACGTATTTAAATAATATAAATTAGTACACATTAAAAAATATTTAATTAAACTGTAGAAAATAAATATTATTTATTAAAATTATTTTTCTACAGTTTATTTTGTATTTCACAGTTTAATTAACTGTTTAGTAATTTTATTTATATTATTAATCTGTATTTAAATATATTCTGAGTACTTGTTAATTCACTTATATTGTAGTGTAAATATTATTTTAAGTAATTTAATTTTAGTTTAAACTTTATTACACAATACCTTTTATATTCTGGTAATAAATAATCCTAATATGTACAATTAACATTAATGAGATTATTATGTTACAAAAATTAAAAATAGAAATGTATATTTCAAAAAACAACATTAATTAATATTTAAAAAATTTTTTTAAATAAATATTTAACAATAAAAATTATAATAATTCTTACAATATTTTGCTATTAAATAACGGTCATTAACATTTAAATTATTTTTTTATAATTGCATATATTTTGCAAACACATTTATGTTGTGGTAATTTTTTAATTAAATAATTAATTTTATTGTTTTATAATTTACAATTTTTTTAACTTTTATATAGATAATTTATAATTGCACGTAACACATTATTTATATTAATTAATATCTTAAGTCATTTATTTAAATGCTGTTTAAAAATAATATAGAAAATGTAATAAATACACTAACAGGATCAATTGTTAAAATACTGTTACATTGTATCTAATTAAACCCCAAAAATTAATGTACTAATTTAATATTGTATAACAAAATATATTAAACAAGCATTTAAGAAATATTTATAAAAAAGATAAAAAAATTGTTTTACTTTCCTAATTCAACTGTTGGAATACTAAAATAAAGCACATAACTATCCCAAAGCTGTGAATATAATTATAAAACGTTTTTTTAACAAAAAACGTTTTAACAAAAACAATTAAGTTGTTATAAATCAAGCATGTTTTTTATTTATCTACACTAAATAGCTTTTACATTATATATTTAATATGTAAATACACTGTACTGATCTAAGTAATTTATTTATTTAAACCTTTATCAAATAATAAAGCAAAACGTTGAACAAAGAAATTACAACATTATAAAAAAATAGTAGCTATGTGAAAGCATTTAAATGCATTTATTTGTTTATTAATGTATTATTAAATAATTAAAATTTAAAAAATATAAGTAATATAAATATAAATTAAATTAAATAAAAATAGACGAGTTTTCTAGATTTACCATACTTTTTATTTTAAAAATAATGTAATTATAAATTTTTTATTGTTTTAAAATTATTTATTTACGTGAACCTAAATTAGTACATTAAAAATCCTAAATAACTTTTAAAATATTAATTATCAATTTCGTTCAATATTTGCGCTACAAACGTTTAGGGTCGGGGTGGTCTAGGATTACCTCGTTTAACGTTGATTTAACTTTTAATATTGGCAATAAAAAATAATTAACATTTGGCTTTGTTAAAGTTTTTACTGTTAAAAAATATTTTTTGTAAAACAATTAAATTAGTAAACATAAAATAATGATAATCATTTTATAATAACTAATAGATAACAATACCTTTAGCGTGGTTTGCTAAAATAAATTATTTTTGTAATAAAAATAATTTATTATATATATATATATATATATTTTACTGATTATTTTGTGTATTATTTTTTAAACAAATATAATGTATTTATATATATAAATACATTTTTAAAACTGCTAAACATTTATGTAGCATGTTTTCTATAATACATTTTTTACAAAACTTAAATAGTAAAAATATCTAGGCTATATTAAATAGATTATTAAAAGTAAAATAAATTGCTTATTTGTGTATTAACGGTAAAAAAACACAGTATTTACTTGAGAGTTATATTTAAAAAAGAAACAATTATTCTAAAATAGTATAAGCTATTAATATATAAAGTTAGATGTTTTTTAACTTTTTATAACTATAAATATTTAGGTGTTAAATGGGTAAATGGCAATAGAAATGGCAATAAAAAATAAATACATATTAAGTTACATAAAAAAACAATTACGCAACAATAATTAAAAAAAATACCATTTTTTATATAATTTTACAAGTGGTAATATAACATAAAAGTTACTATGTACATTTAATTTATAACAAATTAATTAGTTTTAAATATTGTGTGTATAATTTAAAAATAATTATAATGTAGTAACACAAAAGTAAACAAAGTATAAATATAACTTTTGTTCTTGATGTATCTACTTGTTAAAGCAATATATTCTAATTCCTTAAACTTGGTGCTAATTTTTATTGACACTTACCGCACACTGTTACAATAAATTTAAATGTTAGAATTTTATAAAAATACAATTTATGAACAGCTAGGATTTGTTATTAATCTCATCTAATTTTTATTAATACTACAATTGTTACATATATTTTCGTACATTTATGAATATTATTTATTATGATTATTATTACAAAAACCCTCTTTGCTTTAAAAAATAAACATGGGGCAATAAAATAACACTTACAGCAAAAATTAACATCAAAATCTTGTGCAATTCAAAAAAGCTCATAAACAACAAAATGTTTCCATGTATTTAAACATTCTGCCAAACGTTTTGCTTGTGCGTATAAGTCCTCTATTTTAATTAGATCTTCTCCAAATAATTCTTAGCCAAGTTTTTTAGTCTACCAACTTTTCTTATACCATTCGATAGGCGCGCGTCACGCTACACGTCCACTGGAGCGTTGGTTCATCCTTTTTCTCTTTTCTTCTTTTTTTGATGATTATTGCAGTGTTTTTGCATTGTAATACGTAACTTGTTTTATTATTATTTTTGCATATTTATTATTTTTGCTCGTTTTCTATAATTGTTAACTTCCACTATCTACCTTGATTTTATCTTTGATTTCAAATATTTTTTCTGTCATTAATCCCCCTTTTACCTCACCATCCATTTTATTTTTCCGAAAATTTTGAGATTACCGAGAACCGAGTACTAAAAGGCTGCTCTGGCCTACCAACTCGTAAAAACTTGAAATTGAAAACCGTTTACAATTGTTTATTCCAAAACCGTTTTTGCTGGTTTTTTGGGCGGTAAACGTAGAATTTGACCAGGTAATTTTTTTGCCTAATTGTAATAATGTCATGGAGTCAACAAAAGTCAGTTCTTTTTATGATTTCATTATTTGAAATGTAATCGCGTCAGGTAATCTTTAAAATTCAAGTTGCTGTGTTTAAACAAAAAGTGATTATATTACTATGTTCAAAATTATCACGGGAGTACGTCAATAATATATTTTGTTACCGTTTTTGTTTTTTCTGGTAATTAATTTTATTATGACTCAATCCATGAATAATTTGTCTTATGGTATCAAATGAAACCAAAGCAGATTAACGGATTTAAATTTTACAAATGATATTAATCTACTTAGTAAAACCCTAGAAATGATGCAAAATATGACAACACGACTCAGTAATGTCAGTTCTTGTATTGGCTTACGGATTAATTGTTTAAAAATAAAAATGTTGTGCATAAAGTCAAACAATGATTTGCGCATTAAAATTAGTAGACAAAATATTCATACTGTTGATTCCTTTACATATCTAGGAATCATTATTGATTAAAACAGACAAACCAAAATTAATGTTAAAGCCAGACTTGGTAAGGCAATGTCAGTCTTTAATAGACTTAAATCAATATAGTTATGTTTTTCCATTTGCATAAAAACAAAATTTTGTTTCTACGCATTAATAATTATTTCTACGGCAATATATGGAAGTAAAACGTGGAAACGTACAAACAAGATTAATAAAATAGTGGATGTTTTTTATCGCCGGTGTCTTAGAAGTATTTTATGAATATTATAGTACTAATTTTTAGAAATTTTTAAAATGGAGCCAACAATGTAACCACTTAAACAGCTTAAAATTTATAATCCTTTTTAAAGACTTTTATTACTGATTAGCAATAAAATATTTAGAGCGTTTAGTGGTTGTTTAAAATAATCCTTAAAAATTGTAACGTGCTTTTTAATTTAATTTAGACTAAAATTTTTTTTAAATGCAGAAAACCTAAATTCTATTTATTTAACTTTATACATTTCGAACTTCAATGTAAATAAAATTTTATATAGTTATTTTAAACAAAGGTAAATTAAATAAAAAACTAATGCACATCATTATAATCAACAAAAAATGAATAATTTAAATTTTATAATTTTTCTACTAATAAATCCGTTGATTCCTAACTAAAGCGGTTAAAATAAGTTATAAAAACGTACAGATATTTTTTAAAATTCCAAACTGGGATAATTGGTACAGTTTATTTTGTATATATGTATGTATTTTATAATGTAATTTATGTTTAAGCAAATAATGTAGCAGTATTTTTATTTTATTAAAATGTGTAAATTCTTGGGTTTTAGTGTAAGGAAAAATTTACTAATGCTATTCGCTAAAAAACTAAAATTTTATTATTGTGATTTCTAGTATTAGTTAATTAATATCTAAAAATTTATTTAGTATAATGTCAAAGTAACTAATATACTTAAATAATGTCAAAAAATATTTATTTTAGTGAGTTAATTTTGACAATGCTTATTGAAAGTTCTAACATATATATATATATATATATATATATACTAATAAAACAAACAAAATTATTTTAATATAATATAAGTTCCAACTTACATATTATTAGTTTTAAAAATGTAAAAAAACAACTTTGTAAAAATTCATTTTGTATTTGTTAAAATTATTTTAGTTATATATATATATATATATTAAAGCAGCATAAGATTAGTAATGTTTCTATTGTAAAAGTATTATTTACAAAAAAAATGTACATATTGTTTGTTTGAAGTATACTTTTATAATCTATAAGTTCTCATCACAATATAAACAATTAATAATTATTAATTAATAAATTTAATATATTAATTAAAATATATTTTTTGCGATAACTTTTAAAATATTAAAAATTTATAATTATTTAAAAAATAGAAGTAGGTGTAAAGTAATAATAATAATATATTTTTAAGGTACAAACTAATCTGCAGATTTATACACAAATTATTTATTTTTTAATGTTTATATATATATATATATATCACTAGATACACATTTACTGTAAAAATACTTTTTACTATTAATATAAAAAATAACTACAAAAATAACAAAAATAATAGTATTAGTAATGGGAATAAAATAAAATAGAATGTTATATGTTTATAAATATAAATATGTCAATACAGCAAACATGTAATGCTAAAATAATTTAAAATGACGTTACTATAAATGAGTTATTATAAGGCACATTTACATTGCAATGCAAAATGAATTCCAATAAGTGCGTAAAAGCAACACTTTTTAATTTGATAAATATCATTAAAATTACAATTGTGTTATCTTAAACTGGTTAGTATAATTGATATGGTAAAGGGCACACAAACTAAAGCTTGTATTAGATTCTGCCTTTATAATAGATAAATTTTTCTTATTTTTAAATGCTAATTATGATTAATGTTGTATAGTAAATTATGGTGTCGTTACATTTAATTCTTTGATGCTAATTTGTAAGAAGTTAAAAATGTTAGAAACAATATTAATAAGCAGTATTTGAATTCTGCCAATTTCGATATTCATCAACGATATGCACTTTGTTTTAATAAACCGAAAAAAAATACAAGTAAGCAATATAATATTAAAGGATAAAAACAAAATTTAACAAAAAAATTAGTAATATTGTTAACAACATTTAGATTTTTTAATCTTTTTATGTAGTAGCATAAGGATTTGGTTTTTATAAATATATGCTTTACATGATTTCTCCAAGTAAGTTTGCTATTTATGTTTACCCCAAAGTACTTAATTTTGTTTTGTTAAATTCCATTGTTGCTTTTAAACGTTTTGTAAATTTAACCAGTTTTTATTTTAATGGATTTAAATTGAAATTAGTTTTAGCAGACAACTGTTAAATTTTATTAATAAAAATTTTAAATTCTTTTAAACCATTATTAATAACAATTTTTTGCATAAAACTATATCATTGACAAATTTAAACAAATGTGATGACAGTGGAACTTAAAGTGAGTTTATATACAGTAAAAATAAAACAGGAGTATATATTAACAGTCTTATTAACAACATTACAAAACGCTTAAATCAGTTGTTTTTAAAAAAGCAACTACATATATTATTAAATTTTTTAACCATTGCAATGTTTTCAATTATTTGGTAACTAAAAAAATTGCATCTAATCTGTTTTTTATTATTACTTGACGTTATAAATTATATTAGCAATTTTAATTCAATTTTTGAATTGTACCAGTTAATAGTTTATACAATTTTTTATTATTTACAATATATGTGTATATATAATTATAATGTTTTAACTATTATTTATTTTATATATATTTTGTCATTAAATTGACGTTTTTGTTGTACGCTATGTAGTGTCTAGAGATGTTTAAGTTAAACAATTATTTTTTTGCAGTAATTGTTGTGACAGTAATATTATCATAATTATACATCATTTGTTTTTATTATATAAATATTTTATATTATTATTACATTGTTGATAATATTATTTTTAATAATGTAAAGTTAAGAGTGGTAGTATATGTATTATTATTGTATTATAAGCATAAACGTCAACAAATGTTAATTAAAAAAATATATTGTATATATAGACATTTAATATTATCTAATATTTAATATATAAAATTATAAAGTTATCTGTAAGTAAAACAAAAATAAATTGTTATCAAGGGCCTATGATTATTGCAATGGGGAGAAAAAGTTTCACATATTTATATTTTAAAATGTTTGTTTATTTAACAAATAATTTATCATTTTAAAAATTAAAAATTATAAAACATTTTATAAAACTTGTTTTGTAGAAATAAAGTTTTTTTTAATTAACTACAATAAAAAACAATAATTGCCTGCATAATTCAAACTTAAATTATATAGCAATAAAAAAAGCGGCCCAATTATTATGTAATAAATTACAACGAAGCGTCCAAGAGAAGTTAATGAAATTGAAACGTAATACATTCAAGTTAAATCAAACAAATATATGCACCTGTAACAAAAATTAAATATCTGGTGTAAAAAGATAAAATAGTATACTTGTAGAAAACCAGGTGATCATAGGGCATATATTTTTAAAACCAAATCTTTATGCTACTATATAAGAAGATTAAGAAAAACTAAATGTTAACAATTATATTACTAAATTGTTCATTACATCATGTTTTTATCCTGTGTTATTATATTGCTCACCCATATTTTTTTCTGGTTTATTAAAACAAGATTACATTATTTTAAAAAGACGCATATCATTGGTATCAAAATTTTCAGGAATCAAATATTCTATGTTATTGAATAATATTGTTGATAAACATTTTAAATCCTGTATACAATTAGCATCAAAGATTGAAAATAATAACAGTCACCCGCTACATGCAGCTTTTAACAATTTTAAAGCTTCTGGAAAAACAAGAAGAACTAACCTGCACTTAAAAGCCAAAACTAATCAATACAAAAATGTATGTCTGCCCTACTTATCCAGACTATTAACCAATCCAGAATCAAACAAAATTGAACTACTAAAAAATCTATCAAAGTAAAAATTGTTCCATTTACGCATATATTTGAACTAATTTGGACATCTCACAGTACAAGTTGTGCCTTATAATGACTCATTCCATGTACAGCAACTTTGAAAATTTTTTTTTTTAAATTACAAGCATACTATATAGACTATATTTATATTTAATAACATATGACATTCTATTTCATTTTGATCCCATTATGTATACTACTACTTTTTTTTATATATTGATGGTAAAAATGTATTTTATATTGAATGTATCTCTAGTGAGTAAGTTTTATTACTTAATAAAAATAATAATAATAATAATAATTACGTACAAAACATTATTACGATTTTTCTTAAGTTAATATTACTTATATCTAAATCCTTGTCAACCAACAAACTAATGCACTAATTGTTTGATTGGTTAAAAACAATTTAATATATAAATTAATTTTAAGAATTTAAAAAGTAATTATAAACAAATGTATTATTATAAATCTTTAAGAAATTAATTAATATTTTAATGTATGAATTATTCAACAATAACCTTGTTGTTACATTTAGCAATTAATAAAAACCAAAAATTTGTTTATTATTAATAATTATTAATATCATTATTATTATAAATTAATGTTAAATGTTATTTTAACAAATTAAATCAATTCTATAAGTTTCTTATAATAAAATTAATATTAATAACAAAATATTATTAAATATAAAATATAAACTATAAATTACCATATATTCTCTATTACTTTTTAATGAAATATTGTTATAGTGCAATTTTATTTATCCCAGTTCTAAATAAAATTGCACATAAACATTTTATTTAAATATAAAATATTTTATAATAAGTAATTAAACAAAATATAAATATTTTTAATATAATTATCATAAGTATAATTTTTAAAACATATATTTACAAAAATGCAAAATAAAGATTTATGTTAATAATCAAATTAATTGAAACATTTTGTTAATTTTTACTTAATATGTTATATATGATTGAATATAGATTAAAGTAAATCACGATATATAATGCTAATAATATTCGATTGTTAAATAAACATTAATAAATATTATTATAAAAATAATTTTATATTTATATTATAAATGAAAACGCTTATTTCTTTGAAATCATAAATATTAAGTGCGCGGAAAATGCCTTTTCTATCAAAATTACAAATTTTAAAACGAAAATTAAAATTTTAATCTGTTTATTTTTATGTTTGAAGTTCAAATCATTTTTAAACATTTATATTAAAATACGCTAAATAAATAAATTATAAACCATTTAATAATGTAGTACAAAATTGTAAATATATTTATGAGTGTTATTTTATTATAAAAATTATTATTTCAAATATACAAAAATGGATACTGTTTAATGTTATGTTAAAAATGTGTAGAATTCATGAAACATTTGTTTAATGTATTTGTTTTATATTTATAATGTATATAATGTTTACAATAGCAAAATAAAAAAATGGTACTTTATAAATTTAGTTACCATTCAAACAGTATTACTTACTAAAACACACCCAAAATAACGCACAACACACATTATATAACATTAATTGCAAAATAATATAAAACAACATTTATTTTTGCAATAAAGCGTAGTATAACCTTTTATTAAAACGTAAATTATAAGCACATAAATTGTTAAAAAATAATTTTATTAACTAAAATACAGAAATATTTTAAAAAAAAGTTTTAAAATATGTAATGTCAACAACTAGAATATTAACGTTATTTAAACGTAACATTAACAAACATACAAACATTGAGTATTTATGTGCTTCCATTTGGTTTGTTGTTAACGATAAAATAAGACAACAAATAAAGCACTATTAGTAACAGCATTTTAAAACGTACAAATCATATAATTAAAAATAATTAATTGCACAAATTATTACATATTTTCCATTCTATAATATAGTTAATTATTTAGCTAGTAAAAAATTTACATTTTACAGATTTTTTATTAATATTTTACATTATATTTTATATTAATAATTATACTAAATTTTTGTATAAAATAAATAATTGAAAAACAATATATTAAACGCCAACACAGTGCGTTTATTAATAATTTCAAATAATTTTTTTAAAATATTAATTTTTTTTAATTGCTGTAAAGATACTACTTTTTTATATGTGTAATATTTGTTAATTACGTAGTTAATTCAAAGTATCTTTAACATGTATAACTAATAGCGAATTTTTTAAACTTATAATAATTGTACATATTTTTGTGTGCTGAAAGCTACTTCTACTGAAGTATCCAAGCCAATAACCATAAATAAATAAATAAATAAATAAAAGTTGAAATCAAACAACAGTTTTATATTTAAAATACTTAATATGTTATTGTTAAATTAGTTAAAACAAAACACAATTGTTTACTAACAAAAACTGAATTGTTTTTAAATTAAAACCATTATCCAAATTTTGTGTTAAATGTTATAGATGTGTATCAAATAAATTTTATTATGTAAAATAACGTATATTTTTAAAATTTAAGATATTAAAAGGAAAAAAAACATTGCAATGGTGCACAAGGTTAATTGTTTATATAATTTCATTAAATTTTTTTTATTATTATAATTAAATTTAACTTTTTCCGCATTTAAAATAAATATGTACTAAAAAACCAATAATACGCAATTCATGTATTGCAATTTGGATTTTGTATATAAAAAAAATACATTTTACAAAATTTATGTGTAACAAATATATTAAAAATGTAATAATGTTTATATTAGTTATAAAAAAAATTGTTTAATTTTTAAACTCTATAATTTATTTATTATAATTATTTATAATACAATAGGTATTGTTTGTTTCTTAAAGTGTATTTAGGTTGTGTATTTATTTTATATTTATACATATTTGTATTAAATCTTTACATAACTAATATAGTAAATACTATATATTTATAATTAAAAATGTTTTTTAATAATGTCTGCAAAACCATAAACTGATTATTTAATTTTACTATTACTTACATACCTTTTATAACTCAATGTATTACAACCTTTTAATTTATAAATACTAATTGTGAGTATATTTTATTACAAATGTTTATACGTTAGTCAGTTTATCAACATTATTAAAATAATAGTTTTTATAAAATTACAATAAAATTATTTTATTAAGCCCAATATAATTTTTTTAATCAATTATTTTATTACAAACAATTTAAATTTATTAAAATTATTTTAAATGTTTTATTTTGTTATTAAAAAATATAATTTAGTTGTTTTATTGTAATACAATATTAACTAACTAATTGTAATTATACATTTTTTTGTTTTATTATACATTAAAAAGAAATGGTTATGCATATTATTATTATTATTATTATTATTATTAAGTTTTAATATCTTACTAAAGATATATTTAGAATAAAACATATTTTTATTAATATTAAAAAAAATAAAAAAAGTAGTAGTACACATAATGTGAGCAAAATAAAATATAATGTCATATGCTAATGAATATAAATATAATCAATACATGTGAACATGTGATTTAAAAAAAATTAAAAAAACAATACATTAAATAAGTCATTATAAAACACAGTTAATACATTATACTGTAACCTGTAACCTGTAAGATGTCCAAATTAGTTTAAAAAAATGCGTGAGTAATTTAATTCCTACTTTGATAAGTTTGTTAGTAGTTCAATTTTGTTTAATTTTTGATAGGTTAATATTTTAAATAAGGAATTTTTATATTATTTATTTTTGTGTGCAGATAATTTTTTTTTGTTTTCTCAAAAGCTTTAGATTAGTTTAATCCTGTGCACAGTAATTGTTATTAATTTTTTTCTTTAATGCTAATTGTATACAGAATTTAAGATGTTTATTAACAATATTATTTAATAAAATAGAATATTTGATTTTTGCAAATTTTGATAACAATGATATGCATCTTTTTAAAACAACATAATTTTGTTTTAATAAACTACAAAAAATTACAGGTAAACAATATAATATTAAAGCATAAAAACATGATGTAACAAAAAAATTAGTATAATAATTGTTAACATTTAGTTTTCTTAATCTTCTTATGTAGTAGCATAAGGATTTCATTTTTATAATTATATGCAAATGGATTTAAATTAAGATCAAAGTTAGCAAACCATTGTTTAATTTTATTGATGAAACTTTTTAATTTGTTTAGATCATTATTTAAAAAAATACTTGTGCACAAAATTATAACATCTGCAAATGTAAACAAATGTAGTAATTTTGGCACTTGCAATATATCTACGTACAGTAAAAATAAAAAATAGATAGTACTGCACCTTGTGGAACTTCATTATTATTTTTTGTTAACTTTGATTTATTACAGCTAATTTGGTTTTGTTTTCTATAAATGTAAATTAATATAATGCGTTTAAATTTTATTTTTATTAGAAGTGTTAGCAATTATACAAACGCGCTTTTTTTTAGTGTAATTCTGATAATTTATTTATTTTGGGAGCTTGTTTAAATTATGTATGTTTTATTGACACACTAGTCGTGTGTTGTGCAACTCCTTTCTATCATAATATACCCAAAATTGTATTCTAAAGGTTTTTATAATTACGTTGTAGAATTGACATTGTAAAATTAGTTATTTTTAGTAATTAATATTAAATTAATTAAAATTGTTTAAATTTTAATAAAATGCCAATTGTATTTTATTTTATTAATGTACAAAAGTAGAAACTTACTTTTTACAATAAATAATTTATTATTTTTAAATGTATTGTTGCTTGTTGCAATTTTTAAAAATTAATTGTTTAAACATTTGCACAATTAGGTAAAATACTAATTTTAATTAAATGTAATTTTTATATTATTTGAAACATAAAATTATTAACTAACCAAAACTTAATAATTTGTAAAATGTAATCAATATTTGAATTTGGTTCAAATAATTACAAACATATACATTTTAATATTAAACATAACTCACACCATTAAAATTTAAGTTATTATAACTAAAAAATAGCGCATTCTGGTACAAAATTAACTGTTTTTAAAATCTTATATAATAGGTGCTTTATTATTATTATTAATTAAATTAATTGTTTTTTTGCTTATTAAAATATATACGTAAAAAAAGTAATATATAATTTATGTTTTATAATTAAATGTTTTTACTTAAACCCATTAATACGTTTTATAAATTAACAAAAACACAAAAAAAATTCAAATGTTTAAGTCTATAACTAGTTGTATTACATTGTATTTTTATTGTGTTTGTTTGTTATTAAGGTTTATAATAATTTTCCTTATTTTGTATTAATAATTATTTAAATTAATGTTTTAGATAATTAAAATAAAAAATGTTTTATAACCTTAATTGTTTAAAATTATTTACTGTTATTATCATTCGCACAATAAAGCGTACGTAACATTACACATCCATTACGGCGTTATTTAATTTTTTCTTTTTTTTTTTTTTTAAAGATTAATGCAGTGTTTTTGCATTGTAATATGTAACTTGTTTTATAAGTATTTTTGTATAATTCTAATGTTTACTTGCTTTCAATAATTGTTAATTTCCACTATTTACCTTAATTTTGTATTAACATGTAACATGTATTATTTACATAAATATTACGACACAATGTAGTAAAACGTTTTAATTTACAAATTTTGGTTTATGTTATAACAACTAGATTATATTTTTACAAATGCCCCCAATTATGTTTCAGTAAAACAACATGCACCTCTTTTAACATCTGACCATTCAATAATTTGTTTATTTCCAAAATTATACCCAAAGCATTATTATTCAAAATATTTAAAGCCTATTTTTAAATCATGTGCGAGATACATTGAATTTAAATGTAGCATTACTTAAATCCGCATTATTGAACATTAATAACATTAATTTTAACAATCTTAGCCTAAATGATGCTATTGTACTTTTTACTGACTTTATTAACACCTACATTAACAAATATTGTCCAGTAGTTAAATTTGAGATTACAAACAATTATATTTCTTTATTAAATCTTAAAAGGCTAAGACGGGAAAAACAGGTAGCATAAAAATTTAGTCAATATACTAAATTAAAGAACTTAAACAAGCAAATTAGACTGGAAATAAACAAACTTAATAATTATGCTAATAATTATTTTTAATCTAACCGTGATTCACAATTTATAAAAAAAATATTAACAAAATTTTTAACAAATCAAAAGCAAATCAATGTAAGATGGATGCTAAAGAACTAAATAATTACTTTACTTCAAACAACTCAAATATATCAAAATTTAATCAATTAACTAAAAATTATTCAACACTTATCAACAACTCTAATATTTAAAAATTAATAAACAATTGTAAAATAAACACATCACTTAGACCTAATGAAATAAATTGCAATTTATTAAAGTTTTGCATGCCAGCAATTGCTTTATTATTATTTACTATAATAAACAAGTTTAATATAAATTGTGAAATAGCTGATACTTGGCATATCTCACAAGGTGCAGTACTATCTCCGTTTTTATTTTTATTGTACGTAAATTCATTGCTAGTGCCGAAACCATCACTTTTGTTTATATTTGCAGATGACATGGTATTGTGCACAAAGATATCTTTAAACAATGATTTAAACAATTTTGAAAATTTTATTAATAAAATTAAAAAATGGTCTACAAACTTTAATATCAATTTAAATCCATTAAAATGCAAGTTTATTAAATTTCCAACAAAGCGTCCAAGAAAAACAATGGAATTAAACAGAACATTCAAATTAAATGAACACAAATATATGCACCTGTAACAAAATTAAATATTTTAGTGTAAACATAGATAGCATACTTACCTGGTGTGATTATGTAGAGCATATATTTTTAAAAACCAAATCCATATGCTACTATATAAAAAAATTAAAAAAACTAAATGTTAACAATTATATTACTAAATTGTTTATTACATCATGTTTTTATGCTTTGATATTATATTCCTCACCCTTAATTTTTTTTGGTTTATTAAAACAGGATTACGTTATTTTAAAAAGATGCATATCATTGGTATCAAAATCTGCAGGAATCAAATTTTTTATCTTATTGAATAATATTGTTAATAAACATTTTAAATCCTGTATTCAATTAGCATCAAAGATTGAAAATAAAGTTAATAATTAATTATATTTAAAATGTACAGTTAATAGTTTCAATTTTTAAAAATTAAAATTTTAAACATCTGCAAAGAGAAGTAAATTATTATTTATAAGTTTTAAAGAAGTTTTTAAACAAAGATTTTTAATAAATTTTGTAATTAAAAAAAATTGTTGTTTATTTAAAATAATTAACATGTACAACATGTATAACATGTGCACAACAAATTCATTAATTAATGGTTTGTAGAATTTGATTGATACTTGAATTTGGTATCAAAATTTAGAACCGTTTATTATATGCATTTTAATATAAAAAATAACCCGTATTTTTAAAATTTAGTTTATTAAAACAGCAAAGTTATGCATTGGTGTGCAAAGTTAATTGTCTTTATAATCTTATATAACAAGTGTTTTATTATAATTGGTTAATTTAACGTTTACTGCACATCACAATAAATACCCATAAAAAAACAACAACCCCCAAATTAATATGTAATTTATGTTTTACAATTAAAATTTTGTATTTAAACCCAATAAAAAGTTTTATAAATTTTATTTGCAAAATAAATATTTTAAAATGTTTAAGTATTCAATTTTATAACTGCTTGTATCACGATGTATTTTTATATGTTTCCTTTGTTTTTCAAAGTGTATTCAGATTTTACTTATTTTATATTTATAATTATTTTGATTAAATTTTTATATAATTAGTATAGTAAATGTTTTACAGTTTTAATCAATGTTGTTTTTATTTAAAAATAATTTTGCTATATAATAAACGGATTATTTTTACTAATGTTTACAAAAATATTATAACTCAATGTATTAAAATATGTGTTTACAAATGTTAATTATTAGTTTATTTTATTATATATTTTAATAAATTATTTTATAAACATAATTTAAATAAAATTATTTATTAAACAATAATAAACAATTAATAAAACTACATTTATTAAAAATGATTATTATTATTAGTGTTACATATGTTAGTTGTTAAATAAAGTTACGTTGTGTACGTATTTTACGTGTAATTTAAGCTGCTATTTCTAAAATATATAATAAATAACATTAAAAATATTATTAATACAATTATAATAATTTATAAAACATATAAAAAAATTAGTGTATATATAGAAGCCTAGTTATATATATATATATATTTAATTAGCGAAATTTGTATATTAATTGTTATTGTAAAATGTTAAAAAATAAAATTTTTATACGTGCTGTTAAAATGTTTATAAATCATTAAATAAAAATTTATCTATAAAAAATTATTTTGTAAATACGTATAAAATAGATACAGTACATTATTATTATTATTATTATTATTATTATTTTTGTTATTACTAAACTTTAATATCTTACTAGAAATACATTCAGCTGAATGTATTAATATAAAAAAAAATAACATCAAAAATTTAAAAAGTAGTTGTACAAATAATGTAAGCAAAATAAAGTAAAATGTCATATGTTAATAAATATAAATATAGTCAATAATAATTAAAGAATAAAAACAAAATGTAATGAACAATTTAGTAATATAGTTATCAACATCTAGTTTTTTAATCTTTTTATGTAGTAGCATAATAATTTGGTTTTTATAAATACATGTTTATATGATCACACCAGGTAAGTTGGCTATTTATGTTTACCTCAAGATACTTAATTTTATTACAGGTACATATATATTACAAGACTTAAATTTGTTACAGATGCCTATGTTTTTCTGATTTAATTTAAATGTTTTAATTAATTCTATTGTTTTATTTAGAGCCTTGTTGTAAATTTAACCAGCTTGCATTATAATAGATTTAAAGTGATATCAAAGTTAGTAAACCACTGTTCAATTTTTTTAATAAAATTTTCAAATTTTTTAAAATTATTAATTAAAGAAGTGTTTTGTGCACAAGAACATATCATTGGTAAATTTAACCAAATGTAATGGCTGTGTAACTTTTAGTAGATTTACGTACAGTAAAAATAAAAGCGAAAACAGTATTGTACCTTGTTGAATTCCATTATTATTGTTTGTTAACTTAAATTTATTACGACTAATTTGTGTAAACTGTTTTTGTTACCAGTTTAAAATATAGTCGAGCGTTTTAAATACCTAAAAACGTTTAATTAATATTTATCATGATATACTATTGAAAACAGATTTACAGTCCAGAAACATACAGAATATTAAACATCTTCCTTTGTCAAGGGATTCAATAATGTAATAAATAAAACTAGTTACACAGTTTAGAGTAAAATACTTATTTTTACAAGCAAATTAATAATGATAATTATTAATGTTAAATATAGGTTCAAGGTCGTTAAGTATTGTTTTCTCAGTTAATTTTAAAAACATTAAAATGCAAAAAATTGAGCTATAGTGTTTTGGATTTATTGATGGGACAGAAACTTTCGGAATAGGTGTGATTCGTGACATACGCCAAATATCAGTTGCTGCACAATTAACAAAAGATTTGCTTATTATTGTAGATAATAATAAATCATTTGCGGGCATGCAGAGTTTTAATAAATTGCAGTTTATTTTATTAGGTCTAAATAAATTGCATGTTTTACAATTGTTAATTAACTTTTGACTGCTAAAATTAATAATAGGTGTTAAATACTTTTTAGTTACTTAATTAAATCCTGATATGATTAAGTTGTTTAAAGTAAAATAATTATTTAGTTTTTTAGCATTAATCTTAAATTGATTTATATTTAATTTATAAAAAAAATTATTAATACTTTTTAAAATAAATTGTGAATTATAGTTTAGTTAAAAATAATTATTAATATCGTTATTAAGTTTGTTAATTTTTAGTTTAATTTGTTTATTTAAGCTCTTTCAATTAGCATATGGATTTGATTTATATGCTATTTTTTTTTGTTTAAGCCTTAAAGATTAACTGAGGAAATATTGTTGTTTTGTAATTTCACCTTTAAATTCTGGACAATATTTATTAATATAAGTGTTAATAAAATCAGTAAATAGTACAATAGCATCATTTAAGCTAAGATTGTTATTAATGTTTAATAATGCGGATTTAAGTAATGCTACATTTTAAATTAATGTATATCGTACATATATAAATAATTTAAAAATAGGTTTTAAACATTTTGAATAATAATGCTTTGAGTATATTTTTGGAAGCAGACAAATAATAAAGTTGTCAAATGTTGAAAAGGTGCATCTTGTTTTATTGAAAAATATTCTGGAGAATTTGTAAAAATATAATTTGGTTATTTTTACAATTTTGTAAAAAAATATTTAGATTCGTGAAACCAATTGGTTTGAATAAGTTAATATTTGCATGATTGAAATTATTAGTTAATATAATTAGAGTGTTTTTATTAACATTAATAAAATAACCAATTAGCTGATTATAGAAACAATTTATTTTTACAGTGCTAGTAGGTGTTATGTAAATATTTATAATGTTAATATTTTAATAGTGAAACATATTTATTACTGTAATTAACAATAAAACATTTAATTCCATTTTGCAACTATTTAAATTTTAATTAAGGATTAGTACAGTATTTTTTATTAATGTATGTAATAAAACCTCCCCCACGTTTTTTATTACAATGTTTTTGATCAAGTCGGAAAATGAAAAATGTATCAAGTGCTATAAAATTATTATCAACATATTTATTTATTTGCATTTAAAAATGTATATATATAATTGGTTGTTAGCTTTGGAAATAAATTTTTACATTGATTATAATGTATTTCGTAATATAAAGCAAAAAATAATTTACAAATTATACCTAACTAGTCTATGACAAATGTCTTTAATAAAAACAATAATGCACATAGATAATATTTGTATGCATAAAATAATTTATTACATTTAAGCATTAAAAATAATATTATATAGCATATAAGATAATATAAGAATACATAAAAAATATGGATCTCTTTTTATAGTTTACAACATTATAAACAATTTAATGTTTTATTGAATAATAAACAAGTTTATTAAAACAAAATTTTGTAAAAATTGGAAATAATTATGGAAATAAATATATTTACTATCACTATTATTAAACAACATATTATTATTTTAATAGTACTTATTTTTTAAAACAAGATAGACAGTTTTGTAT
>JAKXYG010000301.1:0-11460 GCA_025895645.1 Cardicola forsteri | reverse complement strand
ACAATTGTAAAGAGTAAATAAAAAACTAATAGATTACAGAAACTCGGCTAAGAACTATTCGGGAATATTTAATTAAAATAATTGTTTTATGGGATCAAACAAAACGTTTCGTAAAATGTATATATATATAAACATTTTGTTGTCTTATGTTTTATAAATAAATAAAATAATTTATTACTCAAAAAAAAGCTTTTACAATATTGCATTTTTTGAGGTACAACCCAATTTATAGGTCTGATCACAAACTATAAAAATTTTTAATATGTTAGTATAAATATAATTATTAATATATATTTTAATAAAATAAATATTAGTAATGTCATGTACATTTTAAAAATAAACAAATAATAAAAATGTACAATTTTAGTTTGTTGGTAATATTTATCCGCACAATTTGAACTAAAAATAGTTTGAAAAATGTTTGGTCATAATTGGATTATTAGTAAACTGGGGGTTATATAAATAAAAATGTATACAAATTATAAACAATAGTTAGAAAACGGTAAACAATGTATACAAAATAGTATTATTTTTTATTTAGATGGGCAAATAGCGATTTTTAAGTAAACAATATAATTTAAAAAAATTTCTCATGGATCAACAAAATAATTAAACGTTGTTTGATTAGAGATATTGGGGACAGTATAAATCTTGATTTATTTTTTTTAATTGGTTTTAGAAGCTTTAAAAATGTGTATTTTTTAAAAATTGATTGGTAAATTATTTCATAATTTAAAATATTTAATTAAAAAACATTTTGTTCTCAGGGATGACTTATGATGCAATTTACGTACTGCATATTATTTATTTTTTAGTTTACGTTTAAATTTGTTTGCATTAAATTTTATTAAATAGTTAAAATTATTACTAAAAATTAATTTATAGAATAATAATAGATTTTTTTGGATTTTTTTAGTTATAAAGGCTTAAGATTGAGCAATTGATTTTTTTCTTTGTATTCTATATTTAAAGAAAAATCAATAATTATTTTTGAAAATACCTTTAAACATTTTCAATTTTTATTAAATTTGTTTTTGATGTAAAATCGTGAATGAAGCAGTAATAGTTAATTATTAGCCGAATAGCATATTTATAGAAAGCTATTTTGTTTTTTTTAAAAATAAATATATTATTTGCTCGTCCTAATAATTTTTTGTTAATAATATGGGATACATGCTCAGAAAATCGTAAGTCTTTTGAATAGTAGATGCCCAAGTCTTTAATTATTTGTATAGTTTTTATTGTGTAATTACTCAAACTGATTGGATGTACAAAACGTTTGCCAAATGAATAATAAAAAAAATTATTAAATTTTATTTCTATTTAGTAATTAATGCACCATTAATAGAAATTTAATAAATTTTTTAGTATATTGCGGTGCGTTGATTCCGAGCTTATCTTGTAATCGTAATCTATTTTAATGTTATCCGCAAAAATAAACATTTTACCGTGTGTTATTGTTCTATTAATGTCGTTAATATAAAGTTAAAAAAAGATAGAACCTAATACACTACTTTGTATAACCCCACTATTAATTTTTTGAGACATTGAAACCTTATTTATAATTTTGACTACTTGGGTTCTGTTTGTAAGAAACAATTTTAACCATAAAAATAGTGGGCCAAGAATGTCATATAAATTGATTTTTTAAATAAACTTATTGTGGGGTACTTTATTAAATGCTTTTTGTAAGTCAGTGTACATGACGATTATAGATTTTCCTTTGTCTCATTTTTGTGTAACAGTCAAAAAACTTGATCTGGCATGTGGACGTTGATTTTTTTAGAGTAAATCCATGTTGGGATGGATTTAGTAAAATATAGTTTGTCAAGTAATTTAAAATTTTAGACTTAACTATTTTTTTAATGATGCGAGAGATTATTGAGGTAATGTTTATAAATCTATAATTATTTAAATTAGTTTTATCACTGTATTTAAAGATAGGCGTAATATATAATTGCTTTCAACTTTCTAGATAAATACTATTTGTAAGACTAGTTTGAAATAGTTTAGTTAATATAAAGTGGAATTATTGGCAACCATATTTTATTATGTTTGCCGTGATGCCATTTGCGTCTGGGTTGGGGTTGTTAAGTAATTGGATCTTTTTTTTTAATGTTATCTGGGATAAAGATAACCGTTGTTTTAAAAAAATTTATGTTCCTTGTTTTGTTTAAAAAGATATTGTTGTTAAATGTATGAGAATAATTTGTGGAAAACAATGTATTGGATGCATTACATATATCCACAGTATTAAATAAAATTTGTCTATTGCGTTTAAAAATATGGGGTATGGGATCATTTAATTTAGTTCGGAATTTATGAATTTTTGATATGTTTTCAGTAATGTTTTTTTGTAGAGTTGTATGTTTTTTAGATATTAGGGTGCGTATACAATGTTGTTCTAGTTTTTTATGTATTTAAAGTATTTTAACAAATGTGTTAAAGCATTTACTTTTATAGTAATTTTTATTTAGTTTTTTTTAACTTTATTCTGATATGTTTAGGCATTCATAACTTACCATGGGTATCATAACGTTTGCAAATAGGGAATAAATTATGTACTATATAGTTTATATTTGTAATAAATGTTTGATTAATAAGGTTAACATTGTTTGATAAAAGTAATTTATCCCAATTTAATAATTAAAAAAGTTTTTTTGTTTGAGACCAATCAGGTGATTTAAAATATATGTAATGGTTAGTTAATACTTTTGTAGTCGGTTTATGGAAATAAAACAAACATAAAATTACTTTGTGATTATATTCTGGAAAGGGGTTGTTTATATTAATGTGCTTTACTACTATATTTTTAGTAAATATTAGGTTTAAAGTATTTATTTGTCTAGTTGGTTTGTGTATGTGTTAAGACCAATCTTGCAACAAAGTAGTTGTAACAAATTTTTTGTATTTGGGTGGGTAGGTCAAGAAGGACCATTGTATTTTAGGTAGGTTAAATTTACCTCCAGTAAAAAAACAATTAAATAGTTAAATTAATATGCAGTTGAACATGTTGATAAGATTGTCCAAATGTGCGTTTGTAAAATTTGGGGCATTATATACACATGTTAATAGTAGATTAAGGTTATTGTTAAGAATTATTCAAACGCCTATAATGTTCTGTTTATTAATAATGGATAAATTGTAGTGTGATAAAGGAAAAGAGTTTTTAACGTAGATAATACATTCACTTTCTTTATATTCAGTTTTGTCTTGTTTAAACATGTTATAAAGGTCAATTAATATTTTAAAATTGGGGATAAAATTATAGCACCATGATTCGGTTAGTAAAATTGCGCTTGGAGAGTGGATACATGCATATTTTTGTAAAATATAAATTTTGTGTAAAATAGGAAACTAGGGTAAAATAATTAATGTTTTTTTTGTGTATATGTGTATAACTTTTTATTAACGGTTGTTGTTTGTGTTGAGCAAAATGATTTAAATAATTTAATAATTGAGAATGAGAGGAGGTATACGTTTGTAATAATTTAGCTTAGGAGAGATTAAACTAAATTGGTTTAGATCAGCATAAATTAAAAATTGGTGAATTTGTAATAATAAAGCGTATGGTTGTGGATAATGTAAAATTAATTGCTGAATATTGTGTAAAACGTATGGTGGTTGAGCGGTAGTATTTTTTCTAAATCATTTCAATGATTATTGATTTAAGCTTTTTTAATCTAATAAATCATTGTTTTTTGCATTATTGACTTTCAGTAAGGTTGTTACTGGTATAAGCAAAATTTGTAGTTTTATCAAAGTTATTTACAATGGCAGTAAACATAACTGTAAAATTAAAATTAATATCTAAAATCTTGTTAGATTTATGCTTAAAAAACATAATCAAGAACAACTTTAGAATTACTAAAATCCATTAAATTTACATTTTTGTTAGAATGAGTTTTTGAAAAAATATTAAATATTTGATTTTAGTTGATAAAGATAAACAAATGTAATATATAATTAAATATAGTAAATATTGCAATAATATAATTAACAATTATTGAGTATTAAGTAAAAAAATATATCTTAAAGTTAGGCTTTAAAATTTTGAACTTAGCTGCCGACCTTGACCAATTAAATTACAGGACTTTGTTAACAATAAAATATGTTTTAAAATAATAAAGTAAATTTATAATATTATTTTTATAATGCATTTTTATGTTTATTGACTTTGGTTGTCTACATATCAACTTTATTAAAAGTATAATAGTACTTACACTCAACGGCTATAACATATAATCGTATAAATGTATTATTAAAACTTAATAATATTATGTGGTAATATTTTTAACATTAAACAAAGTAATAATTTTAATTTGATTTACAATTTTTTTTCAATAATGTATAAGTTTATTTGCTTTTGATATAAAATTAAAATTAATATTTTGTTTTTCTATATAATTTTACCAACGTTCAATATTTCACGGTTTGTTGATAGTAAGTTAACCCTTAAACCTACGCAACATTAAAGTTTAAATTCATTAATTTAGTTATATATATATATATATATATATATTATAATAAATTTTACAAAGTTTAATTCAAAAATACAATATTCCATAAATAAACAGTAATACTGGAAAATAGCAAGTTGATTATTACAATTATAAAACAAAATCGATTCATGTATTATACATATAAATAATTATTTAATTTTTACTTTGACTATAATCTGTAATATATATATATATATATATATATAATGTTACTAAACAATATATTTCTAGAAACCGTATAACGTATACTATAAACTTGGTTTAATTAAATATTATACGTAATTATATATTAAATTATATGCAATTTTTTAAACACCGATAAATATGTTTGTAAACAATTAATTATATACCGTTTTTTACTTTGCTATGCAAAGTATGTTTATGAAGAATAAACGTACTCAATCCAACTATATTTAAATATAACAAAAAATGTATTAACTAAACTATAAACAAATCCACAGTTTTAAAAAACACAAGAAACTCAGAAACAAATGAAAGCTAACACTAACAAATACAAAAACTTATGTTTACCATATATTATCCAGAATATTAATTAATCCAAAATTAGACAAAATTAAAATTCAACAAATTTAACAAAGTGGGAATTATTCTACCCACGCATTTAATTAAACTAATTTAGACATTCTAGAGTATAGTTTAATTGTGCTATATAATGACTTATTTAAAATATAATAATTTTAATTCTATTTAAAATCATTGACATATAACATTCCTATTATTTGTACTACTATTGTTTTAAATTTTGTTGTTATTTGTTATCAATGGTGAATGTATGTGTAGTTAAAAAGTAAACCTTAATGTATTCATTTATTATTATTATTTAATTTTTAATATTTTAATATTTGTTTTACATACATAAATAATACTACAACAAATACATATTTATGCTTTAAATAAATTTAAACAAAATAGTTATGTCATTATACTTAAACTAAATAAAAAACCCCAGAATATCTCCAAAATAATAGGTTTAAAAAAACGGTAGAAAGCTTAAATTGGATTTCGATAGGCATAAGTTTAAATTCCATCAACGGCCCTTGCTTGGTTTTTTCCAAATTGTCTATTGTTAAAAAATGTTTTTTGTAAATTAATAAAAGTAATAAACATTAATAAACAATGACCTTAAAAAAATCAAGTCATTCTTTACAAGCATACCGTCAAAAAAAACGGTAAAATACATAGTGATACATATTGTCAAATAAAACCAACTTTGGAAAATTGGCTCAATATTTAATATAATTAATCTCCACAATGCCCAAAATGTTAAATTTAATTTTTATAACAAAATTTTTATTAAACAATCTGTATAACTATGGGCAGTCTACTGGGACCCGAACTAGCAAACATTTATAAATATAAAATTAAACATAACATTAACAATTTAAGAAATAATTTTATACAAATGTTAAATAGATTACATATATGTTGTAGTTTAAAATAAACAATATATTAATAAATTCCTAAAACTGTGCAATATAAATTATTTAAACATAAACAAAAAAACACGAACTTGAGAACGATTATACAATTAACTTTTAAATATACCAATTTTGCATTAAATGTACTATATATTTATTTTAACAATTCAATCTTTACATAAACGCGCATTTGTTAAAACATTATTTAACCGTACACAAAAAAATTATTTAATTACATAATTGATAAAAAACAAGAGAATATAAAGCAATTGTAACTTAACAAAAGGTATTCAAGAAAATTCATTAAATACTACTTTAAGTCACACAACAAACGGATATAAACAAGTATTGAAAATCGGTTTATTTAAAATAACTATTCAAATAATGAAATTATAAATCTATTTAAAATTTAACTAAAAATAACAATAATAAATATTTTTTTATCAATTCAGCTAAAATGTTGTTTACTACCAAAGGTCTCCTTTTGCTCAATATTATAACATTTGAAGTAACATTTTTTTCCTAATGCATTTGTCAGTTTACTTGCATTATTTACTGCAAACTATATATTATAAAAACTTTAAAATTGGTTAATTTTTAAACTTCCAAAATGCTTTAAATTTAAAAAAAAAATTACATTTACACATTGAAACCTATTTTGTGTGCACAAAAACAGTTCGTCACCCGTTGAATTTAGTTTGATTGTAATGTGTGTTTGTGTACACTTGTAATTTGTTTTAACTTTTATATGTATATATATATATATACAAATATATATATATAAATATATATATATATATATATATATATTGTTACTAAATAATATATTTTTAAAAATGTATAACGTATATTATAAACCTAGTTTAATTAAATGTCGGTGAAACAAAGATGAGAGGTTAAGTACTTAAAATTTAAATTTAAATTTAAATTTTATATCATTTTTGAATCTGTGCGATACACTTGCATGACGTTACGGATCAAAAGTTGCTTGCTTATTGTTGTTATTTGTTACCCGCTCATTTGTGTCATTTTTGTTTTTTTGCTTTTTGAGTGTAAAAGTTGTGTGTATCTATTTTTCGTGTACTTTTTGGTGTATTTTTAGTGTATACTGTGTTTTTTTTGTACGTGTTGTTTGGCATCGTGCTTAAACACTAATATTTTTTTAGTTTCTTTAAAAGATTATTACTGGTCTTTTTTCAGTGATAGATTTTGTTATTTAATTATTTTTTTAGTTTGTTTTTGTATTTAAAGCTGATTTTATTCAGGCATGGTGTCCACTAGTGCATCTATCTGTGGCCTCCAACGGTGCAAGAGATCTGTGAAGGTTGGCATCTTTGCGCAGTTTGCAAAAATTGGTTTTATAAACCGTGTTCCGGACTGCGTTTGGCACATTACTCGCAATTAGCAAATAGTCTTTTGGATTATATTTGCACGGGATTGCAGATATGAAACTGAGTTGCAGGAGTTGCAGGAAGCATCTTCCAGAATTGAACACAGGAGTGATAAGTTAGACAAAATTTTACATTTAGTTAGTGACAATCCCTCTTTGTCTACTAAAATTGATAAGCGTGACACTAAAATAAACAAGGTTACTAATCTTATAACTATCTTGGTAGATCGGTCTCTAATTCTTTTTCGAAAACCGAGGAAGCCATCTCTTCTTTTTCCAAGCTATCCAACTCTGTAGCCAATGATATCTCTTCTCCCAAAACGTTAACCTCTAATATCAACTTTTTTTCTGCGGTAGATAAATCCGTCCTTAAACTATCTCAAAAAAAGATTATTGAGGAAGCCAAAAACTATGCTAATAATATTAAACGTAAACGTAATTTTATAGTTAGGGAAGTCAGCTCTGACATAACCAATTATAAAAAATTTATATCAGATATAGTTAAAAAATGTCATCCTGAAGCAGATAACTTTTTAATCGGTAAATTATTATATAAGAAAAAACATACATTTTCACCAATCCTTGTTTCTTGCTCCTCTTCTACTGACAAGGATATAGTTCTTAACAATTGGACTAATGTCAAATTTCAATTCAAAGGTATAAAAGTCACGAAAGATCATCCCTTAGCTGAACGGTTAGTTAGACAATCCAAGCCCCTCATTCCTGCCCATCATGCCTTGCCTATAGTAAAACTCAACCCACTTAGACAAGATATTAATATTGATTGTCAAGATTTTCGACAAGCACCCCGGAGTCATTCCCGCCCCCAATCCTATCGACTAAAACAATGCTCCCCATTGCTGCCACACCCACTTCTTTAAAAATTTACTTCACAAACAGTCTCAGCCTCTACAATATATTAAATGAAATTCGGCAGATACTCTCTTTCCCTCTCCCCCTCATCTTCTTGGTATTACGGAATCCTGGCTCACAGAGGATGTTCTTGATTCTGAACTCTTTATGGATGGGTACTGTGTTGTACGACAGGATTCTATAAAGGGTAAACAAGGTGGTTGTCTTTTCTATGTAAAATATGATTTAGCTTTTTTATTAATCTTTGTTTATCCAATTTCCTATAAAGCTGACTATGATTTTCTTTACTTAGAAGTTGGGTTTTCCACTTCTAAGACTCTCTTCTCTACGCTTACCCATCAATCTAATATAGCACTTATTGATGATATTAAACACATCCTCACCTTACCATATAAGCACTTTTAATGATGGGCAATTTTAATTGCCCTTCTATAAATTGGGCCTTTTCGTCTGCTTCTAGTAATTTTTTTGACTCACATCTTCTGGAGCTTAGTGCTTCATATGGATTAAAACAACACGTGCGATTTTCCACTATATATAGGATTGGTTATACTCCTTCCTGTCAAGATCTTATTTTTTTTAACGAACCCGCTATCATCAATATGTTACCTTATCTACTTCCCCTTGGTAAGAGTGATCATATTATTTTGGCATTTAAAGTACACGTCTCATGCCATGTCCCTTCTACCTGTGATTCCGATTTTAAACTTATACCAGATTTTAGGAAAGCCGCTTTTAGTGGTCTCAGGGTCTTTTTAACTAATATAAACTGGAAACATTTATATTTTAATGGTGTTGACACATCTTACTCCTATTTCATGAATGTCTTAGAGGAGGGGGTTAAATCATTTGTTCCTTTTAGGATCCCAAAACACACTAATCCTAGACTTCCAAGGTATATATGTAAATTAATTCAAAAGAGGAATAAAGCTTTTTATCTGTGGAAAACCTCTAAGCTTTCCTGTTTTTCGTACTCATACATTGACATCTGTAATAAAAGCAACAGGCTCTTTAGAAGGCACAAATCTAAATTACTTTATAAGCTTTTATATAAAAATATGCTTAATAAAAATCTATTATTTAAGTTCATTAAAAATAAGCGTAATTTCTCTAATTCTCAACCAAGCCTAAAAAATCAACATGGTTCCTAGCTTTTAGGACTTTCCATTTGTGATCTCTTTAGGAAATATTTTAACTCTGTCTTTCAATCTCCACAATTTATCAGGCAACATTACAGCTCAGAAATTCCGACTATTCAGCCCCTAATAATTAAAACTTCTACAGTCTATACTGGTCTCTTAAATCTTAAGTCTATATCTTGTGGAGCTGGTGGGTTATATCCAAGGGTGTTGAAAGAATGTGCCGATATTCTTGCCCCTCACTTTGCCTATATTTTTAATCTTTTGATAACCATAGAACAAATTCCCCCTATATGGAAGGTAGCCTTCATAAAACCTATTCACAAGTCTGGGTGTATATTCAATCCTAATAGTTATAGACCTATCAGTATCTTTTCTTCTCCTAGCAAAATCATAGAAAGGTTTGTAGAATCCCATCTACTTGAACACTTTATCAGACTTAACATAATTAATCCTGCGCAATATGGCTTTATGCCTAAAAAGTTTTGTTTAACTAATTTAATTACCTACACGAATAGCATTACTCATTTACTTGATAAACATAGGTCAGTGGATGCTATTTATTTGGATTTCGCAAAAGCTTTCGATAAGGTTTTACATAAACTCCTCATCTCTAAGCTCATCCGTATAGGGATAGTAAACCCAATCTTAGCTTGAATTAGAGATTTTCTTTCAAATCGTACATTTAAGGTTAAGGTTGAATCTGATTATTCTACATCTTGTACTATTTCTTCTGGGGTACCGTAAGGGTTAATTTTAGGTCCTTTATTATTTATTCTCTTTATTAATGATTTGCCAACACTAGTTCACTCTAATATATTGTTTTATGCTGATAATGTAAAGATCTGGGGTACTAACCCAGATTTAATTCAAGCTGACATCACCAGTATATATAATTGGTCAGTATCCAATCACCTTCCACTCAATAAGACTAAATCTAAACACATATCATTCGGTAAATGTTCAGGCAGTGTTTTCTCCTTAAATTCTCAGACTATTATTTTAGTAAAAACAATCAAGGATCTTGGGATTCTTCTCTCACATTCTCTAAACATTATTATAGGGCCACCCAAAAGTGTAATAGACTTGTTAAGTTTTTTTTTTTAATTTGCGGACCATTCTTCTTCAATGCCTTTGTTTACTTTATATGCTATACTTAAGACCTCATCTAAAATACTGTGCCCAAGTCACAGCCCCAATCTTTAAATCAGTTGGCTATAGACATAAAAAGGTTTAAAGGGCAATCACCAGATTGCCTCGTGGCTTTAAAAATCTATTCTACTTTCAAAGACTTGAATCCTTAAAACTCTTTCCTTTAAGTGATAGGCGTCTCCGAGGTGACATGATTTTGACATATTAATTATTCAATCCTGGCTCTTATTTGCCCTTCTTTGCATTAACACAAAACTCACTTAGGAGTTACAATTTTAAGCTGACTAAGCCTAGGGCTGACTCTAGACTGAGGTGTCATCATTATTGTCATAGAACAGTTACTCCAAGAAATAGACTACCCACCAAGGTAATATCCACATTATTACTTCCATTATTCAAAAAGGCATATGATAACTACAAGCTTTCTAAATTTACATAAACCGATCTTTCTGTTTTTAACTATCCATTTGTTTCTATTTATTGTTATTGTTCTTTTGATATAATTCCGATAAATAGAACCGAGGATCAAAAAGAGTTTTACTCCTATTTAACTCGTGTATTCAACCTGTAACCTGTATATGTATATATATATAATATGTTTGTAACTGGCAATGTATACAAAATAAATTTATGGCACAATTTACGTTTTTTAATATTTTTATTTCATAAAACATTAACATTATATTATTCATTTTTTTTAAATATATAATTATATTATTGATTGTGCTATCTAGGTGTAATTGTATAACTCGAACGCTTATCTTAATTAAAAAATCTGTGTTTTATATAACTAAGTTTTAATAATTGATAGTATTATGTTTTATTGCAAAAATAAATGTTGTTGTACATTAAAATTAAAAATTATTTTTGTTGATAATGTTGCTTATATACATTGTTAAAGCATTAAAAAAAATATGTTTTAGCTAAACGTTTTTATGGTAAGCTGCTGCATAGTACTACAACAC
>JAKXYG010000297.1:0-50001 GCA_025895645.1 Cardicola forsteri | reverse complement strand
TGCAACTTTAATATTAACATACATTTTTTAAAGTAAAATTAAGAAATATTATTATTATTTTATTTTTTTAAAAACTGTTTATTTATTTTAAATTATTTTTATAAAAATATTAATAAAATTATTAATAAAACCTTCTATTTTAAAACAACAAATTAATAATTTTTTAAACAGAATGTGTCAACATTTAATGTGTTTTTTTATAACAAATTAACTTGAAAATAACATTAATTGTTTTTTTATTGTAGAACGTAATTTGAAACTTTGTCAATGCAACGTTTTTTGTTAATAATAATATTGAAAACTTTTGGTTGTATTTTTTTTACTTTTTTGTCTATGCTATTAAAATTTATATTTGTTAAATTCTAATAAATTTATTTTTATATATTATACTTTTTTTAAAATAAATTAAAATAACTTAAAATTATTTTAACAAATTTAGGTTTTACTACAATGGTTAAATGTATATAAACCATTTATAAATGTGTTTATAACATTTTGTATTGTATATGTTGAATTAGCATACATGTTTTTTGCCAATTAACCAATCAATTTTACAATGTTTAATGTTTACGTATGTTAATTTGAATAACATTTAAAATGTAATTTTGTATAAACTACAACAATTTTATTATATTATTGTAAAAAAATATTATAAATAATAATAATAATTTATTTTAAAAATTTAATATTTTATATGTTAGTATATATATATATATATAACATTAAATTATTATTGTAAATGTATATAACCTTTTAAAAAATGTTACATCCGTTAACAAAAAACGTTTATAAATGGTATAAATATATTTATTACGCATTTAATGTAAAAACTTAAATAATTTTGTTGTAATTATTGTATTTAATGCAAAACTTAAATAACTTGGGATATTTTGCTTTGAATGTGCAAACATTTATTAAAATTAACGCAAATAAATTGTTAAACACTTTTTTTACATTAATTAGGTATATTAAGACCAAAAACATTTTAAGAAAATAAACTATACACATTATTTTACACATACTATCAATTAAAAAAAATTAATGTTTTTTTACAAACAGCATTACAAAAATATTGTTTACAAATAAATTGAAAAAAAATTTTTTTTATAAGATTGTGTATTAAACATTAATTTTAACATAACATATGTACATATACGGATAAAAAACATGACATATTTTACAAATTTACTTATTTAAACCATAATTATGTATACTATATTTAGATAAAACGTTTTAAATAAATTTGTTTTTAAATATTAACTTTATTGTTAAATTTAATTGTTTAACATTTAATTAAATTTTATTAAAAATAATTTTATTGGTGGGCAAGTATAATATTACTAACAAACTATAAACAAAATGTTTAACAATAATTTAAAGTCAACATATTTGAATAAGTAAAAATGACAAAAACAATTTGTATTAAAAATATTGTACTTAGAAATAGAATTAAATACTAAGATAATTTTGTATATAAATATACTTTAAACAAAAATATATTAACTAGTCTACAATTGTTTTTAACAAAAAAATTAGTCAAATTGTTTTAAAACATTTACAAATTATGAATTTAGCATAAAACATACGCTGTAATATTATTTGTTTACTTTTACAGCAAAACATAAAAAAAACGTTTGTTTTATTGTTTTTATACAAATTAATTAATATTACTAAAATTTATTTTAATATTTTAAGCGCTTAAATAAAAACATATTAAAAACAAAATAATGTTTATACAATTGTATTACAAATAATAATATTAATAACGTGCTTAACCGGTATTCAAACAAATTGGAAAATGTTATTTAGATTTTAGGCTAAATTTTAAATTACTGGAATAAAAAAAATGTCACATTTATTTGATATATTGTTCCTGTTAACGCAAAATTGTTATTTTTTAACAAAATATGTTTTTAAATAAAATTGTTTTAAAAATTGGGTTTTGTTATATATTATAATTAGATTTTCGGTCACTTAAAAACTCTATGGCATTATAACGGATTTCTGAAAAACTAAATAGTGTCCTAAAGAATAGCATTGTGCTACTTTTTTTTTACAAAAAGGGAGATTGGTAATTACCTGCCAATTACAGAAGCATTTGTGTACTTTGTATTACTGCAAAAATTGTTTCATTAGCGATAGTTAGTAAAATCCGTCCGGAGAGGGAAAAAACTACACATTCCAACCAAATTAGTTTTTGTCCTCGTTTGAGACGCGCTCCGGCGTATTCTAGAATTGTGTACAAAGTTTTAACGCTTTACATACGTAGCGTTTATAAAGTACACTTTAATTTTTAACTCGTTAACAGAAAACGGTACTGGATAGCTATTTTACGTGAAAAAACTCTAATAAAACTTGCCAATTTTTTATGTGTTCTGTACAAAAATGTAACTGCAATAATCCACAATTGCAACAAATTTATAACAAAGCAGTTTAAAATTTAATGCTAGACTGACATATATATGCTCGCCTACATAGACCGTAAACAATAGAGGGAAAATATTCGTGATGTTTTAAAAACTTGAAACTAATAAACAGACGGCTTTGTTACCAACTTTTGTTGTTGTTGGTGTTGTTGTACCTGTCTATATTTTTATATTTGTCAAAATTCTTAAAATTTTTAGAAATAGCAAAATTTTAATTAAAACAAAAAAATAATATTAGCATAATTAATTAGTTTAAAAAAATAATTTTATTTAAAGCATGCACGTCAACTATTTTAAAAAACAGTATGTATAATAATAAGATTTGCACTGGAGTTTTTACTACATACATTTACAAAGTTAAATAACTACATATACCGTCATGCATTGCAAAAAATAAAATAATTTTTTTTATTATAGAATATTATTTTTATAAATAAAAATAAATAATAATACGTTTTTGTTGTTAAATATATATGTTAAATATTATTATTTTATTATAAAACATTAATAATATGTTAAGTTATGCCAATGCATAAATAATATAATGTTTTTAAATACATTTAAATAAGTTAAATATTTAAAAATGTTGTTTATAATTTTAATACTTATAAATAATTTATAAATTTTTTTTTTTAATATTGAATATATTCATTATTATATTACTAAATAGTATTGCTTAATAAAACGTTTTTTTTGCAATATTATTGTACTTATATAATTATGTAATAACATGTTTACTTGTTGCTAAATTTTATCGTTTGTAAATACAAGTAAAACGTTTTTAATTTAATAATTTTATAATACCACAAATAAAAGAACATGCGTGTTTCGATTAAATATTGTAAGTTTGCTGTAACGTTTGTATTAATAAAAATGCAAATTTAAATTAAAACATAACGACTTATATTAACGTTTGTGACTTGTTACGCTAATTGTATAACTATATGCAAACAAAACATATTAAACAAATTTAATAATTTGTAATCTAAAACTTTGTTTTAAAATTGTATTTATTAAACGTTACAACAACACATATATATATTAATGTAATATATATATATATATATATATATATAGTAATACTAAAATTTGCACTAATTGTTTATTGCATTATACATGATATATGCATTATTTTAAATTTTTAATATTAATTTTAACTATATGTACATAAAACTAAATATTATTTAAAATAAATAATATTTTTAAAACTAATTTTTATTATATACATTTACTGTAATTTAATTTAACAATTAATTGTATTTTGATTATCTACATTTGTTTAAATTAATTACATATTAAATTTATAATAATGCAGAAATTATTTTACTTAATAAAATTATTTATTAGAAATAAAATTAACACTATTAAAAAAATACTAATATATATATATATATATACTTTTACATATGTTAAAATAAACATTTTACCAAAGTTTGCAAACACAATGTAATATTGTTTGTATTAAATGTGTTACATAATATAAATAATAAAATAAATTATTTTTAACAAAAACATTAATTATAATAATGTATTTAGTAGTTTAATAATTTTATAGTACTACATATAAACAAAAGCATACGTTTTTTATTAATTGTTTTAAATTTGATGTAAAGTTTAATATAATAAAAATGTAATTTTTAATTAAAACATGACGGCCTATATTAATGATTACATTATTAATTTATAAGAAAGTAATACATAACATTACTGTAAAAACCACACATATTATTTGTAATTGTTAATTGTTAAACATAGTTATAACTAACATATTTTTTAAATTAAATTATTTTTAATATAGCTAATATGAGAAAACATATAGTTATCAAACAATTAAAAATGGAAATAACTATAAATAAATATTAGTTACAAATTATATATTTGTATAACACCAACTGTACTTGTTGCTAAAATGCATTGTTTTAAATGTTAAAACTATTAGTTATTTAATTAACTTATATTCAACATATAATTAAATATATATATATAAAATTATATTTTTATTAATAAAATAACTTAACAATTATTAAACATTATTTTAAGTATTACCATTAAAATGTAATATATAGTATAAAAATAAATTTATACTGGCATCAATGTGTAACAACACGTTTTTTTATAATTTACACATTTTACAGTGCTTACACTAATTAAAAAAACATTAAAACACAGTTCTGTTTTTTAGGTTTTTAATATTTCTTTTGTACAAATGTAATGTTACTAAATTTTACTGTTATATCATTTATTTTCATTAAAAAAAATATTTATTTAATTTTTAGATTAAAATTAACGTTATTATTTATTTAATTAAACTTTAGTTTTTTTTAAATAAAAAATATTTAAGTATAAGAAAGTATAATTAAAATTCTAGCAATTGTTAGATAAGAACACAAATCAACTACTAGAAACAAATACTTTTTATTTTTACAAAAACACTTAATTCAAAAAATAAATAAATATCATTATTAAATATAAATTATTTATTTTTAATCAAATTACACATCGAAAAATGGGAGTCTTGGAATATATAAATTACAAAAGTGCATTTGGCATTTTACCAATAACTAAAAACACGCTACCAAAAAATGTATTATTTGGGATAAATTGGAACGGCAAAAGATAATAATCTTAATTTATTTATTTTTACATTATAAAAAATTACAAATGCAAAATGAGCATGTTTAAAAGCAAAGCAAACTATTTTTTACAACTAATATTTGTACAAAGTCGTTGCACATAAATGTGTATTAAAAAATTACATAATTGCAAAAATCTGTTAACACAATCTGCCGTTTAATATTTTTTATTTGTTTATAAATTTAATGTAAAAAAATTAACAAAAACGTTTTTACTATACATGTAAACAGCCTAAAAATATCGCACAACGAAAAAACTCAGAAAGAAGGTTTTTAATTATAATATATTAAAAAGTATGTGTATGTAAACATTTTATAATTGTAAACAACTGTTGAGTAAAGATACAATTAAAAACATATTTATCTATGTGTATTAAAAAATTAAGTTATATTAACAAACAAATTATATTTCTAGATGAGTATAACGTTTGGCGGTTAAAATTACAGTAGTTTACAAAATAAACCGTTTTATTTAACAGAAACAATTATAAAAAGCTAAGTAAATTAAATGAAAAAAACCGTAGTAAAAAAAAATGCCACAAACTACATTATTAATTTTAATTTTATTAATTTGCATTGTTTAATAATAACAATTGTTACTATAGCCAAAACATGTTTTGTAAATTATATAAGAAATGGAAACAACATAGTAAACCAAAGACAGTTTAAAGTTTGTTTGTGGCTAATTTAAGAATGCATTTAAAAAAAAAGTAAAATAAATAAACACACAAAAAACATGTTTATAGATATACATACAAATTGTTGATTTAATATTTAAAATATTATAAAAGTAATCATCAACAAGAACTTAGTTAAACACTTAATAACAACGTTAATTGCAATAATAGTAAAACGGATTAAACAACATATTTTTAGCGTTGCACATTTGTAACTAAAAACATTTAATGCAAGATATTTTTAGATTTTTTTAATGTAACTGTTTGTATTGTTAATGCACATTATAAACAGCAAGGATAAGAAAATTGTCAAAAATTACATGTGTTGCATTACTAAACAAAATAAAAATTAAGTAAAAAAAGTTTAAAATGTTTTATCTTTGTGTGAATTGGCCACTGTTTTTGCCGAATTGGCGTTAATACAATATTTTATGTACGATTTATATATATATATATATATATATATATTTATACTTATGTTTATTATTTTTATTTTTATTTGTATAAAATTATATTATTTAAAATTAAAAAAATAATTAAATTTATAAAATATATAAATAAAAATTTAAAAATGATAATGTTAATTATTACTAATAGTAATAAGTTAAATTAGCAATAATAATAAAGTAAAATAACATATTTTTATAATTGTAAATATTTAAACAACAACTATAGAAAATGTAGTGTTTATTATATATTAAATGAAACAATTACATTACAATATTATTACAAATATTTATAACATTTTATAAATTTGTTTATTATAAACATCAATATACATTTTATGTAGTTAAACGATGGTTTTAATCATATATACAATGCAGATTAATATTTAAAATATATATCAAAATAAAATATAATTTTATATTGTAGGCATTTATTAACATTTTTATTAACGTTAATATTATACTAGTAAAAATTATTTTATAAACGTATATTCACCATGATCTATAAAATGAAACAAAATAAAACATGCATATTTTTAGTACACAAAATAAAACAAACAATAGTTTTTATTGTATTAATGTTTTTATTTATTTTAATTAATGGCAAGCTCTCGAATTGTTGCGCTACATTTTAACAACATTAGAATTAAATAATGTTTACTGTTTTTTTTTGCATACATTAATTTGTTTACTACATTCTATTAAATTGACTCAATAAAAATAAAGTGCAACAGAAATACATTTTTTATGTTTAAAATCTCAATTTTAAAAATGCCCAAAATTAATTTAAACAGTTTTTATAACACATTAAAACATACAATTGTTTCAAATAAACGTAGATTTTAATATAATGTTTTTTAACAAGTTTTAAATTTAAAATTATTTAATAAAATTTCCCTACAGTCATTAAACTGCAAATTGATTCTTTAACATTTTTTTGATTTACATTTTCTTATAAACAAATAATATATAAAGAGCTGTGTAATATTAGTTGAAAAATTATAGTGGAATATATGTTAAGATTAATATAATAGCACTTAATAAATTTTTTGGTATTTTAACTTAATCAAAAATGTTGGACTAACAAACGTAAGGGCTTTATTATATATTAACGATATACTGTTTTAATTTAAATTTAATATTTAAATATCGTTATTGAATTAAGTGCCTAGTTGTTAATTAGGAAAAAAAATATTGACATTATAAATAACAAGATTATACCTTCTACCAGCACTGTAAAAATTAATTATTTTTATAATTAACTAATTAACTATTTTATTAGTGTTCATAAAAATAATTTAATATTATTAACTAGAAATTTTATTTATGCACATGTTAAATTATTAATAATTGTTTTACCAAATTTTACAAACAACTAAATTGTTTTCCTGCAAATGCTCCTAATTATTCTTCAAAAACGTACTTAAAGCATTATTATTTAAAATATTAAAATAAAATAAAAATTATTTATACATGTGCGAAATACATAAAGTTTAATGTGCGTTATTAAACATTAATCGCATTACTTTTAACAATCTTAGCTTAAATAATGCTATTGTAATTTTGAGTAACCTTATTAACACATGTATTAACAAACATTGTATAGTAGTTAGAGTTGCAATTTTTATACAACAAATTTTTTTATTAAATCTTAAAAAAATTAAACAAAAAAAATTAATCAATATAATAAATTTTAAAAAAATAAAAATTAAATAAAAATAAAAATAAAAAAACTTTAAAACTATGTCAACAAATTTTAATACTAATCAAACTTTTCGTGATTTACAATTTATAAAAAATATTAGTAATATTTTTAATAAATTAAAGCAAATAAAATGTAATATTAATGCTAAAAAAACTAAATAATTATTTTATTTTAAATAATTAAAAAATTTTACAATTTAATTAATTAAATAATTAAAATTATTAATGTGATTAACATTTAAAAATAAATTAACAATTGTTAAACAAACTTTACTTACTTCAAACGGAATAAGTTGCAATTTATTAAAACCTTTGCATGTCAGCAATTACTTTATAATTATTCACAATAATAAAAATGCTAATATTACTTTCAAGTAACTAATACATGTCAACCATATATCACACTTATTTAAAAAGTTGTTTAATGAACAAAACCCTAAACACTGTTACATTTTAAATTAATTTCAATAGTTTTCAATTTGCCGTAACAAACAAAATGTATATATGTACAACATAAATACACAATTGTTTTTTTAAATATTTATAAAAAGTACCAATGAATTATACAGCTAACCATGCATACAATTATTAATTATCAATTTTTTATTATGTGTAAAGTGTTTATATTTATATATTGCTAAGTAAAACAATGTAAACAAATTATTATGTTAACGTTTAAACAATTTGATATTTAATCCAAAGGTATTATATTTAATGTAACACATATTGTTGTACAAGTAAAATAATAGTTTATACAAAAGTTTTAATGACAATAATAATAACTAATAAGATTTTTGTATTTATTGTAAATAATGCATAATTTTAAAAATGTGAATTAAGTAAGTCTAAATTATTTTTTTAAATTTTTTTAATATTTATAATTGTTAGGCTTATAAAATTTATACATTGTTTTATACAATAATATTTGTACAAATATATTAATCTGTTTTAAAAGTGCATAAACTGTATTTGTAAAAACATTTGTAACAATATAATAAAAACTAATATTTTTGTATAATAAACACCTTTAAAACAGTAAAACATTATTAATGCAATACAACATATTTTATAAATGTATACAATTTACCTGATGTACTACTTATATTAATATTAAAAAGTGCATTGCATACACTTTAACTATACGTAAATTAAATACAGATATAATGCTTTAACTAATTGTATTTTAAATTTATTTATTTATTAAAATAATAATACTTATATTAAAAATATTATTATTATTATAAAAAAACAATAATTGTTTATTTTACTACTTAGATCAGCTTTAAAATATAATGCTATGTTGTTGTATAGTGCCATATAGTATTTAAAAATAAAACTAAAGTCACCAATTTTACAATTTGTTAATTGATTGTTAGACATTTATTATAAATAATGTAGCTATATATAATTATATTTTGTAAATATTAAATAGTAAAACAAACAACAACTAAAATATGTTTTATATAATTACCAAAACGTTTTAAAATTTTGAACATAGCAATATTTGTAATTTATAAAAACTAAATATATTAATGTAAGTTCTTTTTTTGAAACATTTTAAGTATTATTTGCATTATTAGCATATTAAGAGAAACAATACTTAAAAGTTTTAAGCTAATTAGAACACCCAACTACATTTTAAACAAACATTTTAACAAACAATAATCTAACCAATTTTGAAAGTTCTATTAATAAAATTAAACAACGGTCTACTAACTAAGTCTCATTTTAAATTTATCAAAATACAAAATAATTAAATGTACAACAAGGTGTTTAACAAAAACAATTAAATTAAACAAAACATTAAAATTTAATAAAACAAACATATGCACGTAAAGCAAAATTAAATATTTTGCTGTAAATGTAAGTAGTATATGTCTTTGTAATTATGTAGATACATATTTTTAAAACCTAAATCTTTAAAGGCCATTGTTATTAGAAGATTACAAAACGTAATACTTAACAATTATATCACTATTCTTTAATATTAATGAGCATTTATAATTATTTTTACTACTTAAAACAAAAATTAATTAATTTAGAACAATGCAGCTATTAAAATTAAAATTCAGGAGATTTCAGTCAGTTTTATTAAACAATATTGTTGATAATTATCAAGATATTAACAATCACCCATTACATGCAGCTTTAATATTTACAAGCTGCAAATGAAACCAAACCATTCAACATTAAAAAAATATTATATCTGGCCTACTTATTCAAAATAATATCTAATCCAGAATTAACAAATTTAATCCACTGAGAAAACTATCACTAAGAACGATCACGTATTTTATGTGTATTTAAACTAATTTAGACATTATACAAATAATATAAATAATATACTTTTGATAATGACGGTCCATATTAGTATTAATGTTTATTTTAAACCATATGAAAATATAATCGACTATATTTATATTTATTATTATAACATGTTAATGTATTTTAATCCCATTATTTACATTATTTTTATATATTAATTGAGGATATACCTATTTTTGCGCTAAATGCGAAGATTACAAACCATTAAAATTAATAATAAAAACAATAATAATACTTTCCTAAATTTATTAAATTTAATGAAAGATGCTAACGCACTTTATATATTAAAATTAATTTATATTTTTAATGAATTATAAGAATATATAATTTTATAAAACAATAAAAGCAAGTATTATTATTTATATAAATTAACATTTTAATTTAATATAATAATTGTATTCAAATTTTAAAATTTTAATAATCACAAAATTAAACAAAATCTTAATATTCCACACTTTTAAATAAATCAAAAATACTTGCAAACATATTTTTTTTATTAAGCAAAAACGTATTATTTATAAATTCAACGCAATTATAATAAAAATAATAATAATTATAATAATAAAAGTAATGTACACTGTAAAAAATATTCATAATTACGCAAAGAAATTGTACAGCATATATTAACAGAAAAAAAATATGTATAACAGTGTTACTAAATATTGTTGTTATCAAAATTATTAAATTGTTATTTATTTATTTTCTATAAAAAAAAACGTTAAATTTACGTTTTATATATACACATTTTATGTAAAATATAAACTATAAAAAAATTTAATTATGTTCAATTGTGTATTTTAAAAAATGTATGAAATATGTGTTTCTTTCAATAATTTTTTAATATTGTTTATAATTGAATGTAAATGTACTTTTGTTTTACTTTATAAATTGTTATTAAAGTAACACATTATTTATGTTTACCTTATAATTATTAGTCATTGTAGTTTTTTGTATTTTATTTTATGTTTTATTACATAAAGTAATAACGGTTTTGGAATAATCAATTGCAAATAATAAAAAAAGTTGATTGACTACATAAAATTTAGCTAAGAACTATACAAAAAAAATTAATTTAAATCTTTTATGAAATTGAACGGAACGTTATGCAAAATGTTTCAAAATACATAAACACGTTTTGTTGTATTATGTTATTATTATATTAATATTTTTTTGGTTTTTAGCTGCAATTGTTGTTTTACTGCAAATAGTAACAAAGTGTAACATTAAAATTAAATTTTAATTTTAACAATAATTATTATATATTAATTATAGAATAACAAATATCGTACTGTATTATTAAATATATTTTATAATTTAAACTAATTTTAATTATTTTCAGTTTGTAGCAACAAACATATGTATATATTAAAAAACACAATTATTTTTTTAATTATTTATTAATATTACTGTTAAATATAATAATCCAAACATACAAAAACTATAAATTTGTAATATTTTTACAGTGGTGTTATAGTTATTAGTATATTAATATTAAAAAATATATATACAAATTATTAAAAATAATATGCTATCATTTATGTAAAATTATATATTTGATTCAAAATCATTTGCTTTAATGTAACTAATATCAAATAAATAAAAACACAACAGTTTTGTAAGATAATAATTTTTAACATTGTTGTTGTTTTTTTAAAATATTGTATATTCTAAAAAGGTAATCATTAACCTGTTAATTATTTTAAACATTTCAATATTTATAGCTTTTTTGTCATGAGGTTTATACATTGTTATACAAGCAATAATATTTGTACAAATATATTAATTCATTTTTAAAAAAGTAAACCGAAGCTCAGGTAAAAACATTTGTAACAATATATTAAAACTAATATGTTTGTATAATAAACACATTTAAACAGACGGTTTTATTGTGTATATATGTTAATGCAATAATACAAAATATTTTATTAGTGTATAAAAACTTACCTGATGTAATTATCTATAATAACATTAAAAGTGTGTATTGCATATGACTCTTAACTATACGAAATCAAATACAGGTAGAACGCTTTAATTAATTATATTTTAAATAATATTTTTTGACAATAAAATAACATTTATACCAAAAAATGATATTATTATTATAAAAAAATATTGTTTATTTATTATTGATTATCTGCTTTAATATACTGTTGTGTTATTGTATAGTAATATATATATTTAAAATAAATTAAAGTTTTCAAATCTAAATTTATTTAACAATTTGTTAACTTTTGTTAAAAATTAAACATATAAATAATGTAGCTATATACAAAAAAACAGCATATATATTTAAATAATTAGATAATTCATTAAGTAATGCATTAGTTGTAAAGGCGTTTAATTCCGCAGTTCTGCGCACCTTACCAAAACAACACCTGCATCAAAATTAATTAAAAAAACGTTTTGAATGTGCCAAATTTACTGGTATTAATGCTGAAACTAAATAAATACCAATATGTGTGGAATAGGTAATAACAGCATTGTGATATATACATATATATATATATATATATATATATATATATATATATACTAAATTAATTAAATTAACAAGTATTAGTACACGTGGGTTTCCTAAATAATTATGTTGCTAAATAGCAGAATTAAATATTTTTATTGTTAATTTTTAATGTTTTTAAATGTTTTAATAGTTTTTTTATATTTTTTTAACATTTTTATTTAGAATTAAATTAATCAAAAATAACTTAACAAAAAATACATTTTTACTTTTTAAAATCCCAACTTTAATAATGCTCAAATTTGACTTAAACGATTTCAACACAAACATACATTTTGCGTAAAATATACATTTTATTATGGTAGGTTTTTAAAAATTATAATTATTTAATAAAATATTTTAACTGTTACTATTGTTATTAAACAGCAAATTAATATAACATTAATTGGTAACTATAAAATATAAAGTAAAAAATAAATGCATGTTAATATTTTACAGCACAGCAAATTAAGAGGAAAACCTTGTTGTGTTTTTTGTAAAATGTGTAGTGTTTATTATGTATAAAATAAAACAAATTACATAAAAATATTATTGTTAAATATCTACAATACTTTATTTATTGTTTATTAAAAACACAAATGTGCATTTTATTTAGTTAAACACTATTGTGGTTTTATTTTTATAGAATGCATATTAATATCTAAGATATATTTTTACAACAATAAATATTAACATTTGTTAAATGGTTTTAGTTACACATTTTATTTATGTACAATAATTACATAATTAATGTTATAAAACGTATACGTACCAGAATCTATAAAATAAAACAAAATAAAACATACTTATTTTTAAAACACAAAATAAAAACAAGCAAATGTTTGTATTGTTTTAATTTTTTTATTTATATTAATTGATGGCAAGCACTTTAATGACTGCGTTACGTTTTTATAACACCGAAATTAAAAAATTTTTTTATAACAAAAATAATAACTAATAACATTGTTGTTTTTATTGTAAAAAATGCATAATATTAAAAATGTAAATTAAGTAAGTCTAAATTAATTATTTTAGATATTTCAATATTTATAACTTTTTGGCTTATGAGGTTTATACATTGTTATATACAATAATATTTGTACAAATATATTAATTTATTTTAAACGTGCATACATTGTGTTTGTAAAAACATTTGTATCAATATAATAAAAACTAATATTTTGTATAATATACACCTTTAAAACATACGGTTTATTGTATATATTAATACAATACAAAATATGTTATTAGTGTACAAAATTTAAAATGCATAATGTACACGTTTTATCTATTTTTAAATAAAATACAGGTATGATTGTTTTAACCAATTATATTTTTAATTTATTTATTTATTAATAAAAATAAATATTTTATATAGAAATTATTACTATTATTATTAAAATAATTGTTTATTTATTATTTAGATCAGCAGCTTAAACATATATATAATGTTGTTTGTTGTTGTGTAGGTACTATATAGTATTTATAATAAACTAAAGTAATAAAATATTTAACAATTTTTATCGTTTATTGTTAAAAATTAATTATAAATATTGCAATTTAGTATAATTATATTTCTTAATTATAAATATAAAAAGTAAAGAACAATCTAAAATATGTTCAAAGTAATTGCTAAAATGTTTTAAATTTTAAATATATAGTAATACTGTAATGTATTAACAATTACTGCTTAGTACTTATAAATTGCATGTAAATGTAGTTAAGGGTAATGTACATTATTATATTTTATTTATTCATTTTATAAAAATATATTTTTTTATTTATTATATTAGTGTTTATAAATTCTATAATAAAAGTTTACTTGCTAAATTATAATGTTTAAAATAAAAATTTTTTTAATTGCTAAATTGAAAATTATGTTATAATGTATCATTAAAATTTAAGGTAATGTTTAGTTTATAATAAAAAAACAATTTATATTTTGAAACATTAAGTTTTATAAATTAAATGTTTATTATGGTACTACTAATAATACATGTAAATTTTCATCAATTTATAAAAAAGAAATAATTACGGAAAAAATAAATTGTAAATATATTACTGTATTAAAAATATTAATAAAATAATTATAAAAACTAATAATTATTTTATCAGTAAACATAACTATATATAATTTATTTACACTGCACATAAACAAATCTTACATTGAAAATAATATGTATTTAAATCATTATACATTAATAATACATATTTTTGCATTATAATTTTAAATTATGTTTTACATTTTATTTGCAAATAATTAAATTGCACACTTTACTTGTATAAAAATTAAAAACAGTATTGTTTTTAAAACGTTAGTACACAATATTGAAGTCAAACAAATAGCCACATTTATTATTTTTATTTACAACATTGTTGAGAAATTACTAAATTTAATTAATGGTTTAAATGTTTTTATTTTTACTAAAAAACAATATTACAAAATTATTATATAACATTTATCATATAAATAATTAATTGTGTAGTATACATCTTTAGTATTACTATTAACATTTTACCAAAAACAACACCTGTATAAAATCACTTAAATGTTCAATGTATTAAATTTATCATACTAAAGCTAACAATTAGAGTTGAAACACAAAATACGTAAAAATATATAGTATAATGCTACATGTGTGACTTTAATATTTGTACTTATTATTATTATTTTTGTCCCTTTAATTGTACATCTAATTGTTTTTTATTAATTGTGAAAATGTAGTATACGCTTAATGTATCTTTAGTAAGATATTAAAGCTTAGTAATAACAATAAAAACCAATAATAATAATTTCTATATATACCACTTAGTATAATAACAGTAAATATTTTTTTTATTTTGAATTAACATTACTCTTACAATTCAAGCAATTAATACGTTTGTAATTTGTTGTATTTAATATTTTACGTTTTATAATTTTATATTTACATTTTTTTACTGTTTGTAATAATTTACGTTAAATACGTTATGTATATAATTTATTAATTACTCTAGTGTTTATTAGATCAGCGTATATGTAATTACATTGTTATTTTTTACAAAATTACATTGTTATAAAAATGTAATGTTCTTTAAGTTCCAAAGGTAATAAATTACATTACAAACATAAACACATAAACCGTTTTTAATGCAAAAAAAAATTAAATACATATACAAAAAAATAAATTATCTATATTAAAATAATTATTAAATAAAATATATTTAAGTTTCTAATTATATTATAAATAAAACCGGTTTTGGTGCTAAATAATTAATTATTGCACAGTTTATTACATTAATAATATTTGTTAAAAGCAATAAATGCAACTAAATTATTGCATTTTACATTAACAAACACAATTCTAGTTTTAATTTAATAATATTAAACATGTTAAATTTAAAACAAAAAAATGGTAAATTAATTGTTTCAAATAAATATTTTTTGGCCAATTTTATTTTTTTAAAGATTGTTTTTTATTCTAAAACCGCTATTGTTAAATATGTGTGCGTTAAATAAAAAAATATGTATTTAATATTTATGCATTTTGGTAATAAACAAAATTAGTTTTATAATTTTATGTAACTAATACGAGTTAGATTTAAAATGTTATGTTATTTTATTTTAACATGAATACTTATTTGTTTGGTATTTATTAAAAGTTATTTAACTTATTGTGTAAATATTAATTAATTAGATTATACTATAAATTATACACACAATTATAAGTTATATTATATGTTAAGTAGTTTTTTTATTTAATTACTTTTTTAAACTTTGTTGAAGAAAATAAACAGTTGTTAAATAAAATAATAAGTATGTATAAATTTTAAGAAAAAATAGTTAGTATTACATAACATTTTAATAATATTTTTATTTTTATTATCTGTAATAAATATATAATAAAAATTTTTACTTACATAAATAATGAAAATAAAAAAAAATACAGTTTTTTTAAATTAATAATTACAATAAATTCAACAATGTTTTTAATTAAAATAAAATGGCACTATATATATATATATAAAGTTTTTAATTTTTTTTACAATTATATATAAAAAATCAAATATTATAAGCCATTTGTTTTATTGTTTTGTTTTGTTTTATAAATTGCATAATTATAAATTGGTTATTTGTATTTCCTTGTTAAATTTTTTCTACTAATTGTTAGTCACCTGAAACTTATTCTATAATGGAAAATGCTGTAAGCATTTGGCATATTTTAACTTTTTTGAGAGCGTTTTATAAAATATTGAAAATAATGTATAATTATAAAAATAATAATAACACTGAGATGTTTTAACTATACGCAGGAATAAGGAGCCTTTTTATAAAATATATTAATTTTGAAAAAGAAAAACAAAACTTACCTTGTGATAATAATTTTATTGTTTTTTAAAAACACATTTGTTTTAAAATTAAATATAATAAACATTTTTTAAGTAAATTAATTATTATAAATTAATTATGTAAAAATGAAATGTAAACATGTATGAATATATGTGCGTACTTAGTTTATTTTAAAAATTTTTATTTTTAAAAATTAATACTATGTAAAATTTAAATATATGTCAAAAAAGTTAATAAAATAATTTTAATAAGTAATAACATAACTAAAAATTAAATTAAATTATTGAATTATTTGCGTACGCATCAAAGTTATGTATTTAGTGCATTAATCAAGTCTCCATGTGTAAAAAAATATCCTAAAAAATACATTAATTTATTTTATTAACAAAAACTATAACAGTTTAGTATATATATAAAATAAGGTACACATAATATTTAAATTAGTACTACATACTAATATACACAGAATCACGCTAGTTTTATTGTAGTGTTCAGCTGTACACCTCCATTATGTATATATATATTGAAATGTTATATGATTGTGATTGATAAAAATATACAAAATAAATTCATTACAACATTTATGTTCTTTTTTTATTTTTATTTGGGATTATAAATGAATATTAATGCTTTTTATTTCATTTATTTTAATAATACAATAATCCTTGTATAAGCAAATACAAATATGTTAACAAAACATAAAATGTACCAGCATCCAAACCTATATAAACATAAAAAAACAAAAATGTTTGTACAGTATACGTAATATCAAAACAGTAATATTTTTTAACTAATTAATTTTTTAAAATAATAAAATTAAATTTTACACTTTTAAAAAAATTAAATAAATATTAATCGAATATTTAAAAATTTAATTTAATTTTTACTATTAATAATTAATTGTATGTAATATACACTAAAGTTTTATAGAAATAATTTAATTATATACACCTTTAGCAAATATACTTTTTAAGTATACATAATATAAAATCAGCAATAATTTTGACTAAATTTATTTTAAATAATTTTGTTTATTGTTATGACGTAATATATAATATTTTGCAGTTTAGTATTCACAATATTTTTTGGACTAAAATTGATTAAACATTTTATAATAAGTGTTTATATATAGTATTATTAACTAGTAGTAAATAATGTAGCTACATATAATTAATGTTGAAATAATGGTTTTGTAAAACAATTAAATATATTATTAATACCATAAACTAAATGTTTAACAATTTAATCGTAAGCAATTATTTTAAAATTAAAATATTATACACAAATGTAAAATGTATATTTTTGCCATTATGTTATAGTATAATATTGCACTTATATACGGTTACAATATAGTATGCAAATTAGGTTTATTTTTATTATTATTAGTATATTAACTTAAGTATAATATTTAATTATGTAAGCCTTTTTATGCAATTATATATAATTTTAAATGACGTATAAGTGTACAAAAATCAATAAGCAGAAAACTACATGTTGCCATGTATAAATGTCTAAATTATTTAATAATGTAAACGTAAAATCAAATATTTCATTATACTAGAACATATTATTTGTAACAAAACTTGTACTAATTAATAATACAAATAATTTGTAAAAAAGCGATTAATTTAAAATTAAAATTATTTTATTTAATTTAAAGAAAAACAATTTTATTTTTTTATTGTTTATATTTTGATATAACCTTAATTATTTTTGTTTTTAAAATAAACATGATAAGTATTTAAATTTTTATAATTGTTGAAAAATGTATTTTAAAACTAGTTTAAATAATAATTGAGTATTGTCAACATTGATATTTTAGTAATTTATAGGCAGTTTAGATAACATTTATTAATTTTATTTAATAAAAATAAAAAAACAAAATTAGTTATTAAAAAAGAAAGTATTAATACATTAAAACATATTAACAAAAAATAATGTAAATAATAATTTTTTTTTCTATTTTTGTAAATCATAAACGTAAATTTATTAAAAAGTGTGCTTTAAATAAATTAATAAATTTTAACACTTAAATATACATATGTTAGCATAAATAACTGTTTACTAATATAAATAATTTATAAAGTAAAACGAAAAATACTTTTAAAATTAAACGTTATATTTATGTATGAATATAACTACATATATTATAAAAATACAATTTTTTTTGTACATTATTTAAAATATATTTACATTTAATAATAATTTTAATAATTGCAAATATTTTTTTTTTGCTTATTACTAAATGTAAGTTAAAACAACTAATAAAAACACAATGTTTTTACAACTAACATATTTGTTTAAAAATTATTAAATTTAATGTAAATAATTTGCTTTGTACAGCTTTAATCAACATTAATTTTAATAAATGATAACATTGTCGCATTTGTTGTAAATTAACATTAACCAGTTTAGATGATTTTTTTTAACAATTTTAAATATTTTGATATTTGTACAATTTATGACCATTGAGGCGCAAAAATGGAAACACTGTGATACTTTATAGCATCCTGTTCCAGTTACTTATTTTAGACATATTTAACTCTTACTAATACATACATAAAATATTATTTTAACAATACACATTAAGTAATATTATTCGCAAACATAATTTCTAATTATAATATACAACAACATCTATTTTTGCAATAAAGCATATTACCACAATTTACTAAAACTTAAATAGAACGCACTTAAGTCGTTAAATAAATAACTTTATTAACTAAAATACATAGATATGTAAACTAAAAATTAGAAACTGTATAATGTTATTAATTTAGAAAATATTTACTGTATTTTATAACTTTTGCTAGCTATTTCCAATTTCAGTCTATTAATGTACCAATAAAATCCTTTGACACACGATTTTTTATAACACATGCAATATTTTTTATAAGTATTACGTTATTTTATAATTTGTTAACCAACCCTTAAAAAAAATCAAACATAAAATTAATAACGTTTAATTCCGGGAAGTTGAGGATCAAATGTATAAAGGTCCATTTTTTGTTTAACAAGATTTTTGCAGTTTTAATAGGTCAAACAGTAAATTATAGTAAAAATAAATTACCATTTTGTTAACGTACACCGGAGCATTATTTTGAAACTGTTTTAAATGTTTTGAGACATCTTGCTAAAATTATAACTACAATAATTACGATAAAAAATTTGCTAATTTTTTACTGTTTTTGATTTGGTTTGTACAGAACCCTTTTTATAACTCCAAACACTTAATTATCTATTTTGCAAAAAATTAAAATCTTTAGCAAAATATACACTACACTTGATTTTGGAATGTTGAGTGCAAAATCCGTTAATAACAGTACACACATTTTTAGTTCCATTTTCTTCTAAAATTATTTAAGAAAAATTTTATACTATTTAATAAACTCCATTAATTTGAATCTTTGTATACAGATAAATAGAACATAAAATATCCCAAATATTTTTTTTTCAATTTTATGCAGTTTTTAAAAATACAGTATACAATTTTTTTAAAATTTTTGTTGTTTATTTGCCTTAATATTATTTGTTAATTTTTATTTAATTTTATAATAATAAAATAAACATATTTTTCGCTTATAGATCCATTTAGTCAATTTATGTATAATTGGTTAAATGTTTTATTCACAAAAAGTTTCTACATACCAAATACGTTTATTTTTCGAAGTTTAAAAATTTTTTAAACATCATTTCGTTTTAAACATAAAATTTAACCTAATTTTATGTAAATTGTAACAATAAACCAGACAAAATTACTAATAAAATTACCAAAATTTTCAAACTAGTCACATTGACCTCATTCATTAAATTATATATTTTTTTATTGTACAAAATATTATTAAACAAAGCATTTTTAAAATTATTTCTGTTAAATTATTATTAAATTATTTTCATTTGACCAATCAAATGTTTGGTGCAAAATTTTTTGTTTATGAGGCATCTATTTTTCAAAAAAATAATATTTATTTATAAAAAAATTTTAATTTTTTTATTAATTAATTTTATAGATATATTGAAAATTAATTTTTTTTATTGCAAAATAATTTCAGTTTGAATATTGCAGTTAGTCATTGCTTTTATTACAGTGAATTAAAAAATAACTTTTATTTATCAAACAAGTTTTATCAAGATCAGATTTTTTTATTTATTTTTAAAATGTTAAATAATGTATTCTTAAGCGAAAAAATAAAACATTTTATATAAATACGCAAATGTATAGCTCTCTATTGTAATTTTTTGTTATATAAAATTCACTTTTATAATATAATAATATTTGTATAAAAATATAAATATATTTTAACAATTTATTAAACATTACTTGAAAGAAGAGCTACAATAACAAACAATTGAAAAATGATTTTTACAATATATGACTTTTACATATAGATAATTTTAATGAAACAATTTATTTTATTTTTAACTCCTAAATTAATTTGTGTTAAATGCGTTGTTATTAAAAACTAACATTTCCAGCAATTACATAATAAAAAAAACTCAGTTAAATCATTATACATACAATATTATATAATGAAAATATAATTACAATTTTCTTAATATCTACTGTAATTATACAAAATATTTGTATAACAATTAATTTGTTTAAAAATAGAAATTGGGTAAAAACATTAATATAAAATATAATGTCAAATTTAGAAAAAAGAAAACATAATATTTTAGTTATCAAATTATTGAATAAATCATAAAAAACAAAATCTTTAATAATGTACTTCGTTTTTTTTAACTACTTAATTAAGGTAGTATAAATGCTGTTAATAAGTTTGTTGATTTTTTATTATTTTCAAATTATATTAAACAATAAATTGACTACAATCACACAACAATTCTCAATTTTAGTATGTTTATTAATGTTGCGCTTTATCATACAGAAAAAATTAATAACATGTATGACCAGATTATTTGGTGATAATTGAATAAAATAATTTTTTTATAATTTTAGCCATTTTAATGTTTTATTATCAATTAACTAATTTTTTGTAATTTTTGTTACAATATTTAAAATAGACTTGTAATGATTTTAATTCCAATAATTTTTTTGATTAATGGTAAAACTTGTTTTTTTTTTTCTTTTAACATAATTATAGTTTCTTGATTTTTGTTTATTCAAAACACAATAAATTGTTGTAAAAATTATTTTATACAATTCCGCTAGTTGTTTAGGCAAACATCAATAATGTTATAATTTTTTTAACATGGTGTTGATTGTCATTAAGAGGGTAGTCTTTTCTATCGTTGGTACTTATTTTACAGAACAAAAAACAAATAAGGAAACTAATCCAATTTTCAAGGTTAATTATAATTTTAAATAAAAAAAAATTATAAAAATAATAATTTAAAAAAATTATATTTTTAAGCACACACAATAATCGATAAATTATTAATATATATATATATATATATATATTTAAATTACTATCCACGTATATATTAGCATTAATAAAATTAAGCACACACAATAATCGATAAATTATTAATATATATATATATATATATTAATAATTTATATATTATATTATAATTATAATTTAAAATAAAAACTTTTCACAGCAAATTTATTCACTCAATGTTAATTAATATTAAATTATATTTTTAAAAATATTTTTTAAATAATTAATTTTTAATATTGAAATTAACATTGAGTGAATAAATTTAAGCTGTAAAGAAAGTTTTTTTATTTTTAATAAAATTAAGCACACACAATAATCGATAAATTATTAATATATATATATATATATATATTTAAATTACTATCCACGTATATATTAGCATTGTTTCTCAAAAATGCTATTTTGACCGACTCAAAAAAAGTCTACAAAAGTTTTTTTAAATAAATATTATATTACTTATTTATTATTATTTTAAATGTTTAATGTTTATTTTTACCAAAAAACAATTGGAAATAACAAATTAATTTAATTTTTTTTAAATGTTTAACATTAAATTATTTAGAGGCTGTAATGCTGTTTTAAATAATTGTGTTTATTGTTATGTTATTTTACAGTTTAGAGAAATTTTTTTAAATTAAAGTTAACCGATTATTTAATAATATTTTTTATATTTGTTTTTATTACCATTTGTAAATAATGCAACTACATATGGCAAAATGTATTATATAATTTATTAAATAAGAACATTTTAAACAAAAATGTTTTGGTATATAAAGTAATAAGCAGAAATATAATTTTTGTTTTTGTAATTTTTTGATTAATCCTACGCACTATCTACCCGACTATATTATATTAATATTTGTTTTAATATTATTAAAGTAAAATTTTTAAATATTAAAAATAGCAGTTTTTATATATTTAATTATATATTAATTTATACATTAATTACTATAATATTAAACTATATGTAAGCGTTTATGCAATTTTGTTATAACATTTTTACTTTCTGTTAAACTTTATTCTACTAATAGTTCTTAAATCACAATTTTAACAAAATTCAAATAACACACATTTAATGACACATTTAGAAATAATTAAATACAAAATTAAAACAAAAACTTTTTTTAAATATTTAATGTTATTGTTTAAACACACAATGTTTACTAGGTAACACTAACTTATTTTGTAAACAAGTCGATACTAATACTAAAATATAACTATTGCTTAATTTACACAAATAATTTATTAAAAATGCATTTAAATTATTGCAACAAAACCACTTTGTTTTCCAAATATCAATAAAATACTTAGGTTTCCTCTATTCAACAATATTAATTTTGTTCTACTAATTTTAACAAGAAAATAATTGTATTAGTTAAAGCATAACATTTTTGTTTTTAAACAATTATTCTTTTAGCAAATATGATAACTAATATTATTAAGACGTGTAGTAATTTATGCATTATTTTGGAGTTTTACTTAGTAAACTAATATTATCTACAACATTTTAATTTGTTAACATATTATGGTTTATTTAATACCCTTTAAAAAATTATAGATTAAGTGATAAAAAAATAATTTAGTAAATAAAAAAACAATAACAAAAAATATTTTCAACATTTTTTTTTCCCAATATTAGGCATATTAATATAATTATTTTTACTTAGGCATAACAACTTGGTTTTTTGTATAGAAAACGCATACTATGCACATATTTTAACGGTATTTTGCAAAACTTAACAATTTTTTATAAAACGTTTTATAAACAGTATAAAAAAAATATTATTAAATTAATAAAATTAATTGTAAAAAATTTCTGGCATTCTTGCTTATGTCCAATAATGTTACGTAGAATAAGTAATTGTTTATAAAAGTTTTTTTTTTAATTAAGTTTGTTGTTTTTAGATAAATATTTACCGCGTTATTTAATTATTTTTAAACTATTATGCAAATAACATTTTTAAAAACAAACAAAGTTTACTTTGCTTTGATAATTGCAATTGTTCAGACTGTTGTTTTTAAAAAAAGTAACAATTACTCCTTGTTTCTATTTAGTTGTAAATTTTTGTTACATTATATGACATAAAAAACGTTTTTTAATATGTATACTAAGTAAGATTATTAAAATTACATATACATTGCACTATTTTAAACGTTATAAAATATTACATTATTTAGAAAAGAATTGTGTACATAATAAAATATCGGCGTTTTTTAAATCTTAATATTACAGTATTAATTACTGTTAAAATATATTTTACAGTTTAATAAATTAATATTGTATTTACTGTAATGTAGTAATACTTAACATTGTTTTTTAAAAAATTAAACTAACGTAGACTATACGTATAATATAATATTTTTTTTATATTTAAAATAAATAACAAATGTTTTCTGATGTATGTAAATGTAACTAAAATAATTAGTTAATACATTTGTAAAACAAAAACAAAATATTTCTATAGCTGAAACTAAAATGCTTTAAATTTTAAATGTGGCAAAATGTTTAATGCAAACACTGATTTATAGAAATGTATTTTTTTAATTTTTGCAATTATTGTATATACAATGTGCACTAAATACACGGTTATAATATACTATGATTTGTTTTAATGTTGTTACATAAAATATATAAATATTAAACACATCAGTTACTATAAAAAAAAAGAATAATTGTATTTTTTGAAAAAAAATATTTTTACAGCATAACAAATAAATACAAAATTATTGTATTGAGTTAAATATTATTTTTTTATGTAAATAATAATTGTAGTTAAAAATAAAACTACTATTTAATCTGTATAATAAACAAAATTTTGCGCAATTGTATATACAGTTTTTTTGCTGTTGAAATCCTACTTTGTATTAATGTTAACTTATTATTGTTTTTTTTTAATTATTATTATTATTACATAATTTTTTTTTTATCATTAAAAATAAAACAAATACATTTCCTTAAGTAATTATAATGGTTTTTTTTTTGATCTGCCAAACATTGTTGTACTAATTTTTATTTTTTATCCAAAAAACGTTTGCGTAGGTTTTTTCGGTAGTAAACGGATAATTTAACTACATAATTTTTTTAAAATAAATGTAATGTTATTGAGTTGTGCATGCATTAAAAAAAAATCCTGTTTTTATTAACCAAAAAAATAGTGTTAGTAAACAACACAATATTAAAAGATAGTGCATATTATTCTGACTAAAATCTGCACAATTTGAATATTGTACTTTATTAAATGATATTGTTAATAATTATTTTAAAGTTTGTATACAATAGCTATTACCCATTACATGTAATTTTTAACAATTTTAAAGCTTTTGAAAAAAGACAAAGTACTTACCTGCGCATAAAAACTAAAACTATGCAATACAAAAATTCATGTCTGCTTTATTTATTAAAAATATTAATTAACAAAATGTAACTACTAAGAAACCTATTAAAAAACGTTTGTTCTATCCACGCATTTAATTAAAATAATGTAAACATTTTACAAATAATATTGAATTAATAAATTAAACTGTACAATTAAAAATATTAAAATATCCAAACAAATTAATTTTAATTTGCATTAAAGTTGCAAATAAATAATAATTGTTTTTAAATATTATACATATTTTTAATAAATATATATTGTAAACTAAATTCTTTTAAATAATTGTTTTTTTTAATTTTACAACTACTTATATTTTTAGCAATATATGCAAATAATGTTGTAATAATTTTATTAACTTAACAATATGTTTTAATATTGGTAATAGTTGTTTATTAAAATTAACAATATAATGTTTTATAAAATACATGTAGTTATATAACATAACATTTATTAATTAACTAGGTCACGTTAAATCACTATTGTAAAAAATTACAATTATATTAAGTTTAATAATTACTTTTTCTTTCAAACATTAATCAGTCAATAATTTAATAAGATGACATAACTTTCATTTTATGTAATATATTTTACAAATTAATTTTTTTGTGTAACAACGTGTAAATTTGTTATAATAAACACAAAAAAATATAATAAAAATTTAAAATTTAAAAAATATTGTTTAAATGCTTCTTGTTATTGTAAGGAAACTAATATGTTTTAAAATTGAAAAGAAAAAAAATAACTTTAAATAAATTGTATTTTACAAGTAATTATGTAATGATTAAATCTAACTTTAGTACAAGGTAACTACAATTTATTATATTGTGTTGTAAAGCTTTTTTTTTAATTGTGTTAATATTGTTGGTATAATATATATGTTAATAAAATTAGTCATATCTAAATTAAATCAATAAATAATGTTAATTTTAAAGTCTAACTTTAAACACAACCGTTATAAAATAAATTGTAATAGAAAGGTATTAATTAATATTTAAACATATATAAAACGTGAATTAATTTCAATAGTCTCTAGTTTAAGGTTTTGTATATAGTATACATATACATTGTAAAATAAACAAATACGGTTTTAAACAATTATAAATGATAATTATAAACTATACAATTACAAAAATAATGTTTTAATATTTTAATACTAGTAGCTGTAAAAACGGACAAAGATAATTTGAAATTCCAAATAATAAATATTAGTATACAATTTTATTAAAAATTAACTTTTTTTTTTGACAATTGATATTCATCGAACATTGGACAATTTTGTTTGAATGTATCAGTAGTACATACCAGTGGGAACGGCCATAGAAAAAACCGTTTTTACGCAGTTAATAATTTATATTTTTTTCTATTTATTTTATTTCATCTTGGTTTTTAACAAAGTCTGTCTCACGAGTTGATTTTGTAATTTGGCAATAAATGTTTTCTGGTCCCGTTTTTACTTATTTAATTATTTATTTAAATAGTTAGTACAAACGTAAAATATTTGGAAAGAGACTACAACTAGATTTTTTATAAACGTAACATTCAACAACAAGCAACACCGCTTGTCACTTTAAAACCGTTACCACTTTGCGTTTAGTAAAAAAAGATACGCATATATATATATATTAATATAATTAACTTATAAATAAACAACAACAAAAATTATAGTAAAACTTGTTTATTAAGGTTAAGAAAATGCATTACAAAAAATTTACTTGTTCCAAACTATTTACTTAAATGTAGCTAATTTACTTGTTAATATAAATTGTTTTACAAGTATTAGTAATGTAAAATAGAAATACTATAAAATTAATAAAACAATATATTTTTAAAAAAATGCATTTTTACAATTAGCTGTATTAACATTTTTTTTACATATTTTTTACAAAACAAAATAAAAACAAAAAATATGTTGGTTATTTTTAATATTACTTAAATTAAACATAATTTTGTTACAAAATAACAACTCTTATAACAATTACTGTAAAAAAATAATTATTTAACTAAAACATATTTAGGAACTACATGAAATATAAATAATACGTCGTTTAAATTATAAAATATAAATTACTAGAAAATAATTTTAAAAAATTATAAATATATATACATAGATATGTAAAAATATTAATTGGTGTACAATGCTAAGAGAACAAAATGGTTAACGTTAACATTAAAAAAAGATTTTGTTTAATTTTTGTAATTACCGAATAATAATATACATTTAAAAATTACAAGAAATTAATAACTGTTTTTTTTTAAACATCTTTATTTAGGCGTTATTTAATGTTGTAAATAAAAGTGCTAATATATTATTATTTTATCTTATATTAAACAACAAAATAAATACGTTTACATAATTACTCAATTTTAGTATTAATGTTGATGTTCTGTCTGAGAACATAAAAATGTTTTTATAACATTTATATCCTCGTTGTAAAGTGTTAATTGGGTAAAAGATACGTTTTTAAATTTTAGCTACACTACTGTCTAAATGTTTATATAAAACATATATAGTAAACTTAAATAAATATGACGTTACCTTTTTGGATGTATAGCACAGAATATTCTCCTAAATACAGTTGTACCTTTGTGTAAGTGCGTTGTTTTTTTAATAAAAACATTTTTTTACTATTTAGAGTACCAGATATAAATCTTTATGTAATAGGTCAATTATACTTAATACATTGTTTATCAATAGTTGATTTTTTTAACAACTGGAAACACGTTCTTAAAAACTTGTTTACACAACACTTTGTTTTTATAAAGGAATGTTTGTTACAAATTATTGTTATATTACCAATATGCAGACTATAAATTAAAAAAATGTTGCTTACTTTATAGTTTACAAAAAGTTAGTTATAATTAAAAAAATAATAAATGCCTTAACCTTTAAAAATTAAATAGTTAAACCAAATTCAATTGCTCTATTTTTTATTGTAAAAATAAGTAGAATTGTTTAAACTACTTTTTTGGTTTTTAAAATAAGTTTAGTATAATATAATTAATTTTATAAACGTTTTTTTAACAATATTATAATTTTGTGGATTTTTGTCTTAATAATCCAATAAATTGTTAAAAGGTTATCCCTATATACATTGGTTAATGTTTTTGGTAAAAATCTGTTATTTATTTTTAATTTTGTTTAATAAAATTATTTTTATTTTACCAATATTGTTTATTTTACAAACAATGCAATCACAAAGTATCATAATTGGATAAACGGAATCTCAACGTTAAACGTAAATTATAAATTATTTTATTTGCTTTAATGTTTTAATAAATATTTAAAACATATTATGTTTATTATTTTTATTTATACAAATTGAAATAATTAAATAATAATTTTGATAATAACAATAACATCACAATTAGGGCATATTTGAATGTGCGTTTAACAACATTTTAAAGATTAGTTATTGTTTATGTTTAAGCACACAAAATAATATTAGCCTACTTATTATAAAAATGTGTAATTTTAATTTATTACCTACGTTTGTATAAAAATAATTTTTAAAATGCACAATTTTGACCGACTTAGGTTTTTAGATAAATATATGTATGTACATATAAATAAAATATTAAGTACTTAAAATTATTTTTAACTCCAAATATTTATTTTTACAAAAAAGCAATTGGACATAACATATTAATTTATATTTAATTTTTTCGCATTATTTTTTATAATAATTGTACTTAAGTTTTTTAATAATAATTATTTATTATAAAAGTAATTTTGTAAACTAAATATAACTAAGTTAATTTGTTCACAATATTAACATTTAGGCAAAATTATTATTGTTTTTAAGTTGCAGTTTACATCTTTCATAATGTATTTAATAAAACTTAACTTATATTTTTTAACTATATTTACAATAAACAAATTATATTGTTTAAGTTTAATTAACTAAATAGACAAATAATAATATAATCCAACTGTATAAACAAAGTTTTGCACACTGGAGTTTGTGGGTCATCATGTAAGCACTAATTTGACTAACATTCAAACATTGCAAATATATAAATTATTTTTAAGTTACTACTTTAAATGTTATTAAATTAATATATATATATATATATATATATATATATATATATATATATATATATATATATATATATATATATATATATAATTTACTATTATTATTATTTAAATTACCTGTTAAAATATTATAAATTTGTTTATTTATGTAATTTTACTTAAACTAATTTGTAAATTTAAATAAAATATTTGTATTTTGTTTATAATAAGTATAAAATAAAACATTAAAATTAAACAAATATTTAACTTAAATTAAACAAGCCTATGTAGTTGTAATAATATTAATTATCTTAGTTTAAACATAAATAAAACACACATTTATTGCAATTATGTACGACATGTGTTTTTAAAAACCATACCTATATAATACTACATAACAAATTTAATAAAACTAAATATACAGTATAATGTAACAAGTGTGTCAAATAATGACTTATTTAATATATAGTCATTTTAATTTTTTAATCAAATGTTTACTATATTGACTTTATATATATGACATTTTTATTTTATTTTAATTTTTACTATTTGTACTACTACATTTTTTTACATTTTTTACATTAGTGGTAAAATATATTGTACGGTAAATGTATTTCTAGTAAAATATCAACGTTTAATAATAATAATAATAGTGTTAACATTGAACTTTTTGCAATTGGTTTTTATTTAGTTATACCATTTTGTTTAATCTTATAATTTTAATTGATTTAGTTGTTTGCTAGTTGAATCTGTTTGCCCAAATAGCGTTTTATGTTTTTTATTGTTTATTATATTGATTAATTAATAATTATTATATTTAAAATAATAAAAAATTAGTTATTAAAAAATAGAATTTAAAATTTACTAATTTTTAGACAAAAACAATTATCAACTAATTCCAAAAAGTACTTCCTTTATTTATAAATATCATTAAATTTAAAAATAATAAACAGTTTTATTTAATAGATGTTATTAACTTTTATCCAAATTACAAACCGAGTAATGAGGATCTTGAAATCCATCATTTACAAAAAAGCAAATGCATTAATACCTATAGCCACGTTACCGTAAAAAATGTATCATTCGTGAATTTAAACAATAAAAAAGAAAAATCAAAACTTATTATTTTTTTAAGTTACAAATAAAAACTACAACGTGCATGTTTAAAAGAAAAACAAAAACAAGTTTTTTTTATTAATATAATTAAAAAAATAAATGCTGTAGTGGCATCATAAATGTTACGGTTATTATTTGTGTCAATTAGCAACACAAGTAAGTGTAAACACTTGTTAACAAAGCCTACCATTTATTGTATATTTACTGTTAAATAATTTGCAAAAAATAACATTTAATTCTAAATCTAAACAAAATTAAAAAAATTATCATATAAATAATATACTTAGATAATTTTAATTTTTAGCGGTAAATATAAGCGTTTTACAAAATTAACCGTTAAATTTAATTTAAAAAATTACTAAAGCTAGGCAAACTAAAGAAAAAAAGACTTTAATAGAATGCAATACTAAAAAACATATTACCAAGTTAAATTGTTTAATGTACATTAACTATTAATAACAATTATTATTATAGTTAAAAATTTGGTAAGTGGACAAAAAATAAAGACGTAATGGTAAGCAAAAGACAATTTATAGTAAAATGAACGTAAAATGAATTAAAGCATTTATTAAAATTGTAAATCAATAAGAACGCAGTAAATACAACATGTTCGATTATTGCTTAAAATATTTTAAAAATAATTATTAATAAAAAATTAGTTAGACACTAATTATTTACAGCTTATTTTATTTATGTAAAAATAAATAAATTAACATGTGTTTACTATTCCTTGTTTGTAAAAAACAACATTTATTGACAATTATATTAAAGTAAGTTTAATGCAACTACTTTTACTGCTGATATATATATATATATAAACTACGGAAATGTTAAAATTGGATTATTAATTAAGAAAAGTTTTAAGTAAAACAGGTTTTGCAAATACTAATAAACCATTGATATTTTAACTGTTTTTAATAAATTGAGTAAATTAATCAACACATGGCTTTTATTTGCGGAAACCGCGTTTTTTTATTATTTTAGTTGCATTATATATTATTTAAAATCTAATTTTTTTTTTAATTATTAAGTTTTTTAGTTACTTAAAATATAAAAAAAATTAACAACGTTTTATAAATAAAAAAATTAAATTAAATAAATAAATAGCGTTCATTATTAAAAAAATAAACAATAGATAATGTAAATTAAATTTTGTTAAAATATAATAACAATTTAATTTAATTAATATAATACATTTTTATTGTAAAACATTTTAAAATGCTATTATTTATAACAATATATAACATATTATTTTAATAATTTAAAACACCGAACCACTTTTTAAAATGACTACAAAATTATTTGTCAATTTTTTTTTTAAATTGGTCGTAATAACTCAAAGTTAACAGAAAATAATAATAAAGTTTTACAAGGTGCACATTTTTTATATTTTTATTTATACTGTACGTAGATCTATTGCAAGTGTTAAAACCATTACATTTAACGACATTTGGAAATTAGATGGTCTCGTGCACACATTTTTTTAAACTATTATCTAAACGAATTCGAAATTTTTATTAATAAATTTAAACAATAATTTGCTAACATTAAGTTTAATTTAAATTTATAAAAATGCAAACTGAGTAATTTTACAAGGTGTACAAAAAGATTTAAATAAAATAAAATAAACATATTCATTTCTGACAAATTTAAGTATCATATCATACTTACCTACTGTAATCATGTAGATTAAATTTTAATTTTAATTAAAATTAACTAAATCAAACATAAATATATACATTTTAGTTTTAAACGTTGTTAATTTATAATAAAATTAAACACAATTTACTAATTAATTAACTATTAAAAAATTATATACATTATTTTTTTAACGTTTAAAGGTGTTTCTTTTTTTAAATATGCAATTTTGACCAATTTATAAATATGAAATACATATATTAATATAAATTTAAAGTATCTATTAAACATTTTAATTTTTTACAAAAAATTTAATATTTATATTTACCAAAAAATATTAAAAATAACAAACTAGTTTAAATTAATTTTATTCAACATTTTTAAAACTAATTTATTTAAAAGTTGTATATATATTTTTGCATCGTTTAAAGTTTACATTCAAATAAAATAAAATAAAATTGTGCATTTGTAACAAAATTACGTATCTTAGCATACTTACCTAGTGTAATCACGTAAAACATATATTTTTAAAAACCAAATACTTATGCTACTGCGTAAAAAGATTAAGAAAAGTAAATATTGACAATTATATTATTAAATTGCTTGTTAAAGCATGTTTTATCTTTTAACATTACATTGCTTCCCTCCTGTTTTGCCTGCTTTAATAAAACAGGATTAATATACATTTTACATTATTCTACAATTAGCATTAAAAATAAAAAAATATAAAAAATACCCATTACATGCAGATTTTAACAATACTAAAGTTTATGGAAAAACAATACAAGACAAATAAGCATAAAAACCATAATTAATAAATACAAAAATGTATGTCTCATCAACAAATTTAAAACACTATTGCCACATTGCTTGCATTTTAGTGTTTTTAACATTAATTAAAAAACAAAACATAACAACCTTTAGTCTATAATAAACATTAGTAGTAATTATTATTAATTTGCATATAAAATTAATTATTTTACTGTAAACTGTGTAGCCAGCCTTGTTTATTACATTACTGTATCCCTTGACAAAAAATGTTCAATATACTGCATTTTTCTAAATTGTAAATATGGTTTCAGAAAGATATAAAAAAATATATATATATGTTTTTAATTACTTAAAACACCCAACAACATTTTAAACTGAATACAAAATTATTGCTTAAAAAGAAAACAATTTTTGCAGCTTGGTTGTAATAAATCAGAGTTAACAAAGCATAATAATAAAATTTTATAAAATGTGGAACAATCTCCGTTTTTATTTTTACTGTACGTAAATTTATTGCAAATGTCAAAGTCATTACATTAGCTTACATTTGCAAATAATACGTTTGTGTGCACAATTGTTTTTAATTATAATTAAAATAAACTTAAAAGTTTTATTAATAAAATGAAACAATAATCTACTAACATTAACCTTAATTTACATTAATTAAAATGCAAGCTGGTAAAATTTACAACAAGGCGTCTAAAAAAACAATAAAATTATACAAAACATTTAAATTAAATAAAAATACATAAATGTTAATAACAAAATTAAGTATTTTAACATATATACTTTATATAATCATGTAGAACATATATTTTTTAAAACTAAATACTTATGCTACTGCTTAAAAAGAAATAAATGTTAACAATTATATTATTAAATTGTTTGTTACATTATGTGTTATCTTTCAATATTATATTGCTCACCTCCATTGCTTTCTGCTTTATTAAAACAAGATTAATACATATTTTAAATCATTTTATAATTGTCATCAATAATTAAATGTAATAAAAAATTACGTACTACATGCAGTTTTTAACAATTTTATAGTTTTTGAAAAAACAAGAAAACATAAACCCATAATTAATAAATACAAAAGTATATGTCCGCCATACTTATCCAGAACATTAACAAAATATTTACATTTAAAAATGACAACATTAATTAATTACAAAAAAATGATTTAAAAATAGTCAGTAATTTATAAATGTACTTTTTAACAAACTTTACCCGTTTCGATTTATACATATTAATTTAATTAAGGTTTTTTATTTAATCTTTTAACATTAATTTGGCTATCTTTATGCGTTTATTTAATGTCATTTTAACCGTATTAATATAACGCTATTAATATATAAAAAATAATTTATAAAATATTAAACAAAGTTGATTTTATTATTGTAGCAATCTTAATAATATCATACATTTAACTTAAAATCTTGGTAAATTGTAATACTAAATAATTTCATGTAACTAGCTGCATTAATATATTATAAAATTTAATAAATATAAATACATTTAAGCAAACATTAAAATATTTATTAAACGTTTATAAATATTTGCACGTATAATTGTATATGTAATCCGTAAAGAATGTAAAAATATGTATACGTCTTTAACTAAATTAGTGTTAAAAATAGTAAAACAAAATTAATTAAAATTAGTTTGTTATTTTTAATTATTTTTTGATAAAAATAAATGTTATTAATGTATTGGCATAGTTATTAATTTTGTTTATTTTCTTTTCAATCTATTTAATTTAGTTCTTTAATGATCGTGTTTTTAATATATTTTTGGAAGCAAACAAATATGGAGTAATTAGATCTTGAAAGAAGTGCATGCTAAATAATTTTAAGGAAAAATGCTAAATAATTTTAAGGATAGAATGCTAAATAATTTTAATAATAAAATGCTAGATAATTTTGAAAATGAGCAGTTAAATAATCTTGAGGTTTTGGGATTTTAAAAAATCCTGAAAATTGAGATTTTAAATGATTCTAAGGATGGGATGCTAAATTATCCTAAGAATTTGAGTTATGCTTATACAATCTCAAACTCCAATGTTAATAACACTCCTGACTGTAATTTCTTTACGTGGTGCATTTTGTTCTAAGTGCCTATAAGCCTGTAGGCATTCTAAACAAATAATAGAAAAAACCGAGTTTACAGCGGCATATCAGTTCTTACTAGACTTTGCTTAGTGAAAGTGTGTTAACATACATCTTGAATGCTAAAAAGTATTTAAAAGTATTTGTTTACCATATGTAGCCGGCTGGGTAAAGAAAATTCACTTTGCCAGAAAATCAGGTTTTATATCCTTATTCTGTGCAAACTAAAAATAAAACATTAATTAAATAGAACATATGTTATGAAATTAGCAGCCAAATCCCCCAGCGCATTTGATTTCCCAGACACATCTGAAAAAAAACCAAAGTTAATGGGTTTACATAGCACAGTTAACAAAATGTTAACCTTGTTATCTAATAATAACAAACCTGACTTAAATTCACAAAATGTAAACAGTCAGCCTTTGATGGCTACCATATATTTATTAACCGGCGTTATCCCTCTAGTCCGCCAAAAAATATTACTTTGTCAATTTTTAACCAATAAATTTTAATTATCCTTCTAAATCCAATTTTCATTTAACAACTTTTTTGCATAAGAACATAGAATGTACGGTCACTGTTGTTTGTTTTCATTTAAGCGTATACTGCAAAAATGCTAAGTCGTTACAAGATTAACATTGCTTGTCTCCATACCAGACTAAATTGTTTAAAACCGTTTATTTTTTCCACAGTTTTCTAATTAACATCTGCATTATTTTTTTTATCAACGTATGCACATAATTTAGCATATTATAAGATAGCATTTTATTTATCCCCATTAGCTGTCAGTGCGTTAATTAACTGGAAAGGTATATCCCCACATTTAGCATTTTTGCGTTTAAAATTTTTAAGTATACAATAGCCTTGATTAATGCCTAGGCTCCCACCAATAATTACTGTAATAAATATTAATACGTTTTATGACTAACCTAAAGATTTATATTCTCATCTCAAGACCTTATCACAATTTATTGTTATTAAGATAAATTGTATTGGCAAAATTTGCAGAAATAGCGTCAATCAGCCCTGTGTTGGTCTTTAAACAAAAATGCGCAAACAATGTGAGACCATTAAAGGTTAAATACATTTACAACAAGGTGCAATATGATTCTCACGTACACAATTTTTAAACACTCAGTAAAACACTTGATAACATTTTGTTGTTGTATATATTATTCCTAAATTGATTATGTTTTAGTTATTAAATGTTGGTTTAGTGCAATAAATAATTCCCGCGCATACAAAGAATGCCAAACGGGTAATGCCAATGACTCAGTTTATTTAATTGTTTTTTGTTTGTTTTGGCTACGTTATAGAAATGCTAATATTAAACCTGATATTTTGGCTCTGGATTACTCTCTGCTTACAAACAGTAACTATGTTACCAAGTTTGCCAAAACTTACTTGGCAGCTTTAAATGCTGTTCCAAACTATACTATTTGAATAAATCTGTATTTTAAAAGAATTGTAAAAAAAATTAAAAAAAACATTGTAACTTTGTAAATTTGTATCGCATGAGAACAAATGTGAGCAGTTCCTAAAAACAGGTATTTTACTATTATTGTTCATGTTTTTAAAAAAGAAAGTTGCAAATACTTGTTAACTGCAAAAACGTTAGCTTACTTTGTATAATTGCCAAAATTGCAATTGGTGCTATATTTTGCAGTATTTTAAAAAATATATAAGATGCGTATGTTGGTATATTTTTTTAAATTGATTTGCACACTACTTTTGCGCGCAACTAATACATAGATTCTTACAAAATCAGAGTTTAAGTAACTTAATAAATTTAAAACAAGAAGTCACAGATACATTTGGCACAACATTAATTTTTTATTCTTTGTATAAAAGAATTAGATAAAAAATCAGTTACCACCAAATTCAAAATAATTTTTAATTTTATAATATTTCTTTACTAGTATTGCGACAACAAAGATTTTACTGGTTTATTATGTTTTTTTGTAAAAATCTTAATGCAATTTATTGTATTGTAGAAGAGGAAAGAAGTCAAAAAGAAACTTGGATAGATGCTGTTTAAAACAATCTTAGCCGGCACTTTATTTTGCAAACAATTGCTAAATCATTAAACTGACATATTCCTACACGCCTTTGTAAATAGTGAAAATTTGAATTATATTGTTTAAAATGGAAGACAAAATTGGAATTAATAAAAATGTGGCTTTGTCACAAACTTTTGCAGTTTTTTGTTGTTGTGGTTGTTGCATGTTGTTTTATTAAAAAAACATAAATAGTTTACTTAACACGTGTGATTATGTACCGCATATATTTTTTAAAACCAAATTATTATGGTACTATATAATAAAAAATTTTTTAAATATGTTATTAATTATATTACTGAATTTTTAATTTGATTATGTTTTTATTTTTTAATATTATATTGCTCACCTATAATTTTTTTTAGTTTACCATAACAGAATTATATTATTTAAAGCATATTATTAAAATAACAATTTTTAGGATTTAAATATTATATTTTATTAAATAATATTGTTAATAAACATTTTAAATTATGCATGGAAATAGCATCAAAGATTAAAAGTAATAACAATTACCAATGACCAATTACATGCCGTTTTTAATAATTTTAAAGCAACTTAAAAATGGCAGAACTTACCTGCACATAAAAAAAAAATTATTCAATACAAAAATTTATATTTGTTTTACTTATTCAAAATATTAACCAATCCAAATTTAAACAAAATTAAACTACTAAGAAAACTATCAAAATAGAAATTGTTCCACTTATGCATTTATTTGAAATAATTTGGACATTTTACATTATAATGTAACAAGTATGCCTTATAATACATTATTATAAGTATAGTAATTTTAAATTTTTATTTTTAAAATTACATGCATAATATATTGATTATATTTATATATAACATATAACATTTTATTTTATTTTGATTCCATTATTTGTATTTTTAATTTATTATATTAATTGTAAAAATGTATTTTACGCTAAATGTAACACTAGTAAAATATTAAAGTCTAATAATAATTATAATAATAATAATACTTTGCTGATTTTAACAATTTAATAAGAGGATGCATAATTTGTACTTATTATTAAAATTAATTTGTATTTCTTAAACTAACTATAATATGTAAATATACAAGAATGCATGTAAGTTATTTATTATTTAAAATAAAATTTAACATTTTAAATGTATTTAAAAAATTAAATAAATAAAGTTTTAAAACTTTAATAATCATAAAATTAAAATTAAAACATGTTAACATTCCAACAATTTTTGTAACCAATGTACACATACCAAAAATACTTTTTATATTAAACAAAAGCGTATTATTTACAAATTGTATGCAGTAATAAAATAATAATCTTAATAATAATAATAAAAGTAATGTACATTGCAAAAAGTGCTTATTATTACGCAACAAAATTGTACTCTATGTATTTACAGAAAAAAATATTTATAACAGTGTTACACAACATTATTGTTATTTATTTAGTTAAAAAAAAGTTAAATGTACGTTTTATATATACACATTGTATAAAAATATAAAATATAAAATTATGCAATTATGTTAAATTGTGTATTTTAAATAATGCATAAATATGTGTTTCTTTCAATAATTATTTAATAATGTTTATAATTGAATTTGGATGTATTTTATTTTATTTTATAAATTGTTATTAATGTAACAAATTATTTATGTTTTCATTATAATTATTTGTAATTTAAGTTTCACGTTTTCTTATTTTATGTATTATTACATAAAACAATAACAATTTTGGAATAAACAATTGTTAATAATAAAAAAAGTGTAATGACTACAAAACATTTAGCTAAAACAATACAAAAAAATTTAGTTAATTTAAATCTTTTATTAAATTAAACAAACGTTTTGCAAAATGTTTCAAAACACATAAACACATTTTGTTGTATTATGTTATTATTACATTAATAAACGTTTTTTTGTTTTTTGCTGTAATTGTTGTTTTACTGCAAATAGTAACAAAGGTTAACATTAAAATTAAAATGTAATGTTAACAATAATTATTAGTATATTAATTATAAAATAAACAAATATTGTATTTATTATTACATATATTTACATTTTAAACTAATTTTAATAGTTTTTAGTTTATAGGAACAAACATAGTGTACATATGTACAGCATAAAAACACAATTGTTTTTTTAATACTTATTGATAGTACCAATACATTATACAACTAAACATACACAAAATTATTAATTTGTAATACATTTTTATTATGCGTTTAGTGTTTTTATTAGTATATAACTAAATAAAAAATACATACAAATTATTAAAACATGATATGCCAACGTTTAAGTAATTGTATATTTGATTCAAAAATATTTCCTGTAATGTAACTAATATTTTTGTACAATTTAAAGAAATATTAATACAATAGTTTTTTTATGAGAATGATAATAACTAATAACATTGTTGTTTTTATTGTAGATATTGCATTATTTTAAAAATGTAAATTAAATAAGTTTACAATAATTATTTTAGATATTTTAATATTTATTACTTTTTGGCTTATAAGGTTTATTTTATTCATTGTTATAATACAATAATATTTGTACAAATATATTAATATATTTTAAGAGTGCATAAACTGTGTTTGTAAAAACATTTGCATTGTAAAATATGCACCTTTAAAACATACGGTTTATTGTATATATTAATACAATGCAAAATATTTATTAGTGTATAAAATTTACCTGTATTATTTTCTATAATAACATCAGAAATGCATAATATACACTTTTTAATTATACGTAAATTAAACACAAGTATACTTGTTTTAATTAATAATATTTTAAATGTATTTATTTGTTAATAAGCTAACATTTATATTAAAATATTACTATTACTATTATTATTATTATTATTATTATTATTATATAACATATTTGTTGATTAACTATTTTAATTTGCTGTTTAAAAAATATATAATGTTGTTTGTTGTTGTGTTGTATTATATAGTATTTAAAATAAACATTTTATTTATTCATTTATTTTGGTTGGTGACGTGGTCACCTCTTTATTATTTCCCATATTTATACATGTAGAACGATCGATTTTGATGGCTTAACAAGACAAACGTGGAAGAATAACAACGTTTTTTGGCTGGTAGACGGCATTCTTGTGTTTGCAAAGATTGACAAGACCGCCTCATTTTTTGTCAGGGTTATCTTCCTTAGCCCAAGAGCTACATATAGTATACGTATAATTTCAGATACCTATTAAGTATCTTGGGTGTATATTCGCACCCACCCGCCGTAGCAAAAGCCTAGTTATACCGCTGTGCACTCGAACCCATTCTGTTATTAGTCTAGGTGTCTAGGGGCATTTAGTCAAAGATGCACCACGTGGAGGACTAACATTCAGGAATATCACCATTATTAAAAATTGAGACTTTATAGGCATTACTCAAATCCTCAGGATTATTAGCATTCCAACCTCAGGATCATTAGCATCCCTAAATAAATAATAAACAAAAGGAAATAAAATAATTAACAATCTTTTTAACGTTTATTGTTAAAAATTAATTGCAAATAAAATAGGTACATATAGTTGTATTTCTTAAGTTAAACTAGTAAAACAAACAACAACTCATTTTTTTTAATGTAACTATTAAAACGTTTAAAAATTTTAAACATAGCAATCTTTGTAATTTATAAAACGAAATACATAAATTTAAGTTTTATTTTTTTGTAAAATTTTAAATATTATTGTTTAGTATTAAAAAAGCGTAAGTTAACGGTTATGTACAATATTTACATTATTTATCCAATTTATAAATATATTAGTTATTTTAATGTTTAGTTATTTCAGCATTTATGCAATTTTATAATAACATTTTTCTTGTTGCTAAATTATAATATTTAAACAATATTTTTTTTTAAATTGCTTAAATTAAAACTATTTTACAAAATATAAAAATTGCGCTATACATGTATTGTTACATATAACAATGTTTAAATACATAATAAAAACCATATTAAATTTTAAAATATTAAGTCTTATAAATTAAACGTTTACGGTACTAATATTAATAAGGTAAATATTGCTCGATTTATTAAATAAATAATTTATTACTTTAAAATGTTCCAGTGTGTTAAAATTACTAGTACTAGTAAATACAACAAAACAACACCAATATATGTAAATATAATTCTGTTGAAGTTTTATATATATATATACATATATAAATTAAATTAATTTAATTAATTTATATTAACTACGCGTAAGCCCTCGAATGGTTGCGCTATGTTTTTACAACAGCGGAATTAAATACTTTTTACCGTTATTTTTTAATATTTTTGTAAATGTTTCAATAGTTTTTTTTAATAATTATTTTTAAAACATTTTTATTAAATTAAATAAATTAGAATTAAATTTAACAGAAACAAAGTTTTACTTCTAAAATCCAAATTTTGACAATGTTCAAATTTAATTTTAAACGGTTTTTCTAACACAATAAATCATACATTTGTGTAAAATAAGCAAAAATTGTATAATTGCAGTTTTTAAAAATTAAAATTATTTAATAAAATGTGTTTACTGTTACTGCTGTTATTAAACAGCAAGTCCACGTAATTTCAAATAATTAAAAACTGTAAAAAATGAAATAAAACATAGAGAACATGTTAACATTTTTGGAACACAACAGACTAACAGGAAAACATTATTGTGCTTTTTGCCAAAAAATGTAGTGTTTATTAAATATTAAGTAAAACATATTACATTACAATATTATTGTTAGATGTTTATAATACCTTATTTATTAATTAATTATACAAACCAATATACATTTTATTTAGTTAAACACTATTGTGATTTACATTATATTAAACGCAGATTAATATTTTAGATTTTTTTCTTACAAAAACAAATAAAAGCATTTATTTTAGGCATTTTATTACAATTTTTATAAGTGCTACTATTATACTACTAAAATAATTAATTTTATAAAAAGTACACCTAACAAGATCTATAAAAAATACAAAAACTAAAAACAAACAATTGTTTGTATTGTTTTTAATATTTTTATTTAATTTAATTAATGGCAAGTCCTGAAATAGCTGCGCTACGTTTTCTATAATACCAAATTAAATTTATTTTACCACTTTGGTTAAAACTGTATCAATATTTTTAAATGCAATTTTTTATTTTGATTAATTTTTTGTTTTAAATGATACGTTAGTTTTTATGCGTTATAACATTCGTTTAAAATAATAAAATTGTTTTAAATTAGATTAAGTTTTTTAAACTGTATAAAAGAATGTTAAATATAAGTAAGATTTTGCTTTTAATTTTTGTGATCTTAATAAAAAAAACGTATAGTAAGGTCTACATTATGTTTAAATACCCATTAACACGTTTAAAGTATGTACATAAGCTTGTTTTAAGTAATTGTTAATTGTACTGTTAAATTTCTAGACAACTTATTATAAAACAAATTTTTAAATATTTGTATAAATTTAGCGCTGTTTGATTTGCTACTAATACTTATCTATATTTAATTTTAAAATATATTTTAACTGGGTAAATCTTTTAAACTAAAAATAAACGTTAAAAATGTAATCTATTGTTTGTAAGATATTGCACTTTTATCTGTAACTTTTTAAAATAACAATAGATCATGTTTGTAACTTTTTAGCAAACTGCACTTGTTGTAATCTATAGGCACAACTAAGTAAACATATTTTAACAGCTTTTTTAAAAATAAAATCTTTAGACTTTAATTTTGTTTTTAATAAAATAAAATATTGTAAGTATAAAGTTTTTATTTGTTTTACATTTATTGTTTTATTTTTTAAGCTCCATATTTATAAAGTAATTAACTTGTTTGTTGTTAAACGTTTTTTTAAAAACTGCGGGTAATCTGGAGGCTTTTTTTATTGTTCAAAATGTTGTACACAGTAAAACTTTATTTTTATGCATTTAATAATTTTTTTACCCCTTTGTGCTCTTTTTTATAAAAACATTAAACTAATTTGTAATTATAAATAAACAAATAAAAACACTCCAATTGTTTTAACTATACGTATTAAATGTGCAAAAATAAAAAACCTTTTTATTAAGAATTACAAATGTTAAAGCAAAAATTAAAAATTAATCATGTGCATAAATGTTTAAAAATAACTCAATGTTGCTATTATAACATTATTATTTTTATTAAAATGTATTTATTTGACAATTTATTGTACATTTTATTCAAATACATTTTATTCTTAAACACATTATAAAAAGCATAACTAACATAATGCTAGTTTTTATTTATTTTTTTATTAAACAACACAAAATCATACTTTAATACAATAAATGTTTGCAATTTACTGTTTTTTAAGTATAATTTGTGTTATAATTAATAAAAATTTAAAAATATTTAAACGTTAACAAATAATTATTATAATAACTATATCAACACAAAAAATAATTAACTATGTTTTATATTGTGTAAAAATAAATACATAGCACCTTTTATAAAATTAAATTTAATGATTTTACAAATTACAATTAAAAATATTTTTAAACAAAGAAAACAATTGTTTACAATGTCTAAATACTTTTAGAACAGCAATGTTGTTTTTACAATACAAATTTAATATGTTGTCTTACGTGGGTTAGCTATAAATAAATAAATAAAATGTTTTATTTGTTAAAAAAATATATGTTTAATAAATTTGTAAATAACTACTAAAACACTAAATACACAATTTATTATTTTTGGTTGCATATCAATAACTTTATATTTTGGAAAATATAAATAATAATTTAAAAAAATGTTCTGGTATTATGTAACAACAGTTATTAAGTAAAATGTAATTAATAGTAATTTGTATTGCTGTGTAGTATACCATTTACATTAAAACTAAAGCTTTGACATACCAAAATTTGCATTAAAATTACTGACCACAATTTTGTTATGTTTTACAATTATTTGGACTAGTAGCTAGAACAAAATAAAACTAATACTTACGTAAGTGTCATATTTAAAACAAACAATTTTTAAAACGTAAAAAAACGTTTATTTAATAAAAAAAAATAAAGATTAATTTTTGAATACAATAAAATAAAGATTTAATAATGGTTGTTTTTAAAATGTTTTGTGTACATTCTGCATTTTTTATGCAATTAGGCATAACTAATATATTTGTTAACATTGTTAATATTATTTAACGCAGTTAACAATTAAATGCATTTGCTGCGATAACAACAATAAAATTAAAATAATTTTTTTTTTAAATGTTTATTTAAACATACATTAATAAACACAGCATTAATTATGTTGTATAAAATAATTAAAATTAAACGTATTTGTACAATTATGGTTGTTTATATTTTATTAATTATTAGTTTAAGTAATACAACTATATGTAATTAAATTTAAAACAAATTTGCTGATAGGCAACACAAATTATTTGTTTGTTTTTTTTAATTTGCACTTTATAAACGACTATAATGTAATTACATTTTTTAAACATTATTATTACTATATAAAAAGGTTAAATATTAATTATGCCATAAAAGTGTAAAATAATTGTTATTTTAAATTACATTTTATTTGTTGCATTAAACAATTTATGTTTTGTAATATAATTTATAATAATAATTTATAATAACAACGCAAAATAGATAGCCAGAGGACACAGACTGCTATATAGTTAAAACTTTAAAAAGGAATGGGTATTGTATTAAACAAAATAAAAAACCACTAAAAATAAAAAAAAATAGCAAAAAGAAATAATAGTTAATTTGAATATAAGTGCAAACAAAAATAATAAAAGACGTAAACTGTGAGATAAATTCATTTCGTATATTTGTAACTAAAGAGAATATACAAAATAAATTCATCTTACAGTTTACGTCTTTTATTATTTTTGTTTGGAATTATAAAGGGAACCCAATGCTTTGAATATAAGTGGTTTGCACATAAATATTATTAACGCATACGCTCTTTAATTTGAATTTAACAAAAAAGTAAAAAATATTAAAATAATATAAATAAAATAATAAAATAATATTTTAAATCCTAAAATCCTGTATGTACATGTTTTTTATTAAAAAACATTTTTGGAATAAACTATATAATTAATATTGCTTGCAATATTAAAATAAATAAATAAATTGAAGAGGATAAGCAAAAACATTGGGACTCTGTAGCAGACGAGGTAGGGGTTTCTGCTCGCCACTGTTTTTGTACGCAGCTAAAACATGGATATTTACAGGATCAAGAATTTAGCAACTTGATAAAGCGAAATGATCCAGATTAATTGAGCATAACACTTATTTTGCATTTTTCGTATAAAAGAATTAAACAAAAACAATTAGTAACTACCAAATTTAAAATGAATTTAATTATATTTTTTTTAAAAATGACTTAATCTAGTGTTACAACAACAAACAATGCACTGTTTTAGACATGTTTTTACTAGAAATTCTAATGCATTCTCGCGTATCATAACCCTGGTTTATCTAAAAACTAACTAAAAATAGAAAAAAGATTAAAAACGTATTTGCATTAATGCTGTTTGGTACAATCTATACTAAATCTTTGACTAAGTCAATAGACTAACATATTTTACACGCTTTTAAAAATTGTAAACAGTATGAACAGATTTTTTTAAATGCAATGCAAAATTTAAATTGATGGAAATGTGGCTTTTCTCCTATTTTTTGTTGTTGTCGTTGTATGTTGTTTTACCTAAAGTAATTAAGGCTATTTGTAAAAATATAATCTAATTGTTTTTAAAGTGTAGTAAAAAAATAACTAAATTAGTAATGCCTATTAGTTTGAATAAGTTTGAAGTTGCATAAATGCAATTATCAACAAATATAATTAAAGTAGCTTTATTAACGGTAATAAAACAATTAATTAGTTAATTATAAAAATAATTAAACTTTACAGCGCTGGTAAAAGGTATTATGTTTATAATTATAATATTAACATACTTAGTAAGACATACATTTATTTTAAACAATTGTATGTTTTATTGTGTTACAAAAACTGCTTAAAATTAAATTTGCATTGTCATAATTGGGATTTTAGGGATATATGTGTATTTTTGTTGAATTGTATTTTAATTAATTCAATTTAATACAAATGTATTTAAAAAGTTAATTTATACTAAAAAACATTTTTAAATATAACAGCAAAAAATACTTAATTGCGGTGTAATAAAAACGTAGAGCAGTTATTCAAAAACCCGCATTTATTATGTTTATCAATTACACATACCAGGTTCTGCAACAACGTATTATAAATTAGTGGTACCAAAACGTAAAATATTTAACACTATTAATAAAATGTAGTATTATATGTTTATACTATTAATACATTTTGCGTTGCATTGGCATTAACAATGTTAACTTTCATTATATGTAAATTATATTTTTATTATTTATTATTTATTTATTTTAACAATTTTACGTGAACTAAGCTATTGTAATTTTTATTAATTTTATTAAGATTTACATAAGTAATTTTTTTTCAAAAATTAAAATTGAAATTACAAACAACAATGTTTTTATTAAATTTTACAAAGTGTAGCTACAAAAAACGGTAGCATATATATACTAAATTAAAGAACTAAAACAAACAAATTAGAATAGAAATAATAAATAATAATAATACTATTTATTATTATTTGTAATCAAATTGTAATTTTATGATTTACTTAAAAAATATTAACATTATTTTTAACAAGTTAAAGTAAATTAATGTAACAACTAAATAATTATTTTATTTTAAACAACTCAAACCAATTAAAATTTAATTAATTAATTAATATTATTTAACACATATTATTTACTTTAATATTTAAAAATTAATTACAAATTATAAAATAAACACATTACTTAAACCTGATATAATAAGTTTTAAATTATTACAGATCTGCATACTAGCAATTGCACTATCATTATTTACAATAATAAACAAGTCTACTATTAAATTGTGTAGTAGCTGATAATTGGCGCATTTCACAAATTACATTTATTCTAAAAGATTTTGTTTTATTAACAAATGCAAAACACTATTGCCTAATTGTTTGCACTTCATTTTTTTTTAAATTAATTAAAAAATAAAACTTAACAATATTAAGTCTACAATAAACAATTGTAATAATCATTACTATTTTCCATATAAAAATAATTATTTTACTATAAACTGTGTAGCCAGCCTTGTTTATTACAGTACAAAATCCCTGGACAAAAATGCTCAATATACTGCATTTTTCTAGGTAATAAATATGGCTTTAAACGGATATTTTTTAAAAATATTTAAATGTTTTAAATTACTTAAAACATTTAACAACAAAATTATTTTGCAATAAGAAAACAATTTCTGTAAATTGGTCGTAATAAATTAAATTTAACAGAAAATAATAATAATGTTTTAAAAAATTTACAACTATATCCGTTTTTATTATTATTGTACGTACATCTATTTCAAGTGTTAAAACCATAGGTTTGCAAATAATATGTTTGGGTGCACAATTGTTTTTAAATACAATCGAAATAAATTTAAAAGTTGTATTATCAAAATTAAACAATTTTTTATTAACATTAATCCGAATTTAAATTAATCGAAATACAAACTGGTAAAATTAACAAAAAAACGTCCAAAAAAAAACAAAAGGATTATACAAAACATTTAAATTAAATTAAAATACATAAACATTGGTAACAAAATTAAGAAACTTAACATAGTTACCTTATTTAATTATGTAGAACATGTATTTTTAGAAACCAAATCCTTATGCTACTGCACAAAAAAAGTAAAAAAAAGTAAATGTTGACAATTATATTATTAAATTGTTTGTTAGATTATGTTCACTTTTTAATATAATATTGCTCACCTTCACTTTTTTCTGCTTTAATTAAACAGGATTAATACAAACTTTATATTATTTTATAATCTGCATCTAGGTTTAAAATTAATAAAAAATTACCTACTACATGCATTTTTTAAACATTTTAAACATTTTAAAAACAATACAAAACCATAATGCATAAAAACCATAATTAACAAATACAAAAATGCAAAACATTAACAAATCCTAAATAAAAGAAAATTAAACTACTGAAAAAACTATAAATGTAGGAATTGTTTTACTGTTTATATTTAATTTTAAGCAGATTTCTAACACTCTTAAACATACAATTGTTTAAAATAAACGTAAATTTTATTATAACGTATTTTTTTAAAACTTTAAATTTAATGTTACCTAATGAAATATCCTTATCACTATTACTGTCATTAAACTGCATGTTAATAGATGATAAACAAATTACATATGAATAGATGTATAATATTCATCCAAGGATTATGGTTGAATATATATGTTGTGAATAATTTTATCGGACTTAATGGATTTATTATTTTTTGACTTAATCAAACTAATTGCATTAAAAAACGTGGGAAAAGTTTTATTACATACATTAATAAAAAATAATGTTATAATTCTAAATCAAAATTTAAATATTTGCAAAATTGAATTTAATGCTTAATTTTTAATTGTAGATTTAAATACATGTCTCACTACAAACACTGTAAAAATTAATTATTTGTACGGTTAACTAGTTCATTATCTTATCAGTGTTAATAAAAATACTTTAATTATTTTAGCTGGTGATTTTAATTATGCAAATAATAACATATGTAAATCAATTTATTCTACCAATTTAATTAATTTTTTATTAGACTTCAAAAACAACTAAATTATATTTTTACAAATGCCCCCATTATTTTTGGTAAAACAGCATGTACCTCTTTTAACATCTGACTACTCAATAAATTTAAAACATTATAATTTAAAAATATTCAAAGTTTACTTTTAAATTATTTATGCATGTGCGAGATACATCAACTTTAAACGTAGCATTACTTAAATCCGCATTATTAGACATTAATAACTTAAATTTTAACAAATTTAGCTTACATGATGCTACTGTACTTTTCACTAAACTTATTAAAATGTATATAAACAAATATTGTCCAGTAGTTAAGGTTAACTTACAAAGAATACTATTTTTTAACAGTTTTATTGTTTTTGTAAAAAACGTACAAAACGGCAAAGCATAAAAACCTTAATTAATATATGCAAACAATTATGTATGTCATAATTATGCAAAACAATAAGAAGTCTAGAATAAAACAAAATTAAACCACTAAGAATTTTATTAAATTAGAAATTGTTTTATCCACGCATTTATTTTTACCAATTTAGACAGTTTACAGCATAATGTAACAATTAAATTATTTTAAATACAGTAATATTTATATTTATTTAAAAAATAACTTTGTATCTTATATTAACTACATCTATATTCATTAACATACGGAATTTTATTTTAATTTTAATTTATTGTTTGTAATATTACAATTTTTAAATGTTCATTTTTTTATTTTGAAATTAATGGTAAACATGTATTTTACATTTTAATGTATTTTTAGGAAGATATTAAGGTTATATATATATATATATATATGTC
>JAKXYG010000960.1:0-19572 GCA_025895645.1 Cardicola forsteri | reverse complement strand
ATATATATTAAATAAATGCAAATATTTATTAAAAAACAATTGTTATTTATTTTTTATAAAATGTTTAATAATTTTTTATATAATAAAATAAAGATGGTTAATATATGTACACTAGAATATACGTTTCTTAGATTTCAAATTAATTAAAACTATTTTTGAAAATTTGTTATTTTAGTTAAACCAATTTATTCTCTATTGTAAATGTTTTAAAGAACATATTTTTTAGCAATAAACATTTTATCAAAGTCGAACGTGCTATTCCATTTAGCATCGTAAATAAAAAATAAATCCATGTCTACACATATTGAACGCAAGCGTTGTACCAGTAAAATACAAAAAGTTATATATTTATTTAACTTATTAAATTAAATAAGTGCTTATGTAAAGTTTAAAATTTTATTATAATATATATATATATATATATATATATATATAAATCAATATACAACCAGAATGTAAGTTGCATTATAAAAATAACATAAATATAAATAAATTGTTATATATTTAACAATAATAGTATATGTACATTTTTATTAGTAACAGTAAAGTTAATTTAAACTTGTAAATTATAGCATATATATATATATATCCTTTAAGTAAATAACATAATTTGAGTGCAATTATATTAAAAAAACTTGTCTATTGTAATTGTGTAAATGTATAATTTAAAAAACCTTAATTTTATTTAATTACATAACAAACAAACAAACTAAAATTTAATAAATAAACAATTAAATTTTACGATGGGTTTTTGAGGGATTATGTTTCTTTTTTTTTAGAAATTTTATATTAGTATTGTCAGATTTACTTGTATAATAAATTTTACTAGATTTTCAAGTTAACCAAGAGCACTGTACATTTGTTTTATCCTTACTTAAAATTATTAACAACGTATACTTTTCAAGTTTTATACACACATAAACTTAAACCCACGCCTTGCTTGGTGTCAGACTAGCGCCTTAAACCACTGAGTTGGTGATAATGCGCTGCTGATATTTACAAATAAGAATGAATCAGCCTTTTAATGCTTCTAGTTGACTTCAAAACCTAGTAAAGTTTATTATTCAAGTAAATCTGACAATATTAATATTTTTTTTTAATAATAAATTGTTTGTTAATTCTTGTTCTTAGTTTTATTTTTATTTTTTATTATTTATAATTAATGTTATTTTACACAATCATAATTTTGTTTTTTTTTAAATAATACATGTTTTTAATGTAAAAAAATTGACAGATATAAATTATTTTATTTTATTAAATAACATTTTTACAAACATTAATATTTGAAATAATTTTTGCATTAAAAGAAAAACAAATACAAATAATTTATTATACATAGTTTTTACAAAATTAATTTTTTTGAAACAACGCACAGAGCAGAGTAGCACATAAAAGCTTAATTATTTAATAAAAAATATTTGTTAGTTATATATATATACATAAACAAAAAATTATATAATTATAAATTAAACAGAATTGAGCTCTAAACAACCGTATATAAATAGCATTAACATTTATTATTTAGATCATATTTATATGCATTATTTATAAAATTGTTTAATTTAGTTTATTTTTGCTTTTTATTTTTGCTATGTATTGCTGTATTTTTTATAATTAAAAGTTATACTATGTTTGTGTTAAACATATTTCTAGTTAAAATTAAATGTAAAAAGTAATAGAATAAATAAATACGTTAACAATTTTATTATTGTGCTTAAATTTGTTTTATATGTTTTTAATAAAAATAATTATTTTTAATTAAATAAAATATATTTGTTATTTAAATAAAATTCTATTTTTATTTCTACAATATTTGTTTTATAGTAAAGGAAATAGCTAATCTACGTAAGTTCTATTTTTTATATTTTTTTTATAAATCCTGTCTCCGTCACTGTAATGCGTGTCCACGTTTGTTTTTACTAAAAATAATTATTGTAAAACATTTAAATTAGCATATATATATATATATACATATATTAATAACAATGTTATTATTGATCGTATATATATTTTTTTAAACAGTCATTAACGTGTTTTAAAGTATTATAATAAATATGTAAAAGTTGTTACATAAACTAATGTTTTAATATACAATTAAAAATATTGGGTTTATTTATTGCATTTAGTCTAATTAAAAATGTATACGCTTTAGAAAAATATTAACAATTAAAATATTTGTATTATTTAAAAACATGTGAGCTATTGTATATTTTACAAAAAAATAAATTTTAAATAATTTCTTATAAAATATAAAATTTATTTATTTAATTAAAATAATTGAATATTGAAAAAATGTTAATTATATATATTGTAACTCCGCCTAGATTAGATTAGAAATAATTCAATCTAGCCAGTTCCAAGTCTGGATAAAGGAGGAGGGTTCAAGCGCAAGGTTAGCAATCTGGTCTTTGTAAAAAATCCATACTGCTATGGAAACAATAAAAGGACGCCATTCCGGCAAACAACGGCAAAGAAGTGATCGCGCGTATCTTGATGACAGAGTTACACAAATGACAGGGTTGAGTAAAAGCCAAAAGAAAGCTCAATCTTTGATTTGCAGAATCTTCAATGCCAAAACCTTAACCAGTGTTGGGATATGGAATGTGCGCACATTTTTTCGTACCAGACAGTTAGAACAAATCCTTCGAGAAATAAAAATTTACAACTTAGATATTTTGGGTATTAGCGAAATGCGATGAAAAGGCCAAGGTCATTTCAAGAGTGGAAATACATCAATTTTATATTCTGGACATAAAGAATATCATATTAATGAAGTTGGTATTATGTTGAGTAAAAATGCTGCTAAAGCTATAATTGGATGGAAACCTGTGAGCGACCGTATCATTTCAGCTAGATTCAACACCAGATTTGCAAAAGTAACAATTGTCCAAGTCTATGCCCCTACTGAGGCAACTGAGGAGAACCAAAAAAATATTTTTTATGATTAATTACAAAGTTTATTAGATGATGTGCCAAGAAGAGACATCAAAATTTTGATCGGTGATTTTAATGCGAAATTAAACAAAGATAGATTTAGGTACTTTTCAAATGTTAGACCACATGGCTATGCTGATAACATAAATGATAATGATAATAAGTTGTTGACGTTAAATAGTCATTGTGGAATGAGTATTGGCAACACTTTTTTTGCTTACAAAAATATACACAAGACAACGTGGGTTTCTCCAGATGGAAAAACAATAAACGAAATTGATTACATTTGTATTAGCACAAAATGGCGATTTTCATTGCAAGATGTACGTGCATATCGCGGTGCAAATGTTGGTTTTGATTACAATTTTTTTGTTAGAAAAATTTGTTTAAAATTAAAGACAGTAGAAACCACAAAAAAATTACATCTATTTTTGTGTGAGAAGCTTAAACAATCAAATATCTCAAATCAATTTTACAATTCCTTAAAAAATACATTTCAAAATCTGAAAAGAGTAGAAAAGTCTGATGATCAATGGAAATTGTTTTATAAAACAATTACAAACTGTGCAGCAAATGTGCTAGGTAGAAAATGTCATTCTACAAAGAAACAATGGATTTCATCAGTCTCATGGAATTTAATTGATCTCAGAAAAAAAACAAAATTAGAGAAAGATCAATCTAACAATCCTGTTATTTGAAAAATATTTGATGATAAATATAGAACTTTAGATAAACAGGTTAAAAAAAACTGCCGCAAAGATAAGAATGATTGACTAGAAAACAAATGCAAAAAAGCAAATAAGGCAGCAGCAAAAAATAATTCCAAGACTCTGTATAAAATTGTTAAACAACTGTCGGGAGTTAGAAAGAACACCGATATTCCAATCAAAGGAAAAGATGGTCGTTTACTTCTAACAAATGATGAGCAATCATCTAGATGGGTAGAACATTTAAAAAAGTACTTAATTAGCCTATGCTAAATACTCTAATAGATTTTGATAATGATGATGATATGAATGTGACTCAAAATCCAGAAATATGCATTGATGACATTTCTGTAACTGAAGTGATTTATGCAATTCAAAGGTTGAAAAACAATAAGGCAGGAGGACTTAACGAGATAACTGCAGAAATGCTCAAACATGGTGGTAATGTTGTAGCAAATGAGCTTGCTCATTTATTTAATGTTATATGACATAATGAACAAGTTCCAAATGATTAGCGACAAGGATTAATTGTTACCCTTCCCAAAAAGGAAGTCTGAATGATTGCAATAATTGGCGCGGAATAACCTTATTGTCTGTTCCTGGTAAGGTGTTTTGCAAAGTAATTTTAAATCGTTTAAGTAATGCGGTAGATAAACACCTTTTGAGAACAACAAGCAGGTTTTCGAAAAGGAAGAAGCTGTATTAAACAAATACTCACCCTTCATAACATTATTGAGCAAAATGTCAAAAATTTTAGCAATTACCAACAATTAATTTTATTGATTTTATGAAAGCTTTTGACAGTGTTCATCGAGAATCTTTGTAGAAAATTGTTAAGTTTTACGGAACACCGTTAAAATATGTAAATATTATGCGTTCGCTATACCAAAATTCAAGTTGCTGTGTTCGAACAAAAAGTGGTCATACTGGTATATTCGAAATTGTCACGGGAGTACGTCAAGGATGTATTTTGTCACCGTTTTTGTTTCTTCTGGTAATTGATTTTATTATGACTCAATCTATGAATAATTTGTTTTATAATATTAAATAGAACCTAGGCAAATTAACGGATTTGGATTTTGCAGATGATATTGTTCTTCTCAGTGAAACTCCAGAAATGATGCAAAATATGGCAACACGACTCAGTAATTTCAGTTTTTGTATTGGCTTAAGAATTAATTGTTTAAGGACAAAAGTGTTGTGCATAAAAGTCAAACAATGATTTGCCTATCAAAATTAGTGGCTAAAATATTGATACTGTTAATTCCTTTACATATATGGGAAGCATCATTGGTAAAAACGAACAAACCGAAATTGATGTTAAAGTCAGACTTGGTAAGGCAATGTCAGTCTTCAATAGACTCAAATTAATATGGTCATGTTCTTCCATTTGCCTAAAGACAAAAATTTGTTTGTACGCATTAATAATCATTCCTACGGCAATATATGGGAGTGAAACGTGGAAACGTACGGACAAGATTGATAAGATAGTGGATGTTTTTTATCGCCGGTGTTTTAGAAGTATTTTAAAGATTACCTGGCGCGATCACATTTTAAGTAATGAGATTATGAAAAGAACTGACTCTCGTTCACTCCATGACATTATTACATTCTACGTTTACCGCCCGAAAGACCAGCAAGAACGGTTTTGGAATGGACAATTGTAAATGGTAAAAAAAAGGTTGGCAGACCAAAGAAAACTTGGCTAAGAATTATTCGGGAAGATCAAATTGAAATTAATGTTTTATGAGCACAAACAAAACGTTTGGCAAAATGTTCAAATACATAAAAACATTTTGTTGTCTCATGTTCTCTTTGAATTACGAGACCTTGATGTTAATTTTTTGCTGTAATTGTTATCTTATTGCCCCATGCTTATTTAAAAAAAAATTGTTTTAAGCAAAAGGGTTTTGTAATGTAATAATAAATAAATAAAATATATATTGTATATTTACGTTTTTTAAAATTTGTTATTTGTTATTTTAGTTGAATAGTTAATTTAGCTTAAATTTAATTTAATTTTGTAGTTATTTGGTTTTAGCATAAACATCTGTATTAAGTTTTATCGTTTTTAGTATTTTTATTTTTATAAATGCTACAATAAACACAAACATTTTGTTGTATTTTTTTACTTTAAATATTTTAAAAGAAAATTGTTTAAAAGTAAATATTTTATTTAAGTTAAATGTAGTAAATGTAGTAAACAGGATTCAGTTCTTTTTACAAATTTATCATTTAAAATGTAATTGTTCTAGGTAATAATTAAAATACATTAAAGAAGCCGACGTTAAAAAATATTTACTATTTTGTAAATCTTGTTTGTTCGCTCCCAAATTATTTAAAAAATTGAGCAATAATAAAATCAATTATAAGAAGAAACATAAACGGTGACAAAATACATTCTTGAAATACTCCAGTGACAGTTTAGACCGTAGCATTATGACTATTTTGTTTAAACACAACAACTTAAATTTTAGTAAAGCGGACGCATAATATTTACACTTAATAATTTTTTATAAAAATTATTGATAAACACTGTTAAAAGTTTTTATATAATTAATTAAAAATAAAAAAGAATTGAGTTTTTAACAAACGTATAATGAAATAAGTATTTAATCAATTTCTTTTATTTACACATTTATTGAAGCAAATTTGTACATTTGTATAATAAATAATATAATTATAATTACAATAACACATTTAATACACATTTGTTTACATGTATTCTTAATTAATAGTTACCTGTGTTATTTACATTTATATGCATATATATATATATATATATATATATATATTGTTTAGTTTACTCGCAAAAATAATTTCTAATTGTAATATAGAACAACATCTATTTTTGCAATAAAGCATAGTACCACCATTTACTAAAACTTAAATAAAAAACACATATGTAGTTAATAAATACTTTATTAACTAAAATACATAAAAATGTAAAAAAAATTAAAAATTGTATAATTGCAACAATTAAAAAAATATTTACTGTATTTTATAACTTCTGCCAGCCATTTCCAATCTCAAGGTATCAATAAAAATTTTTAAAACTTAATTTTTTATAACATAAACAATATTCTTTATAAGATATACGTTATTTTACAACTTATTAACTTACCCTTTAAAAATCCAAACTTAACAAACACAACACTTAATTTCGGAATATTGAGGATCAAAAGTACAAAGGTCTTATTTGTTTAACAAGGTTTTTGAAGTCTAAATAAGTCAAACAGATAGTAAACTGTAAGTTATAGTAAAAAACAAATTGCCTTTATGTTAAAAAACATCGGAGCATTATTTTGAACATGTTTTAAATCCTTTAAGACATTTTACTAAAATTATGAGTGCAACAATTATAAAAACAAGTATTCATTTCTTACTGTTTAAGATTTAATTTGTACAATTTTTTTTTCTAACTACAAACACTTAATAGTACATTATCTATGTAAATAACACAAATAAAACTTATTTTGCAACATTTGTAACATTTAACAAAATACACAATACACATAATTTTTGAATGTTGAATGCAAAATCTGTAAATAACAGCACACATGTTTAATTCCATCTTTTTCTAAGCTTATGTAAAATAAATTTTATACTTTTTTGATAAAGTTTATTAAAATAAATCTTTGTATACAACTAAATAAAACATAAAATATCCTAAATTAAATTTTGTTTTGCAATTTTATGCAGTTTTTCAAAATTTAGTATAAACAATTTCCTAATGCTTTTGTTTACTTGCTTTAATTTTATTATTTAATTTCTTTTTAATTTGATAATAATAAAATAAACATATTTTTTGCTTGTTAATCCATTTAGTTTATTTATGTATAATTGTTTAAATGTTTTATTTACAAAAGGTTTCTACACACTAAACACGTTTATTTTACAAATTTATAAGATTTGCTAGACATCGCTCCGTTTTTAACATGCAATTTGACCCAATTTAATTTTAATGAATAATAAAAATTTAGCGTAAATTTATGTAAATTGATAGAATAAACCAGGCAAAAATACCACTAAATTTACCAAAATTTTAAAACTGGCTACATTGAACTTATTTATTAAATTAGATATTTTGTATTGCAACAATTTTTATTATTTATATTAAATTATTATTAAATTATTCATATTTGACCATTTAAATGATTGGTGCAAAATTCTTTGTTTATATAAGACATATTTAAAAAAAATATAATATTTAATAATTAATTTAATAGATATATTGAGAATTGAAACAATTTAAATTTTTTATTGCGAAATAATTTTAGTTTGAATAATGCAATCAGTCATTGTTTTTAATATAGTAAATTTTTAAAAAAATTATCAAACTATTTTCTGAAAATGTAATTTTTAAAAATTATTTAAAAAATGTTAAATAATGTATTCTAAAGACAAAAATAAAACTTTTTATATGAATATGCACATCGATCGCTCCCTATTGTATTATAAGAACAGAAGTTGTTATATATTTTAATTACAAATTATTTCTTTTTGAATATTGTTATTTGATATGTATTAATAAAATATTATCTTAGGTGTGTATTAGTAAAAATTGGATATATCTAACATAAGTAACTGGGGTTAAATGTTACAAAGTATTACAGCGCTTTAGTTTTGCACGTTATACATTGAAATATAATAAGAAAAATGCAAAAATAAAAATATATATTGTACGTGTTTGCTCATATATACATTATTTACAATGTTTAACAGAAAGTACGTTATTGCATAATATATAACAACCAATATTATTCTGCTGTAATATTATATTAAATTATCAAACCTTTTTATTTTTAACTAATTGTTTTACTCACTAATTTTCGTTTTTATTTTTTTTGTTGTTTTTAATAATTTAAATTTTGTGTTTATTTAAATAAACAATTTGTTTGATTATTAATTATTAGTTATTTTTTACAAAACATAAGTTAATTAAAGCATGTATTTTAATGCTATTTGCTGAAATACATATGGTGTTTTTTAATGTTTTTAAGCTTTGTTATAATTTTAAATTATTTTTAATATATAGTAAAATAGATATTTATAAAGCTTTATAATAATATTTTTTATTATTTAGCTTAAAGTACAAATATATATATATATATATAATAATTTATTACTCAAAAAAAGCATTTACAGTATTGCATTTTTCGAGGTACAAACCAATTTACAGGTCTGATCACAAACTATAAATTTTTTTAATATGTTAATATATATATAATTATTAATATATATTAAAATAAAATTAATATTGATAATGTTTATACATTTTAAAAATAAACAAATAATAAAATGAACAATTTTAGTTTGTTGGTATTTGCCTGCACAATTTGAACTAAAAATAATTTGAAAAATGTTTGTCATAATTAGATTATTAGTAAACTGTAGGTTATATAAAGAGAAATGTATAAAAATTATAAACAATAGTTGGAAAACGGTATATATATATATATATATATATATATATATATATATAATGTAATAAAACGTTTTAAAAATCTAATTTGTAATAACCCTTTATTTATATTAACATTTATTCTTAATTATATTTAACTATATTATATAACAATTATATATTATATTATATATTATATTAATATATAATATTATATAATATTATAATTAGCAAAATTATAAAGGTATTAACATTAAATAATAACATTTGTTTTAATAAAAAAATTATAATTTAATTTAAAATTTTATTATAATTGACATATTTTTTGAATTGCAATTCAATATATATATATATATATATATATATATATATATATATATAATTTTAATTTTTAGAAAAAGAGAATTTATATAATACATTGTGTTCTGCGTGTATTAAAAAATAATTTTATTTTATATTGTTTTTAAACTTATTAAAAAATTTAATTTTTTGATAGCATAAACTAAAATTAAATATATAAATAAATATTTAGAATTATAATAAATGTATTTTAATGTTAATTTTGTTTATTTTTTAATTTTTAGAATATTACAGTGAGGCTTTAAAAAAAGTATAGAAAATTTATACGGTAATTTAAGTTTTATTAGTTTATTTATTTTTGAAAAAAAGCATTCAATTAAAAATAAATATTTTTATAAAACCATACAAGGTTTTGCATTTACAATTGTTACCAGTTTTATTACGGCGGGGTACCTATAGTTTATTTGTATAAAAATTATTACACTATAATATTTTATAGTTTGTTGCCCTTGTTGTATGTATAACGGTGATAATTCCAAGATAATTCGAAGTTACAAATAATAAACAATATTATTTTGTTTAATCAAAAATTAACATTTAATTTTGTAAATATTAATATTCTTTTAGTATTGACAATTTCTGTTTAAATGTGTCAACGGTACATACCAGTGGGAACGGCTATAAAAACAATTGTTCCCACGCTGTTGAACACTTCCGTTTCTTTTTGCTATTTAACTTTTATTGGATTCTATTTTGGTTTCCGTTTGTTATCCCACTAACTAATTCTGTTAGCTTTAGCAATAAACATTTTTTGTTTAGTTTTTACGTTCTTATTCGTTACTCCACGTAATCAGTACAGACGTAAAGTATTGAAGAGAAATTACGACTGGGCAAATTCACGCAATCTTTTAACGACAAGCAACGTTGCTTGTTATATCAAATCGCTCTATTTTGCATTTAATAAACCATGCTACGTAGTCAGCAAATTGGAGTCAATCTACTAGGGCGGTGAGGATAACGTTCAACCACAAGTCAGTCAAATTTTTAATCTTCGACGCTCGTGGGATCTAAAAAAGTTTACTTACCATTTTTATTTTTTATTTTTTCTTGTTTATTGACAAAACATTATTAACCTATGTACATTTATTTATTTTTGTTTATTAATTTAAAGTTATGAATCAAAATTTTAACAACAAATTAAGCATTGATAATACATTTCCGAAGGTTACCAGAACCATACATTGCCCGTTTTATCTACTAGACCGTAATATATCAAAACACTGGTTTAGAATTTTTCAGTACGACTTTTATTTTTATGGTATAATTACCAAAAAAAACATGTTCTATTACTTAGTTTACCTGGTTTCAGACCATCTTTTTAATGTAGTGAAACCCTACCTGGCACCCGACCGGATCCTACTTTACACAAAAAAAGATTAAAAACGTTTACCAGTAAACAAGAAAACCACTTTTTTACTATGGACGGCATTAAAAGGGATTGTACCCTTTCCCGGTTTTTGCAGAATTTGCAAAAACTCAAAAAAATGGCAGTTTTTGATAGATTTGGTAAGGAGGAATTAGATTTAAGAATTGAATCCTTTGCTTCATTAAACGGTTTTAGGTCTATGAAATATTACTCTAAAAAAACTAGCGCAATTTGTCAATTAGATTAGCACACGCCGTGTACACGTGTACACGCAGTAAAAATAAATAATACTTTGACAAAATTATGTAAATACCAATGTCAATCTAGATTACGGAGACAAATAAAGGCGGAAGGAACGTAAGCTAACAGACGTTCTGCTAGTTGCCAAAATACAAATTTGACATACTGTTGGTATTATAAAGCGCGGAAATGCAAACAACCTTGCATTTTAAAGGGTTTAAACTCCAACGCCATTAAGTGAAATTGGTCTCACTTGGTGGCACAGGACTTAATGTGGGCCAACTTTTTATATTTAAAATCAGTACTCTAAACAGATCTTTCTGGTACATACAGGAGCATAAATTAGCGCTATTCCTTGTACTTTTAAATATGCGGTACTTGCAGGGTTAAAACATAAAACAGCAAACAAGACGGTTATCCCGTTTTACAGATATTAAAAGTTGGCTATACACTTTGGTCCTCTGCGACTCCCATAAAACTTCGCTGTCGCAGCAACGCTTATAAAAATTTTAGGCATTAATTTTTTACAATTCTATTAATTGTTGGTAAACACATGTAGCATGCAGTTTATTGAGGCCGCGACCTACCTGCAATACAAAACGTCGCCTGCTAAAACTATTGTTTTTTTATTTCTGGGTGGCATAACGATGAAGCTATAGAAAAAAATAAACATTTGTCTTTTCTGTTCTCTAAGTTTCCGTCCCTAACTCAGGCAATGCAGAATATGTATGCCACACAATGTAGTACTTAACATTAAATTAAAACAAGTGGTACCACAACGACTTGTCGTCTGCGGATGTTTAAAATAAATTTTATACTTTTTCTAAAAAAGTATTATTTAACAATTAAAAAACTCGTGGGCTTCATCCCTGAAAAAGGTAGTTAAGACATGGCGCCCGTGTAGAAATTATAGGGCGTTAAATGCAATGTCACGCTATGACAACTATTTTTTTTATCACATTTTTGTCGTCATGGCAAATTTGGTCGGTTTAAATATATTTTCTAAAATTGATTTTGTGCGTGCTTACCACTATATTCCTGTAGTAAAAACAACCCTTTTTGGTTTTTTGAGTTTTTACACATGTTTTTTGGTTTGCGCAACGCTGCGCACTTATTTAAACATTTTATAAATAAGATTTTAAGAGGTCTCAACTTTATCTACATTTACCTATATAATGTATCGGTTACCTTTTTATTATACTAGGAACACCAACAACATCTGCAATGCTTATTTCAGCAATTAAATGAGCATAACATAATTATTAATCTAAATAAGTGTATTTTAGGCGTAGACCAACTAGAAGTTTTTAGACATCTAAGTATGCCCACAAGTATTTATCCTACCCAGAATAAAGTACAGGCCATCTAAGCATTTTTAAATCCACTACATCAAAATATTTATTTTTTTACCTGGGTGTTCTTAATTTTTACCGCAGATTTATTCCCAAGTGTGTTGAACATGTTCACACTCTTTTTGATTAACGCAAGAAAACCTACGCAAAATTAAACTCTTCGATAAGACAAGACAAGTTTTTGTCAAAAGTAAAATGGTATTGGCTAAATTAACAATGCTGGTATATACAGACAGTTTACATGAACTGACCTTAACCACCGATGCGTTTGATTTTGCAATAAGAGCTGTATTTTAGCACCTAGTAGATTGGGTGTTAAAACCACTAAGTTACTTTTTTAGGCGTTTATCATCGGCATAGTCAAGATACAAAACATTTGCCCGTAAACGTTTAGCAATGTTATAAAACATTTTTGCCATGCTGTAGAAAGACGTAATTTTAGGGTATACATTAATTACTAACAGTTAATGTTTGCCATTTGTACAAAAACAAAGCGTTATTTGCCAAAAAATACTAGACACGAAAACTTTATTTTACAGTTTATTATTGATCTACGTTTACATAAAAGAGAGATTAACGTAGTATAACACAGTATATATATGTATATAAAATACTTTTGTTTAATAAAAAAGTATACAATTGACAGTTGTTTGTACCCCGACTGTATTTTGCACAATAGTTAAAAATAAAATGATTTTACTAACTTTGTTTTATTTTTAAAAATATACAGTTTAAACACATTTTTAATGTTAAAATCAGCAAATTATTTATGTTTTACGTTCAATGTTACAAAACACTTTTATAATTTATATAAGTAAATATGTTTATAAATGTTTAATTTTTAGTTTACAAAAAAATAAAACATTTTAATTTAAAGCTTTAATAGTTTTTTTTAAATAAGAGGTATCTATTAAATAAATGTAAATATTTATTAAAAAACAATAGTTATTTATTTTTTATAAAATGTTTATGCATTTTTTAAAATTTTATTAAAATTTTATATAATAGAATTAAAATGGTTAATATATGTATACTAGAATATACGTTTCTTAGATTTTGAATTAGTTAAAATTATTTTCGAAAATTTGTTATTTCAGTTAAATAGTTAATTTATTACTTTATTGTAATTGTTACATAACATTACTTTTTTATAACTACCATATTTTAGAGTAAACGTTAATATTAATTTATAGCGCTGTTATTTTTTAATTTTTTATATATATCAAAACCAAAAACAACCAATTTGTTTTTTACTGTAAATGTTTTATAGGACATATTTTATAACAATAAACATTTTATTAAAACCTACAGTGGTATTTCATTTAACATTGTAAATAGGAAATAAATCCACGTCTACACATATTGAACGCAACCGCTGTATCAGTAGAATACTTAAAGTTATATATTTATTTAAAATATTATATTAAATAAATGTTTATGTAAAGTTTAAAATTTTATTATATTATATATATATATATATATATATAAAGTAATATACAACCAGAATGTAAGTTGTATTATAAAAATAACATAGAAATACATCATCTTTAAATATTTAACAGTCTAAAGAAACATAATAATTTTTATAAACCAATTCATAATAAACATTACTAATGTTTATTATAAGTTTAACGTTGTTAAATATAATTTTTTCAGTTAATTTTAAAAACACTGAGATGCAAGCAATTGGGTAATAATGTTCTGGAATTGTTGGTAGAACAGAAACTTTCAGAATAGGTGTAATTTATAAGATACGCCAAGTATCAACTATTTCACAATTTATAATAAATATGTTTATTATTGTATATAATAATAGAGTAATTGCTGGCATGCAAAGTATTAATAAAATGCAGTTTTTTTTATTAGATCCAAATAAAGTTTTACAACTGTTATTTAACTTTTGAATATTAAAGTTAATAATAGGTGTTGAATAATGTTTAGTTAATTAATTAAATTCTAATATGTTTGAGTCGTTTGAAGTAAAGTAATCATTTAGTTTTTTAGCATTCACATTAAATTGACTTGTTTTTTATTTATTAAAAATCTTGTTTATATTTTTTTAAGTAGATTATAAATCACGGTTTACATGAAATGCGAATGACTCATAAGCAAGCATGCTAATAAAATAATACCATGGATAAAGGATAATAAATAGTCACAAATTAAAATGGGCAGATTTCGAACAACGATAATTGGTCAGACCAAAGAAAATAAAAAATTTGGATAGACTAATGTAAAGGTCACTTTGAACTTTGTTGGGATTGGATAGTAACCTTACTAAATACGGCAAAGATAAACACACATAAATACACGTTTGTGCTGCACTTAACGTGTATGTGTGATCTTTATGTCATTCCCAATGCAAATGATTTGCTGAAATTACAATAAAGTGGATGATTAGAATTGTTAAGAATACGACTAAAAAATTAAAGACATTCCTTAAAGTGTCGATACATTATTTTATTAAGAATGTTATTGTAATGAGTACCCGATAATCGGCTAATGATCATCATACATTTTTTTAACTTTATAAAATCTTTTTCTTAATCCCGGAAATATTACAGGAAAGCAATATAATATTATTAGATAACACAAAGCTTTAAAATATGTATTAATAACATATTGGCAAACACAAAGGTTCCTTAAACGTCTTATGTAGTAACATAAACCTCGAGTTTTTGTGAACAAATGGTAGATGTAATCAGACCAGGTAAGTTTGTTATTTAGTTAAACACCGAGATATTAAAAACTATTACAAGTATCAATTTCCACATTTTTAATACAAACCTTTGAATAAATTTGAATCAATTGTAATAAGAGTTTGTGTGAGTTAAAATTAATTATTTTACATTTTCTAGGATTTAATTTTAGACTATGTTTTGTTGACTTATCAATTTATTCATTAATTGACTCTAGAAAATGTACATTATCTTTAAATAAAGAGATAGATTTACATAACGCCATGTTATCCGCATGTTTAAAAAGTAAGGCAGGCTTTTTTGGTCGGAGAACAACTAGGTATAATAAAAAAAGAAAAGGAGATAAAACCGCACTTTGTAGAACATCTTTGTTATTTTAAATTAAAGTGAATTTTTTACATCCAATTTGGATCTATTGTGCTCTGTTTTTAAAATAATTAAATAGTTATTTGTTTGTGTAATTGGGAGCATTGAGTTCATTACGACGCCTAAGCAGTTTGTTTTTGCATTTGCTATCAAATGCGGCCTTATAATCAAGAAACAAACAGCTGACAAAGCCTTTTTTGTTATTAAGTAATTTTGTAACGTAGTTAACCAAGCTGACTACACAATCTAGTGTAGAACAATTTTGCTTGTACTTAAATTGACATAGATCACTACTTGCTTTGAATGTAGTACTTAGTTCATTCAAAATTAATTTTTTAGTCATCTTCAAGCGTACTGACGTGCATGAAATTGGTCAAAAATCTTCTACTTCTTTTAGTTGTTTGTTTTTTGGAACTAGGACAATTTTGGAAGTTCTCCACGATTCTGCAATTTTGCCTTTTTTATTAAACTGGTTAAAATTTGCATTAGTGGAGAGTATATAAAGGGCGAGCATATTTTTAGCACTTGCATACTAAACCCATTTGGATCTGATGACGTTGTGGGTTTGGAGCTTTTTATAATTTTTTTCGGATTATATATAGATATGAAAATATTAGGTTCATCATTGTTGTTTACGTTGTTCAACTGAACTAGTTCTACATTATTGTTGTAAACAAAGTGTGCATTAAGGGAGTTTACATCAAGTGAGGTAGTTACAGTTTTTTTTTTAAACAATTGTTAATGTTGTTCCATATGTTTTTTGTATTGTTGTGGGGGGGGGGGAAAGTAGATGATATTAACACATTTTTGAATAAAACTAATCACATTATTTTAAGGCTTAATTGTTTTACTAAGAAGCGGTTGTTTGCTTTAAATGCTACTTTCTTTTGCCCGCGTAGCTTTTTTAGTTTTCTCGATGTGATGTTGGGATAAAACCTTTCAAAATTATTTTTAACCAGCGTAACAAAACTGTTTGTAACAATATTCTAATCAAAGGAACATATGATTGTTTTTTTCTAACAAATAATGAACAATTATTTAGATGGGTAAAACATTTAAAAAAAGTACTTAATCAGTTTGTGCCAAATACTCTCATAAATTTTGATAGTAATAATAATATGAATGTGACTTAAAATCCGGAAATATGCATTAATGACATTTCTGTAACTAAAATGAGTTATGCAATTCAAAGGTTAAAAAAGAATAAAGCAGGAGAACTTGAAAAGATAACTGCAAAGATGTTTAAACATGGCCTTAATGTTGTAGGAAGTAAGCTTGCTCATTTATTTAATGTCATATAGCATAATGAACATGTTTTAAATAATTGGCGGCAAGGAGTAATTGTTACTTTTTAAAAAAAAAGACTAAATGATTACAATAATAACATTATTTTTTGTTTCTGGTAAGGTGTTTTGCAAAATAATTTTAAATTGTTTAAATAATACGGTAGATAAACACTTTTGAAAACAATAAGCAGGTTTTTTAAAGGAAAAAACTGTATTGAACAAATACTGACCCTTCGTAACATTATTGAGCAAAGTCAAAAATTTTAGCAATCACTTACAATCAATTTGAATAATTTTATAAAAGCTTTGGACAGTGTTCATTGATAATCTTTGTGAAAAATTGTTAAGTTTTACCGTTGAAGTGTGAATATTATACGTAAGATATATCAAAATTTAAGTTGCTGTGTTTAAACAAAAAGTGGTCATACTTTTAATTTCAAAATTGTCACGGGAGTACGTCAAGGATGTATTTTGTCATCATTTTTGTTTCTTCTGGTAATTAATTTTATTATAACTCAATCCATGAATAATTTGCCTTATGGTATTAAATAGAACCTAGACAAATTAACGGATTTGGATTTTGCAGATGATATTGTTCTACTCAGTGAAACTCCAGAAATGATGCAAAATATGGCAACACGACTCAGTAATTTCAGTTTTTGTATTAGCTTAAAAATTAATTGTTTAAGGACAAAAGTGTTGTGCATAAAGTCAAACAATGATTTGCTTATCAAAATTAGTGGCTAAAATATTAATACTGTTGATTCCTTTACATATCTGAGATTTATTATTGGTAAAGACGGAAAAACCGAAATTAATGTTAAAACCATACTTGGAAAGGCAATGTTAGTCTTTAATAAACTCAAATTAATATGGCCATGTTTTTCTATTTACTTAAAAACACAACTTTGTTTGTACGCGTTAATAATTATTTATACGGCAATATATGGGAATAAAACGTGGAAACGTACCAAGAAAATTGCTAAAATGGTGGACGTATTTTATCGCCGGTGTCTTAGAAGTATTTTAAAAATTACTTGGCGCGATCGCATTTCAAATGATGAGATCATAAAAATAACTGACTTTTGTTTACTCCGTGACATCATTACAATTAGACAAAAAAAGTTAATTAATCAAATTCTACGTTTACCGCCCGAAAGACCAGCAAAAACGGTTTTGAATTAGATAATTGCAAATAGTAAAAGAAAGGTTGGCAAATTACAAAAAACTTGGCAAAAAACTATTTAAAAAGATCTAATTGAAATAAATGTTTTAGGGTCACAACCATAACGTTTGGCAGAATGTTCAAATACATGGAAACATTTTGTTGTCTCAAGTTCCCTTTGAATTACAAGACTTTGATGTTAATTGTTGCTGTAATTGTTATGTTATTGCCCCATGTTTATTTTTTTTAAAGCAAAAGGGTTTTGTAATAATAACAATAATAATAATAATAATTAAAACAAATGTTTATTATTTAACTTCCCTGATACAATCCTCTATTTGATAGATTAGTTATACTTAGTACTAAACCAACCCATTACTTGTCAAAGGTGGGCTTTCTTTCTAACAACCATGAGTGAATGCTTTTAAAACCTGAACCCACACGACACTTTTTTATAAAGGTAAATGATTTGTCTTAAATTATTGTTTTATCGGCAACGTATACGGAACAAAATAACAAAAGTGTCGTTTACTCCACTGTTTACATTCTTTAGTGTTTTTGGTAATAAATAGCTTAATCTTTGGTGTTTGTAGAGTTGAATCAGATTTAATTGCTCTGTTTTTATTGTGAAATAAATAAAATTATTTAAATTTTTTTATATATATTATAATGTTTATATTTTCTAACCATTTTCTGACCATAAGTAATCGTCGTTACACATTTTCTTTTATAATTGTCATAATTTTGTAATTTTTAACCGTTAATCATCCGATAAATTGTTGAAAGGTTAACTATGTATAAATCTATCCATTTTTTGGGTAAATATCTATAATTTTTTAATTTTTTGATGACACGATATTTATTTTTGGTAAAATGAAACATTTTTATTCACTACTGTCCATTTCACAAACGATGCAATCAGAAAGCAAAATTATCTGGTGAGCGGAATCTCAAGGTTAAAGGTAAATAATAAATAATTCAATTAAAAATGTTTATTTAAAATTAATTTTTTTTAATTATTGTTTATATAGATTAAAATGATTAAATGCATATTTTAGTAATTACTATAACATCACATTCAGTGCAGATTTAAATGTTTGTTTAACATCAATTTTAAGGATTAGTTATTATTTATTTTTAATAAAATTAATTATAAAATGCAGGACACTTACAGGGATTACTACTGGTTTGCAGTTTAATGTCATACGTTCAAAAAATAAATTTATATTAATCTAGTTACACTTTAATTATTTTATGTTTACATTTGGACGGTTGATAAACTAAACTTAAATAAACTTATTTTTACTCAATTACTTATTAACAGCCCGGAAATCCATGTTAACAACATTGTTTTAAGTATACTAAAACGTAATATTAATAAACATACTGAAATTGAGGATTTATGTAAACGCATTTAGTTTATTGTTGAATGTGAGATGTAATAAAAATATATCAACACTCTCATTAACAACATCTCAAAACGCCTAGATTAAACTGTTTAAAATAATGACAATTACATAATCTATTAAATTTTATAAACTTTGTAAAGTATGCAATTGCATGTCACCTATTTTTTATAAATGTTTGACGTTATAAATTATGTTAATTATATTATTCTATTTTTGATTTTTTAGCAGTTAATATTTAATATTAATTTTTATTACTTGCAATACATTTGTATATACAATTATAG
>JAKXYG010000288.1:0-236382 GCA_025895645.1 Cardicola forsteri | reverse complement strand
TAAATAAAAAAAAAAATTTCTTTTCAAAACAATTTTTTTAAATGTACATTTTTATTATTATTTTAAAAATACTAAATGATGTATTTAAAAGACAAAAATAAAATTTTTTATATGAATTCTTGACTGAATAGCTACCTATTGTATTTAGAAAAGGTACTTAAGAAATAACAAATAGTCATTATTTAATAACACTTTGGCAGTATATCAAAGAATCAACTTTAATCAACTTTCATAAGTATAACAAGCGTAGATACATCTTTTCATACTTATTCTTTTACAGCTTTCCCTCTTTTGTGAAGGATTGCTATTTTACGTTAGCTTTCTCAATTTGGTTCTGTATTGAATACATTTGGAGTATTATGGGAGTTAAATAGTTTTGGTGTGGGTTTATTTACAGCCGGATGCCCTTTCTGCCGCAAACCCTTTTTCTTTATCCATGCTTGGAACTAGCTAAATCGGTTCATTTTTAATCCTCTTTAGGTGAGGTTAACAAACGTTGGTTAGGCGTGAATTTGAGTCTGACACCGGTTCTAAGTATGACCTTTCACTGAATTATTTATCATTATTTCAAAATCATTTTGCTCTAAAGAGCATGGGACAACAATGATCCTGAATATTTCAGTAATGCTTTTAAAGTCTCAATTTCCAATAGTTAGGAATATCGCTTCCTGACTATTCCTCCTCCACTTAGTACATCCTAAACTAGGTTCCCCTATACATATAGACTAATAACAACAGGGTCCGAATGCACAGCGGTATAACTGGACTTCCGCTTCGGAGGGTGGGTACAAGCATACACCCAGAGTACTTAAAAGGTATGTTAATGTATACGTATACTATATGTAGCCTTTGGTTAAGGGAGATAACCGTGACAAAAATTCAGGTGGCCTCGTCAATCTTTACGAACAGTGGCGAAGTCACAAGGATGCTGTCTACCAACCAAGAAACTTCGTTATTCTTCTACGTTTGTCACGCTTATCAAGCTATTGAAGTCGTATAAATATGAAAAATAATTAAGAGTTAATCACGTCACCAATTAAAATGAAATGAATGATTGTTCCACATAATTGTACGTTACATTTTTATCTTTTGAGACTGCATATATCCAAGTTTGAAATTCTTTTTGAATTTTGCACCGAACATGTCATAAGAATCATGCCTATTTCACTTTTTTGTCGTTATTTAATAAAATTGTGTTCTCTCTTGTTGTTTCTTTACTAATATTTTTTCACAGAGGCTAGGTTGCTAATCTTGTGTTTAAACCCTCCTTGCGATTGGCTACGGTGGAGTTCTTTATTGTATGCCTTTGCCTAATTTTCTACTTGCTGAAAAAATACGTTTCTCGTCAAACAATCAATTAATAAAAACTTAGATAAATAAATTTTTTCCAATAAATTTGAAAGATTGTCAATTGATTTAAATAATCTAGATTTTATTTCATAATTTAATTTAAAAACAATTTATTTGAAAGTACATTTATCGATATTTTCTTTAGCCAATTTTTCAAAATCGGTTTAAGGTTAAATAAGAAATAATTCTAAAAAGATGTTGTATCAAATACAAAGAAGTTTGGAAAAGTTAATAATTTTTTAAAATTCAATAATCCGTTTTTTCACTTTTTCACATTCTAAATCATCAACAAAGATGATCCTCATGTATACTCAAATTGAATTATGCTAATTGCATAATAAGAAAATAATTAACAATGATAAAGTGATTAGAGCTCTGGTTTTCTGACTAGGAGTTTTGGGGGGGGGAACAAATCGCGGTTTGAATTTAATTATCTTGAAATATAATCTCGTCAGTTTGGATGTAAAAAAATATATTTTGTTTAGTAAATTTGATATTTCTTTATGGGACAATATACCAACAAGGTACACACACACATACATAATATTAAATAGTTCTTTTGACACCTACATGTGGCGTTGTAAATTGTTTTTCCTACTGCTAACTATTTGCAACAAAAATGGGGAGTTGTTGCTCCTACAAAATCGACCTTGAGTAGGTTGGCTGCAAGTTGTATCATTTTGTCGACTGTAAAACGGTTTCTCTATGTCTCTCACAAGGTGATACTCACAAGACAATTGAGTATTTTAAACAATATTTAATTTATTGTAAAAGGCGTTTACTTGTTTGCTGTATAAAATGAGTGTATGCAAGTGGTAGATTCAGTAGAGCACTCGATTTGGAAAACCAGGTTCAACGACTATTACTAAATTTTATTGTTACTACTTCAAATACTTTACAGGAAACGCAACTTTCAGCAGTGGACATTTTAGCCAAGCCAGATGAGGCACGCATTTAGTGTCGGTGGTACGAGTCGAGCACTGTACCATCGCGGGAGGTTTTGAATGACTTTCCTGAAAAACGTTTTTATAAAAAAATCGAGCAATAATAACCGAATATACAAAACATTATTATTATTATTATTATTATTATTATTATTATTATTATTATTATTATTATTATTATTATTATTATTATTATTATTATTATTATTATTATTATTATTATTATTATTATTATTATTATTATTATTGTCTATTTAATTTTTAGGCGAATACGTTATAGAATGCAAATATTTGATCGGGTTGTGATTAATATATTTGTTGCAGCTTCGTATACACCATGGTAATATATATATATATATATATATATATATATATATATATATAATGCAAATAATATATATATGGTAGATGATAAAACCAACCAAGGGAGAAAGTTGTGAAAGAAGGTGCCAATAAGAGTAAGATAACTTTTTGTGTGAGTGTGATTATTCGGCAGTTTTAAAAGTTGTGACCAAATTTGCACGATGACGCAATACAAATCGTATAGTGCTACGTAAATATAGATTTTTCCAGTTTATATACATTTCCAAGGTCAAACAATCCCCTTTTGATAGAAGAATGCACCAACGTGCCTCACACTTACTCACAGAGGTTGACAAATAGGATTTTTTTAAATTCCTTTTCCCTTGATTGGTTTTATCATCTACCTATATATATATATATATATATATATATATATATATATATACGTTGTATTTGTTACATATGCCTTCTAGCACACTGAATGTCCTTTTAAAAATTGTGTTCTAGGTACAATACAATCTAAGATTATCATGTTCCTTATGGATGTACGGTGTCAAGATTAATACGATTATAGCAACTAGCAATTAGATAACAATTAGAAAGTTACTCACGTTTCCACTATTATTATTTTTAATTAATTTTGAAAAACCCATTTATTTTACAGAGCATTGGGCAGTATGATTGTTTTATGTGATTCTGTATTAATTTTATTTAAACTTATTCCAATTTTTGCTAAAGACTGTCATTGTTGCAATTGTGCTGCTTTCACTTCTTAGGGCGATCAAATTCTTATTTTTCCTCGTTTTAAAAGGAACCAGCTTGTTCATTTTGTAATCTAACCCTCCTCTTTTCTCAGCCGAGCCGGTCACTGTGGCGTTCTCCATATTACATATGAACATTTCTATTTTATGATAATTGGTAATTTATCTGACCGACAAGTATAAGTTATACTTCATTTTGGTTCAGTTAGGGTTATCATTGTGATTAACTCAAAAATATAATTTTGAATAACCTTTTTCAAAATCACTTTGATCAAGTGTTTACTACTGTTAATTGTAGGTTAGTAGGAGGACATTGATAAGGTCAAACATTTCTTTTATAAAACGTGAATAATAATAATAATAATAAAAATAATAATAATAAAATAATAATAATAATAATAATAATAATAATAATAATAATAATATTAATAATAATAATAATACAAATAATTAATAGTTTCTTGTCAAAAATATAACACCACTTTCTATTCATTTGTATCTAAAATTGTACATTAGTCACAAAAATATACATCTATGTAGTAAGGTATGGATTTAGATTATTTCGTTTTTTTGTACACTGTAAGAAAAAGGGAATTTCAACTTTTCAATCTCCTCTAATCTGCATATTTGAACATTACAACAACAACAACGAAAAAACACACATTATCTATCTATCTATCAGCTTGTGGGAGAGTATTGGGGTGAGGGGGTGAGGAGAATAATATATAATTGTGTGTGTATGATGTACGTATGTATGACAGACAGTAAGTCATGTGACTAATTGAAATCAGTATTGTCCAATCAGATTTTCAAAATTGGGATAAAATCATATGCTGACTGTGTATTGTAGTAGACCAGGTGAGACAAACAGTCAGTGATTGTTGTAGTAGTCGTAGTAGTAGTAGTAGTATTGGTTGTTGTTATTATCACTTGACATAGTGAACAAGAATTGCCAATTCATGAGATAACAGAAAGTAGTTTTTATCCATACGTCATTGCTATTAAAAATTTATTGACTATTGGCCGTTTCTTTCTTTCGTGAATAATACGTAAGTATTTGAAAATTATATAATTCTGGACAATTATACTACCAGTTGGATTTAGTCAACTCAACTCCAACCTAACCGAGATACTCAATTGGGCATATCCTATTTGACGAACCAATGACATGATTTCTTTAATGAAGATTTGAGTAATGCAGTATACAATTCAGCATAATTCTTTGTTTAATTAAAACATCTTGTAAACATTATCTTGGCAGTAAAATATTTCATAAAATACTTTATACCAATTTGTTATAACATTCTAATTTAGGTCAAAAACAATAATATTGACATTTTTAAAAAATCGAAGAACAAACAAATTAGTTGCGTAAAAATAAATTATATAAAATTTGTACACACATAAAAATAGATAAAACCAACCAAGGTAAAAAGAATTTTAAAATATTCTATTGAGTGGTGTGAGTTACGTTGGTGCATTCTTCTATCAAAAGGAGATTGTTTGACCTTGAAAATGTATATAAGGTGGAAAAATCAATATTTACATAGCACTATACGATCATCGTGCAAATTTGGTCACACATTTTGAAACTTTCCTGTTCCCAACTTACGAGTAATAACACATTCACACAAGAGATTATCCGACTCTTATTGGCTCCTTTTTTCGCAACTTTTTCCCTTGGTTGGTTTTATCATCTACCTGATTTTAGAATAATGTGAAAAAAATGTGAACATTCTTGTTTTTAATGATATCGGTATAAAAATATTTTTTACAAAATATTTTGACTGCTAAGATAATGTTTAGCGAATATTTTCGTATAACTTAGATCTGATTAACTAGAAACTGTCATAAAAGCGGAATGCATTATACTGCAGTCATTTTGACAGCAGCTTGTTTATATATATATATTGGTAGTAGAAGGTCTATGCCAAAACTATTTAAACGTCATGGTGCTTTGAATTGATTTGATACAAAACCAAACGGAGGAAACTGACCAGAAAAAGCGGTTCCTCATTTTAGACGGAAAATCTGTGAAGGTAAAGAAAGTTCAACTTTCAATGATGGTGATAGACTGGGTGCACCCAAGCATACAGGCTAACACGACATGCACTGATTGCATAGCGGTATAACTGGGCTTCTGTTTTGGCAGATAGGTGCAAGCATACACCTAGGTTATTTCAAAGGTTTCTAATGGTCTACATATGCCATATGCAGCTGTTGGGTTAAGTGAGGTAAAGGTTAGGCGGTCTTGTCAAGCATTGCGGATAGTGGTGCCGTCACAAACATGCCATTTATTAGTCATGATACTTCGTTATTCTAACGCGTTCATTATACTTATAAAGATGCCGGAGTCATTCATTTGATGTGCTGTACATATATGGAAATAATAAAAAGGTGATTGTGAATGAATAAAAAGGACCTCATCTAATATTAATAATTCATTTTCATTTATTTTGGTTAGTGACGTGATCACCTCTTCATTATTTTCCATATTTATGCACCATATAAACGATCGACTTTGATCGCTTGATAAGCGTAACAAACATAGTTATTTGACTGGTAGACGACATTATTGTGACGTCGCTACTGTTCGCAAAGATTGACGATGCTACCTAATTTTTTGTCAGGGTTATCTCCCTTAGCCGAATGGCTACATATGGTATACGTATACATTAAGATATCTTTTAAGTATCCTAGGTGTATACTCGCATCCATCCGCCGTAGCGAAAATCCGATGTGAACTCGGACCCTGCTGTTATTAGTTTAGATACCTAGGGGCACCTAATTCAGGATGCAACATGTGGAGGACAAACAGTCAGGAATATCACTATTATTGGAAATTTAGACTTTATGACCATTGCCTAAATCATTGGAATCATTAGAATCCCAATATTAATATTAATGATAACAATAACGATAATATTATTAATTATTTAATTCCTTGTTGTGCATCTTACACTGAGACTAATACGGATCAGTAAATCAATGCACAGCTGTATGATCGGAAATTTACCTTGTCGTATACATAATTTGGTTGAGGAAGATCACCCGGTTTAGTGTATAATAGCGTTATTTTAAGGATGCCGTCTATGTTGTGTTATATTCCATTGGTTACAAACCAATGAGAAGCGATGGTTTAGAATGTTTTACGAATACCCCGACAGTAGCTCATATGTCTATTATTATAATGTTAATCTCATATTAATATCATTTGTTTCATTCATTTTGTTATATATATATATATATATATATATATATATCGAATGTTTATTTATTTACTTCTAATATAGTTATTGTTGGTTTAGGAAGTATTATGTCATTATTGGTACCTTATTTTATATAGCGTTTTGTAAATCATATTGTTGATTACTGTCAATTTTCGAACAACTAAGATAGTGTACGAACTTTTTAAGAAAGCAATCAACAGTGTTCTTGGTTGTTTCAAGCTAAGTTTATTCATTATTTGGTAAATTTGAAAATTTAAAATATACCAAAAATGCTATACAACCATTTGGAAATTGAATAAATAAATGAAATTTTAATTTGCTTAAAATGCATATATGCGGTAGATAAAGCTTGTCGGTTTTGCAATTCTGCTTCCTGTTCGCCTTTGACAAATTTGAGACAATATAATAGTCATTACAAATAAAATCATATTATAATGCTAATAACAATATAGTAATGTCTCCACGGTCAATTGTACTTTTACTGTTACTACTACTACTGCTAGTAATCATAATAAAATTAATAAACATACAGATATATATATATATATATATATATATATATAATGATGTATATGATGTACATAATGTAATATATAGTTATAATGTCACCGTATTATTGGTATATATATAAGGTGGGTCACCTTATATTTAGGGGAATTAATTTGAATTTTGAAAAGCAGGTTTTGTAATTTGAGAAAAAGCATTATGCAAAGTGTATTGTACAAATAACCACTTCTTCACGTGGCGACCATCAATATCTCTACAAAGCTCAAAGCGATAAGATGCTTCCCGTAACACGCTTTCTAGCATTTGTGGCGTTATTCGTTGAACTGCATCAATAATAGGAATTTTAAGTTTAGCAACATTGTTAATTATCCTTCCAGTGTACATTATAGACTTAATGAAACCCCAAGGAAAATAATCTACGAATACTCGTTCTTTTGTGTTCATAAATGAATAGTGGTATAAATCAGAGGCCAAGTGTATCAACAGCGATCTTACAGACTTTATTAAATAAAGAATATGTAATTCTTTTCTCATAATTACAATTAGTTCTCGAAATAGATAGTGACTTTTGAATTATCCTGTATTTTACTTTTTTTACAACAAATAGGTTGGTATTACGAGAATTTAATTCACATTGGGCTCAATTAACTTTGTTGATCATGTGGCTTGCTGCATTTTCGGGAAGTGCATTTCAATGTTACTATCTAGATCGGTAAGTGCCTTGTGTAATTAATATTTATTATTATTATTATTATTATTATTATTATTATTTATGTTATTATTATTATTATTATTATTATTATTATTATTATTACAAAACCCTTTTGCTTTAGAACTAAGCGTGAGACAGTAAGATAACAATTACAGCAATAAACAACAACAAAGTCCCATGATTCAAAAAGAACATGAGATAACAAAATTTTTCCACGTATTTGAACATTTTTCCAAACGTTTTGTTTGATCCCATGAATCATTCATTTTAATTAGAACTTTCCGAATGGCTTTCAGCCAAGTTTTCTGTGGTCTACCAACCTTTCTTTTACCGTTGTCGATTGTTCATTCCAAAACCGTTCTTGCTGGTTTTTTTGGCTGTAAAAGTAGAAAATTAATGAAAGAAATAATAATATCAACAACTAATTATTTCTTTAAAATTACTGACCGTGAGAATTTATTATTTATTTTTACAATTACAATTACAATCAGTTTAAACAATACTTCAGTAGCGAATCTAATCAATTCTAATTGCACATTGACTTCAAATGCTGTGTGCGTTATTACTGATAGCAAATAAGTAAATGATTTATCGTGTCAAGGGTTTTACCATATATGTCCTGATATATTGCACAAGTTTAATGGCATTTACGATACTGCTTTTCTTGAACTTCTATTTATGACCTATATAATATTTAACTGTTGATGATGTGGATTTATATTTTTATATTCTAACCATGTTAGATACATTCATTTTATGTAATCTCTTCAGTCACAAACATAAAATGTTTAAAGCATTGGGTTCTCTTTATAGTTCCAAATATAAATAATGGAAGACGTAGACTGTGAGCTGAATTCATTTCGTATATTCTCGGTTAGGCCACCTCGGCACAAAAATGATGCAATGAAAGCTTTAACTTTAACATTAATAACTGCACACACCGGTGGATATTCCTATTAGAACCAAGATTAGAACATATAAGAGTTTAGTGCATTCTATTCTACTTTATGCTTGCGAAACTTGGACTCTCACCCAAGTGGATATACAAAAGCTATTGTTCGTTTTGAGCAAAGCGGTTTAAGATCCATATAGTTTCCCTCACTGTCTTCTATTGAACACAACTGTTTAATAACTGATAAAATTATTCAACAATTTCTAGATATTTGTAAGACACTTAATATTCATTGGCCATGTATCTCTAACACAAATAGAAAGACGATTAAAATGGATTGGCTATGTTTTATGTAGCTTGCCCATTCATCCAACCAGAATAGCCATGAGAGCCCAACCAATACAAGGGTGGAAAAGAAAACCGGGTGGACAAGGGAAAATTTAGACGGATATTGCAGCACATCAACATATCTCAAATGTCATTCATTAAGTGTACATTGTAAAATTCAATGTTTTTCACAGGGTTTTGTTAATTTGGACTACTCTGGGCAATTATAACCGGTGGGGGATGTTTATCCCCGATGATGATTATGGTGATAAACTACACATACAACCATTTATGTGCTAAATCCAAGTTAAATTTAAACTATTTTGCTGAATTGTGAGGGCAAATTTGACTACAACGATTTGTAATTACCGGCTGGTACTAATGAGGACATAAAATAATTTCAGTTTAATTTTCTTAAAAAAAAGAAAGAGATTGCTCAATGAAGTACTTTGGCAAGTTTGGAAATGTGTAGAACTGATTGTGATATCATTGATCTAACGTAGATGTTAGATTGTCCAAACACTGATTAAAGAACTGAACATACCAACTTTCAATCTAGAAGCTGATTTCCTATCAATGATTTACATTGTCAAGAAGAACAGTGTCAAACATATATATATATATATATATATATATATATATATATATATATATATATATATTTATATATTACAATATAGAATATATATATATATATATATATATATATATATATATATATATATATATATATATGGCAATATTTGCAAAAATGATATTACAACAAAGAATCAAACAAACGTTTCAATTTTATTCTAAATTGAATAATTAAAAAAATGTTTTACATGTTTTTACAGCTTCAAATCACTGGAATTGATGATGTACGTAAGCTTGTCCATCATTCCATCCTACAGTTTTCTATATATGGTACGTGTTTAAAAATATTCTATTGTAAATAAATTTCAATTTATAGTTGGTATTTGGCTAATGTAAATGTAAACATTTTCCCGAAAGTTGTCACCTAACAGTACTGTAACTCAACATTTATTAACTCAGACTAGGAAGGATTTGAAATGAATCGATTTAGCCAGTCTTAAGTATGAATTATAGGAGAGGGTTTGCGGCAAGAAAGGTATCTATCTGTAAAATACCTAAGCCAAAACTTTTTAATGCTTCAAATTGGTTTAATACAGAACCAAATGGAGAAAATAACGACTGTATATAAAAGAAAGACAGATGCAAAGGAGAAGAGGTAGAAGAATTGTAACACACAAATTAAGGAATAATCTAAGTTGGTTTAAGTTGAAAATGAAATTCCACGGGATGGCAGAGTCAATAGAGCGCAAGACTGGAGAGCAGGTGGGTACAAATCTTACCATCGTCACTTAATGAAAAATGTTTTTTGTAAATGATTCAAGTCGTAACAACTAAGTAAAAAAGAATTAACAATTTATTTATTGTATAAAAGTGAGCTTTCATTTTACATTTTAATAGGAATGTTACTGATTCCGAGGATTCGAGTAATGCTTATAAAGTAAAATTAGATAACTATTTTAAACCATTGGAGATTCCCTTTATAATTCCAAATAAAAAAGTAATCTAAGTTGTAAGCTGTGAGATGGATTCATTTCATATATTCTCGCCAGTTACAACATAACATTTTGATTATAGCCATTGAGTACTATCAGTCTGTTTCATCCTTGTCTGGAATTATCAGCAGTGCATACCTTTCATGTCTCACATACACGAACTTGAACCTCAGCTCTATCTGGTGTAAGGTCAATGCTTCAACCACTGAGTTACGGGTGGTTAAACTTAACCCTGTAAAGTTGTTATTATTTGTAGTAAATCTGATCAATGCAAATTCTCCTCAAATGGCGTGCGCGTCACTACCGCTAACAAGCAAATGAATAATCCTTTTTACCATACCCTACAGGTTTAATAGCTTATATGACAGGGTTTTTCTATTGATTACCAATTTATATTACCTTTGTAGCACGAATGGACCGGACTGGAATTTATGCTACTTGGTGGTGCAATTTACTTGCTGGGAGTGATATTCTACAAACTAGATGGCCACGTTCCATGCGCTCATGCTATTTGGCATTGTCTAGTGTTCATTGGAGCCTATGCTCATTATCATGCCGTCGATACATTCTTGTTAAGCAAACAATAAGACAACTTCATCAAAATACAATGCAAATTGGCTCTGATCATGATTTATTTTAACTTTCAATTGATTATTTTATTTGATCTGTGATTTCAAAAAAGACTCCTTTATTCCAAAATAAATTATTTTCACTATTTATTTTATCGTTTGGCTATTGTTTTTGAACGGTAAGTATTTGTTTTCACAGCGGGCTTTCATTGGATTCTCGTTCAGTGAATAGGTAATAGCATACATCTAAGATGCTTAAGAGGTATACCAAGGTAACTATTTATTATATGTAGCCATTTAGGTTTGTAAATCCGTCAACCGGCGTCAAAACTAAAGACGATCGCCTTGTTAATTTCTGTGAACACTAGCGTCGTCGTAAGGAAGCGGTCTTCTTAATTCGTCCATCCAATTGCAACTCGCATCCGACAATCTTTTCGTATAGGAATTCGAGAAGCCATTAAAACTTGGAATTAATGTTTGCTTTACATTCATTCTTTAAAACGGACTTTTGTTTATATGACATACCCCCTTCAGTCCTGAGGATTTAAGCAATGTATTTATAAAGTCTTAATTTTTAACTATGTTTCCATACCTCCATGTGATGGGACCGACGGCTGTATAAGTAGGCTTCCATTTTGGTGAATAGGTGCAAGTATATCCTCAAGGGTATTTTAACGTATACGTATACTATATGCAGTCGCTAAACTAAGGGAGATAATCCTGACAACCTCTACGAACAGTAGTCAACCAAGAAGCGTCGTTATAAAGTAGTCGAAGGCAATCAATTATTGAGCTGTACTAATAGAAGTAATTAAAAGGCAACCAACGTTACCTATCACAACTGGTTTTGTTCATTTGTCATTTTTTATGTGTGTAAAATAAGTCAACGGACAAAACCGTGTGAATAAAGTTATTAGTAGAGGGTTTGAACAACTACAGCAATTCTTAAGACATTTGAGATATTGCGTGATGTTGAAGTAGTTGATTTGGGCATAGGTTCAATCATTACGATTGGCACTGAATGCAGACCCACGTTCGGTTTCGCTAAAATGTGACAAACTCATTCAGTCATGAGTCTAGTGCCTAAGCCACACCAGAACAATTTTTAAACACGACAGAACTAGAAATTTTGTATTTTAATGATTGAAATATATTTACAATAGAGAATCATTTTTATCCCATGATATGTAATTATCAAAACTCATACGCAAAAATAATTCGGTTAATTACAATTTTTTTTAATTGAAAAAAAAAATTGGTAGTAATAATTATCAATACATTATATATATATATATATATATATATAATGTTTATTACTTGGAATGTTTTACGTGAAACATCTTTCAGCAGTGGATAATTTAGTGAAGCCGAACGTGGGCCCGCATTTTAGTACCGGTAGTGGGATTCGAACCCATGCCAACCGAGGTCTAAATCAAGCGCTGTACCGCTATATATATATATATATATATATACGTGTCACCCTCCAATTTATTATTTATTTCAAAAGTCTTTCGCTTTAAACAACATGGGACGATAAGATTGTTCCATATAGTTGTACATTAAATTTTTGGTTTTAAAGATCATGCATATTTAAGATTGAAATTCTATTCTGATTCTTCTTTCTCAACCAGGTTTGGGACTGGCTAAGTGTTATCCACCTAAATCGTTTTCTTTTACATGGAGTATTTAAGAAAATAAAACACGTGAAATATGAGAATTAAATACAATTATGTGTTGATGGATAAAAACAACAACAGCAAAACAAAGCAAATGCAAAAATAATATTTTTATTCTAACCACTTTAATAAGTGCATTTTCAACAGTTATAGGAACGAACAACATTGTCAAAAAGGCATCATCAGTTAACAAAAATAACTCACAAAAAGACACTGTGTTAACAATCGAAAGACGAATGGAAACTAATGTTCAAATTAAAACAAATAGACAAATAAAATGGTTTTTTTTCTCTCTCTATACACAGCATGTACAAAATAGTCCGTCTTCTTGTTCAGCCAACGGGCGAACGAACACGCATACACAACATATTATTCGCATGTGGTGGGACTGTGCACCAATGCAAATGGATGATTTCGCACACGTCCAATGCCCTGATAGACGTCAAATTGACGATCCAATCGGGATGTATGTTGCGGTCTTCCGTTGACGTGGATGCAGTCGACAGATGGGAGTTTGGGACGTTGGATGGGATAGAGCATGAGCGTTGATTGGACAAAGCGGAACTGGGCTTGTTCCAGTGCTTGAATCAGTGATTGGGCCCACGTTGGGCAATCAAAGCGCAATACATGCTTGGTAGTACCACAGTCGCCGACGAATTCTACGTAGACCGCCGAAGAAGACGGCTCAATGGAGTTTGAAGTTGGATCGATAATTAGGTGCATTTTGTCGAGGCGGTGGTGCGGCAACATGAACATCAGTGTAGCGCTATCGTCAGTCATGAAGAATGTGGGCTTGTGTGGGAAAAAGGAAGAAACAGTTTTAAAAATTGTGTTTTTTCGACAAAACATAATCTCGCAATTAATGCCTTGGCCATTGGAACATTTGTCATTAAAGCAAACCGGTTTAAACGACCCCATTTCACTGTTTTTTATGTGCGAAAAAAATACATTATTTATAAAAAACAGTAAAATAATAAGGTTAATTAAGTAAAGGACAGAGTAGGAAAAATATTTATAGTAGTTAATGAATGTTTAACACGAAACAGATTTCTCAGCAAATGGAAATTTAGTAAAGCTCTAGATACAAGAGTCTGTATTTAATATTGATAATTAAACTCAAACTAGTACCCATCCGATTGCATTTTGCCGACCACTGTAGCTGGTACCAAGTCCGGGTGAGAAAGGAGGACGGTTTGAGTGCAAGATTAGCAATGTGGTCTCTGTAAAAATTAATAACACAATAGGGGACATTATTCCATCAAACTATGGAAAAGAAGTGGAGGTAGTATAATTACGTTGACGGGTTTTGGCAAAATCCGAATAGAATTTCAATCTTCAAGGATAAAAAACAATGGAACAATCTTGCATTGCCCCATGCTCTTCAGAGCGCAACAGCTTAAAAGAATGAGGAAGAAACGATATTAAGACTAGGAATTTGATTATTTGGCTTTAAACCCACAACCATTTCTCACATTGCCCAAATCACTTTTTATAACATATACCGACAATATTACATTATACCGATAACTAGAACGCTAGATTCAAAACTTAGTGGACGTGAGTCCCATTACGAGCTCGTGTTTAACTTCACTACTTGCTAAAAATACGTTCCCTATACAACAAACAAACAAAATCAAATGAGTAAAAAAATAACTGCAGGTGAAAATGCATAATGGTTTTAATTATATGAGGCAAGTGACTGGATTTATTGCTGCGGTACACTAAATTACCATGACTATATAGCTAACATATTTTTATTTGCTATTATCCTTTTATTCATTAATATTTATATGTAAATCTTTTCTTTTTTTGGTGTAATACATAATGAGAATTTGTTTTGACAGAACTATATTACTATCATCAAAATTAAGCACTGGAATTAACTTATCATTTCTAGCCTAATGCATTTATTTACTAAAAATATGTCACTGCCACTACTTCTATCATTCAATACAAGATTTATCGTTTTACAAAATTAATGCTCTACAACTACCAATTAATGCAAAAATGTATGTCAACTTAATTTGTCTAATTATTATTTTCTACTTTTACCTTGTATTGATTTGTTGTTAGCGACATTATGTGTTATGTATGTATCTGTATGCTGAATGTATCTCCCGTGAGGTATTAAAACTCATATCAATAGTAATAATAACACTAATAATAGTAATTATTATTATTATTATTATTAATAATAATAATAATAATAATAATACTGCAATATATAAACAAGCTGCTGTCAAAATCAATACAGTATAATTTATTCGCTTTTGTGATGCTAATTATATAAAGGACATCTAAATGGTACTAAATTATTCATTAAATTAGAATTTTATGATGATACTGGTATAAAATATTTTACTTATACTATTAAAATAGTGTTTAACGAATAATTTGGTACAATTTAGATGTCACAAAAGTGAATAAATTATACTGTATTGATTTCACTAAAATGAAAGAAAATGAAAGACATGCCTCCCCTAAACCATTTTAACTAGTAAAATAGATAAATGTAGGTCCTTGTTTAATCGTACCAATTATCCGACAATCAGAAAAAATCCTCCAACCTACTTCCTTTTTCGTCCCACGACTGGACTTGCAATGAATCCATTCTTGCAAATAAGTATCGCGCACACACCACAAAGCATGATCCGTAACGAGTGCAATAAGACCGCTAAATTGACAAGGCAACACGTGTAATACCGTTTCGGTTTGGTTCGTCGAAGCAACAACTGAATTGTATCCCAAACCGTTTGTGCTAACCGACAACATGTAGCTGACATTATGCAGATCGGACGTTGACGGAGGATAGGAACACACTGTTAATCGCGTCGTCGCTTCGTCATCGTCAACGTGGTGATCTCGATCGTACCAGTCCTGGCCAATTTCTACATATTCGTTGGAATATTCGTTGTGCAAATATGTGTGGGCTTTCGACGTTTTTCGAACCAAAACAAACAGCGCAAGATGATTAAGTTGAAGATTGGCTACAGCTTGGTCGATGTTGTAAACATCCAAACGCTGCCGAATGTACGTGCTCAAACCCGAACGTCTGGGTCGACGTCTCAGAGGACGTCCGTGACTGGATGGTCGGGCGGCTTCGCTTAATGTTGTCATGGCGCCCGACACAAGATCGAGAAATCCACCAATAGGTTTGGTAATTGTTCCCAACAGGCCTCGACCAATACCAAAAACGAAACCCTGAAATAAATTATTTCATTGTTGAATAATTTTTCTGTTTTGGAGTACCAGTGTTACTGGAAGGAATTTGAACCCCCATTTAACTATGTTAAATGTCTATAGGGATACTAATGATTCTGAAGATTTGAGTAATGCCTATAGAGTCTAAATTTCCAATAATGGTGATATTCCTGACTATTCCTCCTCCACATGGTGCACCGTGCACTAGATGAGTCCAAGTATCTAAACTAGCACAGCAGAATAACTGGGCCTCTGCTTAAGCGGATGGGTACAAGCATACACCCATGGTACTTAAGAAGTATCTTAAAGTATGTGTATATCCTTTGAGCTAAGTGAAATAACTTTAACAAAAAAACATCAAGTAACCTTGTCAATCTTTTCGAACAGCCAAAAAACTTAATTATTCTTCGATGTTTGCTACGCTTTACCAATTGTAGTCACTTGGCCAAGAGACAATCCCAACAAAAAATTAAGCGACCTTTATAAATAGTGGCTCAGTCACTAGCATGTCATTTACTAACCAATAATTTGTCACTTTGCTCTACATGTGTTGTGTAGATAAAGTTTTCTTTGTCTATCAAAGTAATCGTTCAAAATACTTTGCAATTATAACAAATAATAAACAGGTGATTATGTTGGCAAGCTATAAAAGTGTCTTATTTTACAAAATGACTACATTCTGAACCTCGTATACAATTTTGCCATAAAAACCCACCAAAAATGACCAAACTATACTTTAAACTGATCTTCCTGAATTCCCCGATAGGGCTGAACGACGATAGAAGTCATACCACCAACTAGGCCGTGCATAAATCCACGAACACCGGCACTTAAAGGAGCAGTTACAGTTCGATCCGAATGCAAAACGGTTCGTTTGGTTTGAATTTGCAATTTGTTCGATGACCTTGACGGTTGCGAAGTCACATGTTGTTGCACCATCTCATCATTACCACCACCACCACCACCATCACCATCATCATCATCATCAATAGAAGCAGTAGCAGCGTTGTGTTTCAACTTGTGATTGTGTCGACGCGTCAGCTCAAAGTCGTCTAGCGACTCTTGAATATTATCAGCAAAGTCACTGTTGAATGTTTGTGGAGGTAGTTTGGTTTGTGAAGATGGAACGGCACGATAGCGCCGATTGACCGAGTGGAGGGCATGAATGGAATCGGACCGAGAACCCAAAATGGCAGCGCGTTCGTATTGGTGACGTTCGTCTAACGATATGGCATTAAGTAGCTGTGATACACTTCCAGCAACCTTAAAGCAGGGGATACAAACAAATGAATTGGTTGGCAATGTGATGCAGAAGTTCATTTTGTATTAAAAAATCTCCTAAATGATCATGTGCATTTGAGTAATGCTTATATAGTTTCCATTTCAAAAGATGGCAATATTCCTAACTGTAACCTCGACATGATGCATCTTGAATGGGTGCACTCAAACACCTAGACTAATACAACAGGGACTGAGTGCACATTGGTAATAACCGGACTTCAACCTTGGCGGATAGGTGCAAGTAAACAGCCAGGTTACCTAAAGGGTATCTTAAGGGCCAAGAGAGTCGATCCCTGTGGATAGTGGAGCCGTCACAAGAATGTCGTCTACCGACAAGAAACTTTGTTATTCTTTTACGTTTGCTGCTGCTATCAAAGTTTGTCATATAATATGCTGTACAAATGAACGACTTAAAAATTTCAACTAAACGTAATGTACCTAACATGAATAAGTATCTCGTATTGTAATGTAATATCAAGGAGTTACTACAACTTCAATGAGCAATTGAGTTGGTTAATGTTTTATGTGAAAAAACTAATAAAAACTTTCTTGTAGAGCTTTGTAAAACAACTCGTTTAATCCTTGCTAAATCGATAATTGTAATATCTAAGTAAGTGCTGATTATAGTTGAAAATTGTTAAAACACTAAACAGTAAAATTGTTTGAAATAAAATCTCATAATTTGAATTTGCTACAGAAATAAAACCAAAACATCCCAGTATGGACTAATGTCTAGATCTAGTGTAAGTCATCTGGATAGACGGATAACAGTTGCAGTAAAAACGAAGGCTGATGATGAATGTAAGTTTGCACAACTGCATCTAGTTCTACTTAAAAGTTTCACAAACTATTAGTGACAATTATTTCCAGTTTTTTTATGAGCACGATTGTTGGTACCTAACGATACTATTTAAATGCAAATTATTGAAAGGCACAAAATAACTTAGATCAAGGTTTCTTTGCTACTATATACAAGGATTAAAATATCTTCATCTTAATGACAAAATGAGTTTATTTTTCAAGTCCACCTTATTTTCTAATGGCCCTATATTGCGCTCCAGTTACATTTCCAGGACTATTCAAAACAATTTTGTTATTTTAAAAAGATGCGTCACAATGATTGCTAAGTTAGTAGGCATCACACACCTAGAAATTATTAACAAAGTCATTGAAGGACATTTAAAGAACTGTCGTCTATTAAACAGAAGAATAATGGAGGACAACGATCACCCATTGCATACCGACCTTAATAACTTAATCGCATCAGGTAAAACAAGGAAGAAATTTATTCATGTTGAATCATAAACAAATTTAGTGCATTCCATATTTAACAAGATATTTAGATACCCAACAGAGAATGAACTGTTTTTGTGTCTTTTAAATAAAAATGAATGTGTTATGGTCTTTTCATCTAAGACATAGCCTAACTTTACATAATCCTATTACTTTTCCTATTTTGTTTTTCTACTTTAATCATCACATTATCTTATTATTATGCCTATTTGCAATAATTTTCATATAATGCGATATGATTTAAAGGATTTGTGAAACATTTTCCATTACTATGTTACTGGAACCTTTTTTATTTTTATTTTGTAATTATTGTATAACCTAAATTCTAATATTCTTTGCTTATGCTAAAAGTGAAATTGCTTTTGTATTTTATGATTCTGATTGTATGTATACTAAATTATTTAAGCTGATTGTAATAATAATAATAATAATAATAATAATAATAATAAAACCTAATTGTTTTTGTAATTATGTGAAAACATCAAAAATAAACTTTACATCAATTTCTTAAAGTATTCACTAACTTTTTCAGTTATATTTTGATTGCTTTGTCCTCGTGAGTTGATTTGTTTTGTTTTGTTTTTACTTTAAACAACAGTTCATACTACTACTACTACTACTACTACTACTACTACTACTACTACTACTACTACTACTACTACTACTACTACTACTTACTACTATAATAATAATAATTATTATTATAAATAATTTTGCAATTGAAACCTGTTTTTTTAATTTGTTAACGCAATGGTTGAATTAGAATTTTAATAATTGGATATTAATTAATATAATTTAAATTCCTACTTTTATCATCGTTAGTAGTAATTGTTTGACCTGTTCATTTAGTGAATCCAGCCACAAAAGACTCAAAATTAACCTCTTATCGATTCCTGCCACATCGACATTTACTACCCAAAAGGATTGAAACTGTACTCCAATCCCGATGTGGTTTAGTGGGGTACGGCGCTCAACTTGAACCTGGGTGGGCATATGTTTGATCCTCACTACCGGCACAAAATACGAGCCCACGTTCGGCTTCGCTTAAATATCCACTACCAAAAGATGTTACCCGTAAAACATCTAAAGTAGTATGGGATGCTAATGATCCTGAGAATTTGAGTAATGTTTATAAAGTGTCCATATCCAATAATGGTGATATTCCTGACTGTTCCTCCTTCACGTGGTGCATCCTAGACTAGGTGCCCACAAACATCTAGTTTAATAACAACAGGGACCGACTACACAGCGGTATAACTGAGTTTCCGCTTTAGCGGGTAAGTGAAAGTATACATCCAAGGTACCTAAAAGGTATCTTAAAGTATATGTATACCGTAAGTAGCCGTTGGGCTAAGGGAGATAACTCTGACAAAAAATCAGACGGCTTTGTCAATATTTGCAAACAGTGACGTCGTCACAAGGATGCCGTCTAGAAAATTTGTTATTCTTCTACGTTTGTTAAGCTTATTAAACCATCGAAGTCGATCATTTATATACCGTATAAATATAGAAAATAATAAAGATGTGATCACGTCACCAACCAAAATGAATGATTAAAAGTGGTAAAAATAAGCGTTTCCCCATTTGACTCGACTAAATATCCAGTTACTGAAAATAATTACAAAAACGCCCCCCTTACTTTGGCTGTACTGTCGCCGACTCCATGAGCTACATGACGAATCAAACTGCCCACGTTGAATTCGACGAGTCCCGAAAATCCCGAACTCAAATCGTTGATAAAACCGATTGGATTGCCCAAAAAATCGACCGAACCGAAAATGTGCAACGCATGCGACCGCAATTGCAAGCGGTAGTAGGTATAACCATAGTCGGACAGATTTGAAAGAGTTTCCAAAATGTACGATCGTTCGATGGGTTCTAAATGAATGAATAAAATCGGGGTGTGGTGGACAAAATAAATGAAAATAATTTAAATACTTTTTATCAATTTCTAAAATTATAACAATTAATTTTGTCATCATTATTATTATTTATATATTTTGTTTTACTTAATCAACTTCTATAGAAGCTTCCATTGATAACACTTTTGATTTCGTATTGTTGCCGTGAGTTATTCTAATAAACGTTGGTCTTCTTTCTATCTAATTGTAAGGTGGACGGATAAAATCTTCAAGGTTATAAAGGATACATGAGCGCAATTAATATTCAGGATTTAAATCAATTTCCTATTTGGTAACTTGGTAAAGAGGGATTGCTGGTACTACATTAAATTAAATTATTGATTGTTTTTTAAATAGAATATACCAGGTGAGTTAGGGAGGTTTGAGAATTAAATAGGTACTTTAACGTCTTCAATCATTTTGGATAGAGAAGCAAAATAACAAAGTAGCTTTACAAAATGCACTGGATTGGATTTATCTAGATAGTAAAGGAATGCAAGTGATGGTAATAATTCTAACAACATAAACAAAATTTCCAAGTTCATATAGCATCCCTAATTCCTATGCAAAGAGTTTGTTGGGTGAAAATTGATCTTGGGAGAGGCTAAGTAAATATTCTTGGCTAAAAGACTGCTTTTTTGTGACAACGCCAGGTTTCACATGAATTAACTAGGTGATCGTCTTCGGGTAAATTGAAGCTTGAAGTCGATTGACGGATCCACAAGCCTAACCGGTTGCATATGATAAATGGATATCTTCAGATAACTTTTAAGTATGTTGGATGTATACTACCATCCATTCATTAAGCGTGAGTTCAGTAAAAGCTAAGTTATACGGCTGTGCACTTGGTCCCTGCTGTTATTAGTCCAAGATACACCAAGTGAAGGAGGAATAGTCAAGAATACAACCATCATTAGAATTTGAAACTTTGTAAACATTACTTCAATCGTCAGGATCACTAGCATTTCTAATCAGGTAAGAGACATAACTGGCAGTGACGGCAATCAAACCCATTTCTAACTCAGTTTCCGAGTCGAGAGTTTTACCAACTCGACAATCATGTAGCATCGTTACAAGTATGCTATCTATTAGCTATGAAATGTAGTTACCTACCTACATCTGTTGTGCATAGAATATTTCAGTTACATATAAGCCCATGGCAGTTAAAGGTTCTAGATACTTTGGGCAAGTAGAAAGATAATGCCGCTAACAATAAATAAATAAATAAATAATAATAATTATTAAAAAACCCTTCTGCTCTAAAATAAGCATGGGGCAACAAGATAACAATAACAGCGAAAACAACAACAAAGAACATGATTCAAACATTTTGCTAAAAGTTTTGTTTGATCCCATGAGACATTCAATTCAGTTAAATCTTCCTGAATAGTTCTTAGTCAAGTTTTCTGTGTTCTATCCCAACCATTCTTTTGCTATCATCAATTATCCATTCCAAAACCGTTTTTACTGGTCTTACAGGCGGTAATCGTAAAATTTAACCCATTAATTTTCTTCGTCTAATCGAAGAGCCTTTCATTCAATCCTATCATCTGGATTGTGCTATCAATTCTTCGCCGTTGTTTGCCAGAATAGCGTCCTCTTGTTCGTTTCTATAGCAATACAATTTATTTACAGAGGCTGGGTTACTAAAGTTGCACTCAAATCCCTCTTGTAATAATAGTAGTAATGTTTAATATAAAATTACGGACTAGGAAAAGGAACAAGTTTAAAAGTAGGACAAAGGTTAAGTGTTAATAATTAATATAATAATAATAATATTTTGGATCAAAACGTACCCAAATTTATTTCGGCATCGGTAAAACTCATCAACGACGGCAACAAACGTTTGGCTCCTTCAAGTTGCGGCGAATTCAACAAACTTTTGGCTGTTTGAACGCTCAACTTGAGACTAATACAACCGATAAAAAGTTTGTCAAACCAAAAAAACATTTCCGACTTTTTGTTTGCGCTGTTGGATCGACTAAAAATGAAATAAATACATTAATCATAAACGATTATTATTATTATTATTCGTTCAATCTCAAGTATGTACATTTTATTTATGTATATTGATTAGCTTTTCGAATATATTCTTAAGCGCATTGTTGTTTAATTTTTTTGACGCTTTGAGTGCCAATAATCTTAAGGATTAGTATATATATATATATATATATATATATATATAATTTATTTTTATTACTTTGAATGTTTCACTGGAAACATCTTTCAGAAGTAGACATTCTAGTAAAACCAAACGTAGGCCCGCATTTAGTGCCAGTAGTCGAGTTATGTACCGCTAGACCACTCCGGTACAATATATGTTTATTATTGCTTGAATGTTTTGTATGATTAGACTTCCGGTTTGGTAGATAGTTGCCAACACATATTCAGGGTATTTTAAACTATAGACTAAAGCAGATAATTCTGATAACTTTAAGGAACAGTAGCGCCGTTGCAAAGATGTCATTTATTAGCCATTCCTTTCCTACGTTTGTTGTACATACCAGGTTTTCTTTGCATATAAAACTCAGGAGGCAATCATCCAGAATGTTTAGCGAACAGGAAACTAATACTAAATACAAAATTAACCAATTTATTCTAAAAATAAAGATTTGTGTTGAGGTAGGCAAGAGATACGGTGCTGAACTCGAACCTGGGTGAATGTGGGTTCAATCTCCACAACCGGCCCATGTTGGGCTTCGCCAAAATGTCCACTACTAAAAGACATGTTTCCTGTAAAACATTTAAAGTAGTAAAAATAAAAAAGATAATTAGTTAATCGTTGCTTGGTGACGTAATTACCTCTTCATTATTTCCCATATTTAGACGACATATAAAACAATCGACTTCAATGATCTGATAAGTGCAGCAAACGTAGAGGAATGACGAAGTTTCTTGGCTAGTAGACGGCATTCTTGTGACGTCGCAAAGATTGACGAGGCCTCCTGAATTTTTGTCAGGGTTATCTCCCTTATCCCAAGAACTACATATGGTATACTTATACTTTAAGATACCTTTTAAGTATCCTAGGTGTATGCTTGCATACACTCGCCGTAGCAGAAGCCTAGTTATACCGTTGTGCACTTGGTCCCTGCTGTTATTAATCTAGATACCTTTCAGCACTTAGTCCAGGATGCACCATATGGAGGATGAACAGTCAGTAATAATACCATCATTGGAAATTGAGATTTTATAAAGATTACTCAAATCCTCAGGATCATTAGCATCCTAATTAGTAATGTCTCCTGTAACGTAATCTTTTACTTTTTTATATGAAATTAAAAAGTAATCACTAAAATATAGAATTCAATCCTATTCTAATTTCAATATAAACAATACTATAAAACGTTTTTCTAGGATTAAAAAGGAGAATCAGAAATAAACCTTCCTAGCCAGTCCCAAGCTCGGATGAAGGAAGAGGGTTTAAAGCAGAAAGATCATCGGGCAGTAAAAAACTAATTGGAGAAAACTGTCCAAAACAGCGACCCTTTATAGAAGGAAAGAAAAACTGCAGAAGAAGCATAAGATTATTGACAATCCACAGTAATCTATAATAAAGTAGTATAAAATCTATATAATCCAGCAATGTGTGTATGTGTGCGTGACTTGGCCTTTTGGAAAAGAAACTATTCACACTACAAAACAACTTGTTTGAATAACATGAAGTGTGAGTGTTAGTCAAAACCTCGATGTTTTGAACCAATTTAAACAACTACACAAAATGACTTATGTCAAAAATATTATTATAACTGCGGGATAACTTAAAAAAACAACCATATTTACTTTTTACTTGTTATGAAATACCAATTTAACAAAAACAAAAACCAATTAATAATATCTATTTGTAACAAAATAATTGAACAACTAATAGTGATAATAATAATTTTGCTCATAATATTAATCTATCGAATAGTTAGTTTTATAATACACTATGCAATGCAATACATACCCTGGATATGTCAAGTCTATAGGGGATTTCATTTCGCCATTCAAATATGACCGATTTTGAAATTCCAACAATGATTGTGTTTCATTCAGTTCCAAGGCTTGTTGAAAGAATTGAATCATTTTCAACAGCAACAATTCTTCAGCTTGCACATTCAATGGACATACATTGACCTTGAAGGTGAGAGAATAAGAATTAAATACATTGAAAAAATTTAAAGCATTGGGTTCCCTTTATAATTCCAAATAAAAATATGAGAAGATGTAAACTGTGAGATGAATTCATTCCGTATATTCTCGTCAGTCACAAACATATACATTTTAGTATATATATATATACAAAAAAGGGTACATCAGATCAAAACATTGGTAGAAAACATGACCATATACAAACGATACGTGGATGACATATTTCTAGTAGCTCACAATAAACAAGACTTTGATAAACTACTGCAAAATTTGAATAAAAATCATCCCAACATAAAAACAAAATATGAACTTGAGAAAAATAATACAATCAACTTTTTAGACGTCTCAATTTCACGGAGAAGTGACGGAACGCTTCAACGCAAGGTTTACCATAAGCCTACTTGGACTGGTCAATATTTACATTATACAAGTTTTCAACCAGTTCAACACAAACGTGCACTTGTCAAAACATTGTTCAACCGTGCACAGAAAATCTGCTCTAACGACACAATAGATGAAGAAAGAAATATCATTAAACAACTGTTAATCAACAATGGATATCCAACAAAATTTATCGAATACCACGCCGAGCCATACAAAAATCCGGGTACAAACGGCGATGAAAAGAAGCCGGCTTACTTAAAGTCACCATTTAAAGGAGATGATATTATGAACCTTCTCAAAATCCGGCTAAAAGCAACCATAAAAAGGACCTTTCCATCGATCCAACTAAGAATGCTGTTCACTACTAAAGGTCTCCCTTTGCCCAAGATTAAAATACCTAAAGAAACATTTTCCGCCTCACATTGCATTTATCACTTCACTTGCAGTGCGGTGACAAGTACATTGGTCGGACAATGCGTCGCTTAGCTAACTGGGCTAAAAAACACATTCAAAACTGGATCAATAATAGGTCAAACGGAAGTGAATACTCATGCACATCCTCCATATTACGTCATCTACTACAAACCAAACATCAGATCAATTTTAAACATTGTTTTAAAGTGTTTATTACTTCTCCAGCTTCGAATATGTTAAAAATTCTCGAATCTATTTATATTCACACATTGAAACCTGCTTTGTGTGCACAAAAACAGTTCGTCACTACATTGAACTTAGCTTGGTTGTAATAATTGTGCGTATGTTTGTGAGTTGTACTAATTTAAATGTTATCTGTACCCCTTTGTTGTATATATATATACTAAAATGTCTCAACTTGATGACAATATCCCTGACTGTTACTCAACGCAGCGCATCCTGGACTAGGTGCACTCAAGTACCTAGACTACACCGCTTTATAACTGAGCCTCCGTCTTGGCCAATAAATACAAGCATACACCCAGGTTACTTAAAAGATATCCTAAAGTATACGTATATCAGATCTATCCGTGGAGCTAACCCTAACAAAACATCAGTCGGCTTCGTCAATCTTTGAAAACAGTGGCGTCGTTACAAGGATGCCATTTACCAGCCTAGAAACTTCGTTATTCTTCTATGTTTGTGATTATTGTCAATCCATTGAAGTCAATCGTTTAAAAATGTTGAAATAATAAAAAGCTGACTACGTCATCAACCAGCGACATCGCCGTGTGAACACTAGCCGATATTGGTCTATGCCTAACTTCACCCCAGGCGCCTTCTCCACAACTCACTCGAAATTGTTTAAACAAATAAATGGGCCATTTAGACCGCCGATCGCAAATGTAAAACACTTCGAACTTGCTCGACGGTTGACTACGAGAAGCATCAGTATTGGCGGAGTTCGTCGAGGACAATTCGTTTGGCAGCGACGAAAAATTTGACGATTTGATTTGAAATAGCAAAACTGGCAACGATGCTCCGGCAAATTGACTGTCAATCTGTAAAAAATTGAAGTATAATGGTTGAAAGTAGATTGGGTGCATGGCTTTACTCGTGCCTAGTGGTACAGTGCTCGATTGGAACATGGATGGATGCACTAAAATGTCCATTTGCAAGTAGATGTTTGCCGTAAAAAATTCAAGCAGTAACAAACAAGTGAAGCAATAAAACTCAGATATATAGATGATTCTGGTCAAGTCTATTCTTGGTCTACGATGCATCATATTATAAAATAAATCAAATAAAAGGCTGCACACAAAACATATTTAAAGAGCAATACCAGGAAATAAATAAATAAATAATATATAATATATATATATATATATATATATATATATATATGATAAAACAACAACGATTGACTCTGACAATTTAGGTAATACTTATAAAGTCCCAATGATATTCCTGACTGTCACCTCCACGTGGTGCATCCTGCACTAGATGTACTTAAGCACTTTGACTAACACGTAAGTATGATTGAGCATCATTTCTGGCGAATGGGTGCAGGCATACACCAAGGGTACTTGAGAGGCACATTAAGGTATATTTATACCATATGTCAACCCCGGGTTAATAAAGACAACCCTGACAAATCTTTGAGAATAGTGACGAACAGTTACTTTAAAAACCCATCTTGTTGCCCCCCAAAGAGCAAGGACCAAGTACACAGCGGCACCAAATGCGGGCTTCACTCAAATGTCTACTGCTGCAAGACATGTTTCTCGTAAAACATTCAAAGTGGTAAAAATAAAAAATGCGCACAAAACGCCTCCTCACCTGAATGCGTCCGATCAACAAGTGAAACGTTTCATCTTCATCGACAAACGCGCAACATCGACGACATAAGTCGGGAAATTCGTCCGACAGTCGATTGGGCGACCGACCAAAGGGCGACGTGTAGTCAGAAGTCGCTCGACTCAAGTCGCAATTGAGGCCGATTGACACGCGACGACATCTGTTGGTGGTGGTCAACGCCGTATCGGAAGGTGAACACGTTTTGCACTGCTGACTACTGCTTGCATTGTTATCGGCGGTACATCGAACGATATAGGAACGACTCAATGACCATTGGATGTTGGAAAATTGTGCGTAGACAAGCTCTTCCGAATAGGTCGAAATAATACTAATTCCCAAACCACCCGGTAGAGATAGTGAAAGCTAAAATGTAGTGTAGCAGAAATTAGGAATTTTTTTAACAACACTTTGATGTCTATTTAAATGCTTTTAAATATTTCGACTTTTATTAAACATTTGTGTAGGGAGGAACAATGTAATGAGTCTAATCCCATTTCTCTAATTTGCAGTAAACTAATTAGGATACTAATAATCCTGTGGATTAGAGTAGTGATTTTAAAGTCTCAAATTCCAACGATGGTGATATCCCTGACATTCACTAGGAGCCAATTAGCATCTAAACTAATAACAACAGGGACCGAATGCACAGTGGTATAAATGGGCTTCCACTCAACTGTCGATCAGTGAATAGGTGGTAGCATATACCTAAAAAGTATCTGAAGGGATTCATTTAACATATGTAACCAATCGGGCTTATGGATCGGCCAGCCCACAATTCCCCCGAAGAAAATCACCTCGTTAATTACTGTGAACACTGGTGTCGTCACAAGGAAGCGGTCTCCCCCCCAAATTCAATTCGCATCCAACAACCTCTTCGTATAGGAATTCGGGATGCTATGCAAACTTGAAACCAATAATGAGTTGGCTTAACTACCAATTTTTGTTACTGTTCCTTAAAAAACCCTATCGTAAACAATAATTAAATTTGTATATAATAATAGTGCTTCTGCTACCCTCCATAAACTTACATTGAAAGATGTTTTGCCATTAAATTCATTTGAATTCGCATCAAATTGGTCATTACGTTCTTGATTGGACGACAGTGTTGAATAAATCTGACCAATAGAGAAAGTACATTTACATGGGACAATGTAATAAATTGTATAACTCAATTCATTCGTTAAAACTCCATTTTTTCATTAAAAATGGCATCAAAAGTGACTCTATTGTATCTGGTCCAAATGTCGATTAAAAAGAAAGGATGAGAGTAGAGAGCGCAAGGTTAGGAACTTGAACTCTACGAAATAACAAGAGAACACCATTCTATAAAGGTTACAGCAAAAAAGTGAAAGCAGCATGATTTTGATAACAGGATTCAGTGAAATTAATTTACAATATGTAGGTTATTTTCAACATACAATCATGCGTTACCTCATACTCTTGAAATAAAAAAAGGGTTATGAACTAAATAAATCCATTAATCGTCAACGGTAAACGAAATTGACCGGTTTTAGTTTTTGTACTCCAGGCTCAAATACTACTAGTTTGTTATTTACATTTCGATGTATTGATTTAACATTATTTTGATTGTTACTGCTTAAATGTTTCATTTTCCAAAAACTGGACACTTTTAGCATAGCCAAATGTAGGCCAACATTTAGTCCCGACAGTGAGAGTCAAACCCATGCCCGGCCATGTTTGAGTCGAAATCTGTACAACCGGATGCGATGCTAGTGATCCCGAGAATTTGAGTAATGCTAATACAGTCTCAAGATAATTCTGTGACGAATTGACATATTGAAAAAGATTATTGTTCAATTTTTCATTTATAAAGGTACATTAGGCTAATAATCCTGAACATTTGAGTAATACTTATAAAGTCTCAATTTCCAATAATGGTGACTGACTGTTCGTCCTGGACCAGGTGTCCACAGGCATATAGACTAATAACAACAGGGACCAACTGCACAGCGATATAACTGGGCTTCCACTTCGATAAGTGAGTGTAATAACACATCCAGGGTACTTAAAAGCTATCAACGACCCCTCATAAAAGAGGGAAAAGCTGTAAAGAAAGAAGAAGGTACTTAAAAGCTATCTTAAGTTATATGCCATATGTAGCTCTTGGGGTAAGGGAGATAAGTCTGATTTCATCAATCTTTGCGAACACTGGCGCCATCACAAGGATGCCGTCTACCAGCCAAAAAAACTTTGATATTCCACTGCGTTTGTTCCGCTTATCAAGTCATCACAGTTAATCGTTTATAACTAGAAATAATGAAGAGCTGACCAAATGATGATGAATGATATACCACTAGATCACCCCGGCACACACAGTCTTCAATCTTCAAACTCACATTAACCAAAGATAGCGGTCTGTCAGGAATCGATCCAAACGACCTGCCCCATCTGGTAGCCAAATTACCAATCTCCGACTGCATGTCTTCGACATTCTGTTCGTCTTCAATGCGCAGCACTCGTGTGGCCCGATCCAACAATACGCGGACCGACAGCCGACCCGATCCGGGACGGAACCAGAGCGGATAGAAAATGGCCGACGTGAGCGACGAACTAATAAGACGTGTAGCTTCGGCTTTCGGTCGAATAGCCAACAAAGTCAGCTGATCGAGACCGACTGTCGAAAAGTTATCGGTTTGACTCAACGTGGTCATAAGGTTGCGACGAATTTGAACGCAAAATAGGGCGGCGTTTACCAAAAGACCATTCTGTAAGAAATTGACACATTGAAATAATGTATAGAAAAGCATTTTCTGGTTGTTGTTATTATTAGTAAATCGTTTATCCTATTGGCAAAAATACTCTACTTTGACGCTTTCATAGTCATACGAGGCTGAAAAACAACCATCAAATAATACAGTTGTTCTGTAAGTACATTGTACTGGTTACAAAAAAATATTGAAATAAATCAAGCAAATACGATATTAGTGCTGGTGGTGGGGATCGAACCCAGTAAGGTTCGGATCGGGGACTGTACCGCTAGACTAACCCCATCTTGCGTTCGACAATCTAAAAGATGATTACAATTAATTCCAAACAAACATTAGCGAAGGAATACATTTAAAAAGCTGGAACACAAACCTGATCAATACGCCATGTCTGATAATTGCGACGCTTGCGACTGACCTTTGCCACAACCAATTTAGCTACTTCAAAGTTAGTGAGAGTTTCCACATCGGCCGGAAGGTACGCCATCGCTTCGTCGTCAATTTGTACAATATCCAACACGTAGGCACATTTTCTAGAAGCAAACGACGAAGACATATTGAACATTTGCGACTCCGAAAGTGATGGTTCTTGAGGCGACGAACTGCCTTCATGGAAAATAAATCCATCGTCTGATAGATGCCACAATTGGGATCGACGTCCGTGAGACTGAAGAAATAAGCCATGTAGTAAAAAATATGGTTTATATATTTAACTACTGATAAGTATTAATAAGTAGTCAAACATGTAAGTTAAACATTTATCTGAAATAGTTACCTTTGGACTGCATATAACATTTTTAGATTGTGGCAACACATCAAATACTAGAGTAGGCAGTGGACTATTCATGGAATCTTTGTCGGTTGGATAATCAAAATCGGACAAAGGACCCAAAAGTGTCAAGTATACAAAATTGTTGTAGCACAATGTTTTTGCTACGCCCAGTTCATTCAAGTTGTATGTTGCACCAAGCCCACCCTGAACGAATTCATAAAGGAGTATAAATATATTATAAAACTTTAATACAGTATACATAAAATACTTGTAAAAATATGATGTATCTAAACGATGTCAAAGTTGAACAAACACATAACACAAAATTTTAAAAATGTCATTGAATGGTTGATGAGAAACATTTATCAGGAAATGGACATTTTTAGATAAGACAAGCCAAGGCCGGCATTTAGTACCAATTTATGTACACAAATAATTAGGGATTTTTTATTTGTAACTGGATAGAAGAACGGGAAGTCCGCCTAGAGAGGATCAGAAATTAACCGATTTAATCAGTCTCAAACATGGATAACGGAAGAAGATATGCGGCAGGAAGGCCATTGGACAGTGAACGTTTTAGTTTCTAAAAACGGAAATAAGTCTGTTTCTATACTACCACATGTTACTACCGTTGGACTAAGATTTCATTTACATTTTTGTTGATGACGTAATTATTTCTTCATTATTTCTACATTTGTACGGCATATTAAACGATCGATTTCAATGGCTTGATATGCGTAACAAACGTAGAACAATAACGACATTACTCAGCTAATAGACATCGCCATTATTTGCAAAAGATTAAGAAGCCCTCGTGACATTTTTCTCACGGTTATCCCCCCAGCACAATAGCTATATATATGTTATACATGCACCTTAAAATACCTTTTAAGTACCCTAGGTGCATGTTTGCACCTATCCATCGTAACGGAAGCCTTGTTACACCGCTGTGCGTTCGGTTCCTGCTGTTATTAGTCTAGATACCTTTCAGCACTTAGTACAGGATGCACCACATGGAGAAGTAACTGTCAGGAATATTACGATAATTACTCAAATCCTCAGGATCATTAGCAACCTAATACAAACAATTAAAACACATAAATGGACATTCCTTGTCAATAGTTGCAAACAATACAGCCACTTAAAAGATTACCTGAACACTAAGTAAAAGAAAAGCATCAGACGTAGGCTCGTCAAGCGCAAAGGGAATAGACGAATTGGGCATCAAGTAGGATGGAAATGCTCCGCCTTTCCACATGCCATTCTTCGATTCTTCAAAGTCATCCGACTTGTAATCGAGCGTCGTACTGGTACTGTTTAGCTGAATCGATTTATTGTCATTGTCATCATCGCTATCATCGCCATCATCTTTGTCGTCATCATGAGCCGATCTGTGGGCCATATTTGACCGATTGGCCAATTTCTGCATCGATTCGTTCAATTGGCAGTAGTAGATGGAAACGAAACTGGCATTTTCCAATCGAAACGGCGGAGGCAATAGATTGGCTTCTTCAATTTGAACGTGGAATGTTGCCGCGCACAATACGATCATGATGCGGAGAAATACGAGTTGGGGAATGTCCGATTCTTGATGGTAGAGGATTTCGGATAATCTAAAACAGGTTAGATAATTCGAAGTAGGAAGAAAATGGTTTACAGGGCAATAATAATGTTTTGTCTAATTTGTGGTAAGTGACGGTCGCACTTCCAATTAATAAATAAATTCGGGATGACCTACAATTTCACGACCTTGCATCATTAGTGTCGCGGCAACGAAAAATCCTGATGCAATCTCACGTATCGTAACATTGGTCTGTTCGATTGAAAGAAAAGGAAAGGTGGTCACAAAATGTACATGGATAGATGCTGTTCGGGACAATATTTATGTTAATTTAGCGGGGGCTCTAGCTTGGAAACAATGGCTAAGTTGTTGAACTGACACATTTCTACACGCTTTCGAAAACCGTCAACAATGGAAGGGGATTATTCAGAATGCCTTGGAAAGAATGTGCTCTGCCACCAAATATTTGATATGGTTGTTAAATTAATACTAACCTAATTTTTTAACGACTGTATCTTTTATCAAAATGGCTATATATTATATTCATATCTTCAGACACGTTTTAAGTATATACATGCACCGAGCTACCAAAACATAATCACAAGTATACCGCTAAAACTTAGTCTATGATCCGTGCTAACCGTTTAGGCATCCTGGGTGTATGCTAGCACCCATTCATTAAGCGAGAGTCTAGTAAATATACAGTTATACCGCTGTGCACCTAGTCCAGGATGCAGCACATTTGTAATGCCCCGATCATCACACCACCATACCCTGCTACTTAAAACAAATCAAAGGTCAATTTCTTTCTAGTACATAAATAAATGTACGTACAAAACAACATTTACTGCCAACCTACCTCAACATCAGTGGAAACGACTGAATGCGATCGATGTAAAATCCTCCAGACCACAACGTCCATCGTTGGTCGGTTTCGTTGTTGACCAGCGGTTTGCCAGTGACCAAAGCTCGAATGGACAACAAAAAGTCGAACTTTTCACGAATCCAATGAAATGGATGATTCGAGTTGGGTAGGACGGATAGGTAAGCTTTGTGTGGGAGGAGGTGGGTGAAAAAAAAGACACGTAATATATTTAGGGTTTTTGTTGCAACTAAATGTTAAACAAAACTTCCAGTCAGTCAAAATGAAAAATGTATGTGTTTAGCCCAAGTCATCTCTGCAACCGCGGTACCATTAGTATGCCGGGGTATTCTAGCGCTACAGCGCTCGACTCGAACACGGGTTCGATTTCCACAGTCATCGATAAGCGAATAACTCGTAACATTCTTTTGTTTAGTCAGTCCCAAGGCTGGATAAAGGAGAAGGGTTCGAGCGCAAGGTTAGTAACATGGCCTCTACAAACAATCTACATTGCTACAGAAACAAACAGGATGCCATTCCGGCAAAAAACGACAAAGTAATATTAACAGGGTTGAGTAAAAGCTAAAAAAGTTCAATGTCTGATGCGCATACGTTTTCGTAATAGACGTACACAATAAATCAATATACAAATAAAAACAACATAGTGTACATGGATTCCATTGGGTTGGTTACAGACACGTTGATTATTTGGACTGTGCTGGACTATATAATATAACAAATAAAAACCACAATGGTAAGAAAACTAAAAAGCATGCCAATATATAGATAATTAACAATAAGAAACATAAAAGATTGTATTAGATAAATATGGCATGCACAACACAAACGTTATGAAAACAACTATCAAATGCGTCAATTTTAAGTAGTATGTATTGATTTCTATTTTCAAATATTGCGTGATTTAGTTAACTTGGTAGGTCTTAAAGTAATACTAATTAATAGTTTGTTTTAACGTAGACACATAACCTGTTCTATCCGATAATTGGTGTGATGAATTAGTTAACATTAAAATATTTTCTATAGCTATGTTACTGAAACCTTTTTTATTTTTAATTTGTAATTATTGTATAACCTAAATTCTTACTGGTTTCTGATATTCTTTACTTATGCTAAAAGTGAAATTTCTTTTATATTTTATGATTCTGATTGTACTTTCACTAAAGTATGTAAATTATATAATTTTTAGTTACTACTTTAAAATTATGAGGGAAACATTTTAGCGAAGCCATACGTGTATCTCCATTTAGTGTCGGTGGTGAGAATCGAACCCATGCCCATCTAGGTTCGAGTCCAGTACTGTACCACTAAATCAACCGGGAATAGGAAATTGTGTATAAGGATATATTGATTTAATAATTACTAATTTGTTTCATTTCTTTAAACTATTAGAATTTCCAGCATTTTAGACAACATGCTATTAGTGTAATCTTAGTATACAACAGGGTAATCAACGACTGTGATTACTGGCATTGCCACGAGGAAACGGTGTTCTAGCCAAGAGACGTCATTTACTCCCCCTCTCATCCCCGAAGTTCAATTCGAATCCAACGATCTCTTCGTATAGGAATTCAGGATGCAATGCGAATGTAGAACCAATAAAGAGGTGGATCAGTCATCAACTTTTGTTAGTTATTGTTGGTGTAAACAAATGATTAAAATAATCAATATTTACCAGGACAGTTGGGATCATTGGGATTGGTTGGACAGTAGCACTGAGTGACGTGCAAAACATATTGCGTTCGGTTTTCAATCATATAGCGCGGACCAAAAGTAACAATCGTGGTCGAAATAGACGTTGACGGCAAGTTTGGCGTATTTTGCACTTGAACGCCAATAAAGTAGTTTGTTCCAAATCTAAAAAACACAAGTAACAATGGATAATGCTTTATTTACAACTTTAAAACGAGTCAATGCATTGAAATAAAGGATCCCCCATTCAGGTATCTGGACAAGAATGGGGTTGCATATAATCAACTTTCTCTCTCTCTCTCTCTCTTTATAAATAAATATTAACCATTAACCAGCATACTTTGTTACTTTCCTACAAACATACAAGGTTTCGTTTGCATTTTAAACAATTTATTTATTTTTACCAAAAAAATCTTTTAGTAGTGGACATTTTAGCAAAGCTGAACTTGGACCCGCACTTTAATGGGTGATTGTTCAAAGTGCCGGGGTGGTCTAGCGGTACAGTGCTCAAATTCGGACCTCGGTAGACATGGGTTCAAATCCCATCACCGGCGCTAAAATGCAGGCCCACGTTCGGCTTCGCTAATACGTCCACTGCTGAAAAATATTTCTCGTAAAACATTCAAAGTAGCAAATATAAAATTTAAAAAATGGTGACCATGTTATCGGGATAATGAAGGTGATGAGATCGTTAGACTGGAACCTGGGTAAACATAATTGTGGAGTTCAACTACAGGTAGTAAATGCGGACTGTTGTTTGGCAATAGAACTAAATCACGATTTTATATATAAACGCACTTTTTGTTTTCCGAATTTATTTTTAATTGAATTTGATCGACTCCGGGTTTGTCTAACGATATTCCAGGCGACCAAACGCAGCGTTGAGTTGACACATTTGAATCGGAATCGACAAGATAACTAGAGACAAAGTAAACAAAAAATACACAAAAGTTAAATTTAAATAAATAAAAAAATTGCAGCAAAAGTATACGTTTGTTTCTCTTTGAAAGCCTTTGTTCCGTTGTTGTGCATACGAGTTTTTCTTAGAGTATAAAATGATGAAAAAAAAATTGTTTGATGCTTAACCAATACGTTAATATTGAACAGGTGACTATGTCACTAACCAATGAGGGGTAATGGAGGATGGTTTGCAGCACAAATGGCATCAGGTGTTAAAATTCATTTAATAACCAAGTGGAGAAAACAACAACCCTTTATGAAAGAGAGAAAAGCGGTTAAAAAAGACCATGTTAATAAGCCATTCATTCATCACGTCATTATCAAAAGATAAACACCCGAAAATTGTAAAAATAAATGGTATATATATATATATATATATATATATATATATATATATATATATATATATATATATATATATATATGAACAAATAAAACTATATGTACATATAATTTTTAACACACATATAATTGAATAAAAAGATAATGACATAAAAATATTTTTGCTGTCTAGTCATAATAAGTTAGTGTAGCGCAGCCTTTCGAGGACCCAAGCTTATTGAACGACATTAGTACGCATAGGCTTGGTGCAAAAGTCGAATAATAACAAAGAAACCTCAACCAATTCTTACCTTTTGCCAATACGTGTTCGCAATAAATAGCCTTCCGATTTGTTGGCAAACGAAAACAACAAAGGCATAGCCGAGCGAGCTTGTTCGTGTTCGTCGAATTGACCAGCTGACAGAGCTGTTGCGGAATTGGGCGAGTGAAACGACGATGATTGGGCGAATACCAACGGAAGACCAAAGTTGTTGATTAAGCAAATTGTTGCGCTGACAGTCAAATGACGCGGACCAAATGCTCGAGAACACACGTAAACCTTGTGTGCGAACAAGGAACAATTGGTTATAGGCTATTAAATCTGTGCAGTATGTCGGGACTTATATAGACTAAATCTAGTGAGAGGGAGTAATGAGACAATGACTATTGATCAGGTTCATTGTAAATAATTCATTTACAGGGTCTGTTTCAATCACAATTAAACGATCGATGTGATGGCTTGATAAGACTGACAAACGCATAAAAATATGACAAAGTTTCGTGGTTGAAAAACGGCATCCTCGTGAAAATCAAGGTTATCTACCTTAGCCAAACGGCTACATATGGTATACACATATCTTAAGATATCTTTTAAGTACCATGGATGTATGTTTTTACCCATCTACCGAAGCAGAATCCCAGTTATATGGCTGTACACTCGGTCCCTACTGCGTTAGTGTAAATGCTTAGGTGCACCTAGTCCAGAATGTGTCACGTGCAGAAGGGACAGTCAGTAATATTATCATAATTAGAAATTGACATTTTATCAGCATTATTCAAATCCTCAGAATCATTAGCATTTCAAATATAAAAAATGATGAAAAGGTTACCACGTCACCAATAATAATAATAATGTAATTTATTACCTGTAATTCCAAAGGTCTATCCAAACTGTCATACAAACGGATGAGAACCTTTTGATTGTAATCGTTGGGCGGTATTGAAAGGGAATCACAATGAGGAAACCCTTCAAGTTGAATTCCCAATTCCAAAGTGGTTAGGGGCGAAATCTACAATAAAATATGTGAATGTTATTGATAAAAATAGAGTTTAAAATGATTCAAATTGACCAATCATTTCCAATTGTGCCAAAAATATTGCATCCTAAACTTCATTTAGAAAATAAACACTTTTATTTTCTACTAAAGGGGAACCGACCCCTTTAGTAAGTAAAGGTTAGTTGTGAATAAGGCTGTGCCAAATATCAGTCGCGGACTAGAAATCGACAACTGTTATCAATATCACCTTCGGTACCATTTCCAAGCAACCCTATATAGGAACAGCACAGCTTGTTTCACACGGCGAGGGGCCTAGAAAAGGTGGTTAAACAATTACTCGTCAAAACCATCACAAAAATCAATTAAATGCTGTGATCGAGAGGGCAGATTCTGATGACCAAATACATAAAAAAAATCGTTCTTAAGATGATATGAGTTAGTGATAGAGCCACCCCCTCATTAATTCCAGGTTTGAATAGCTTCTGGAATTCCTATATAAAAAGGTTGTCAGCTGCAAATTGAATTTGGAGGAATAAATGAAGTTTCTTAAAGCTCAAACAAGACAGAATGTAACTCGAGATGCTATCACCTGCTCTGTCATTATTACTCAGTAAATAAGCACAACACCCCCCTCCAACATTTCTTAACTCACATTATGAATTGTTGTATCGGCATTGGACTTTAATTGACCACCACAAAAGGATCGTGTAGCATTGGGAAAGTAGAAAACCATATCACAAGGCAATTGATTGCTAATACGTAACAGTGATCCAACGGTCAAATGGTAACCACACAGCGTCGTTGTTGAAGCCGTCAAATTCGATCTGACCGGCGGCGTTGCATCAAGTTGGCGATCCTTTTGGAATGGATCTAGAGGAAATTGATCACGGACAATAGTGAGGCCAAATTGATAGAGCGGATCGAGTGAATGACTTTGTGACTGGGAATTCGAGGCAATGGAGTTGGCATGAATTTTGGATAAAAGCAAGGCATCTATGCAGTCGCCTGCAACAAATACCGGGTTATGGGATTATAAATAGAATTAGCGCCTACTTTTTATTCATTAGTTGCTAAAATTCATTTCATTTTAGTTGGTGACGTGGTTAGACCCATCATTATTTTCATATTTATATAACATATTAAACAAACGAATCCGATAGGTTAATAAGCATGACACACGTAGAACTATAACGAAGTTTCTTTATTTTTTGTTAGAGTTATCTCCCTAAGCATAACGGCTGTATACAGAATACGTATACCTTAAGCTGCCCCCATCCGCCTAAGTGAAGGCCCAGTTATACCGCTGTGCACTCGGTCACTATTGGGTTAGTTTAGGCGCACGTTGTCCAAGATGCACCACATGAAGGTGGCAGTCAGGATTATCACCACCAATGAACATTACTAAAATCCTCAGGATCATTAACATCCCGAACTCAAATTATATAATCAAATTAATCAAACATTAAAATGCTGTTACTGTTACCTTACTGGGAAAAAGTTTTTGTAATAACATAAATAATTGTAAATATTAACTCCGTTCCCTTACCGCGAGTGAGCATCGCCTGCTGCATGGGTTTGTACACTCTAGCAATATTAGAAATCAATAAATTGGGCAGTTAATTCTACACTACTTCAGCCTAACAAATATACCATGTATAATAAATCAGTGACAACTATGCTTGATTGATAGACAACAATCATATCACCGCGCTAGTTATTATAAGAATGATAAAAAAGTTTAATTTTTGTTGTTACATTGTCCTTGTCACCTGAACATACACTACACAAAAATACAACACCTACATTCACAAAACATTCAACACAAATTCCTTACCCGACTGTTTGCACCTAGTCAATTCAATACACTTGGTCTTATACTTCCACAATTGATTATAATCCGTCTGAAAGTCACGCAGCGTCTCAAAGTCGCTCGTTTCGCTAACGTCGTTAGTATTGGTGTGCGACATCTGACAATCGTAGACTAGATAGGCCCAGTCATATTCGGCCGCCGATTCTTCATGTCGAATGACTGGCCGAAAACACAATGTAGCCGATTCAATCGAAATGAGAGCAGCCAAGTCAATGGGAATAGCGTACGTTTGACACGGTTTGCACAAACACAACGGTTCAATGTATGTGTCGACGTGACAACGTTGGTTAGCAGCAGTAGTAGAAGTGCTACACAAATGTTCGTTGGGAGTGAGTTCCAAACCTATTTGGAGACAATGGTTGAGATCGTTTGTTACTGTAAGACCAGACCGAACGTAAATGGTATAACCATGTTTATTGCGCAGACAAGTGTGAAAAAACGGAGAGGATGGAGTGCATAATGAATTGTGAATAATTTCGACGATTAAACAATAGTACACGGGACGGTTTACTGTCCAACTTTGGTGACACAAAGTCATTGAAGTCTAGATGGATAAGGAAATACAATGACTTTTAATAGTAAAATAAAAATGACATATGAAATATTGGTAGAAAGCATTAGAAATAAATGAATTTAACCTGTCCTAAGCCTGTATAAAAAAAGCATGGTTCGCGGCAGAAAAAAAGACACGCCAAAACATTTTAATGGCCAAAATGCTTGGTTCGATACAGAACCGAATGGAGAAAACTAACCAGAAACAGCGACTATCCGTAACAGAGTAGAAGAATATAAAATTGTTTTGTATTTATCACAATAATGGTAATCAAAATTCCGCTATATGTACCAATAATAACAATGTTTCTGATAAAATAAAATATTAGTATTATGACAAAAGTAATAAAAGTATGTTTAAATAAGATTTCGTTATTTATCGACTGCGTTGGTTCAATAAAGACAAAAAGTGAACAATGAATACACTGTCTACAATTGACTACTTAAGACAATAAACTAACTGTTTTTATGTGTACACAATTAAAGTATTATAAACGTAGAATGCATATAAAAATCAATCATACTCATATCCAGTAAATGCAAATAAAAAGTAATACAATGTATATTCAACCAACAACACATTATCACAATACGCATCTGTATATATAGCAATAAAATGAATAAACAATAATTTTTGGTAGGATAACAGAAGGATTAGGGCTATGAACTCAGAGGACTGTGATTCGATCATACGACCAACACTCAGAATACGAACAGTTGTTTAGGAATGCGCCAATTACATACTAATTAAAAAGATATATCTGTTTGGAGATGCTAATAATTCTGAAAATGTGAGTAACGCTTATAAAGTTTCATTTTCCAATAATAGCGATATTTTTGACTGTAACATCCACGTAGAGCATACTAGATTTTAACTAACATGAATCAAGACCAGAGTGCATAGTACTTCAACTGGGCTTCCATCTTGGTGGACGGATGTAAGCATACACTTAAGGTATCAAAGATATATGTATACAATATGTAGACATTGAGTTAAGCAAGACACCATTCTGACAAAAAATAAGGTCATATCGACAATCTTTGCAAATAGTGACTCCGTCACCAGGATGGTATCTATAAAAAAAAATTTGGTTGGTGATTGTTTGATATGCTGTACGAATATACAGTGAAAAAGTAACCACCTTACCGTCAATTCCTGTAAACACTAGTGTCGTCGTAAGAAAGTGGTCTTTTAGCCAAAAAACTTCATTTATCCCCCCTCCCCCAAATTCAATTCTCATCTGAAAACTTGTTCGTATAGAAAATCGTGATAATATGCGAACTTGGAACTAATAAATAGGTGGTTCTATTGCCAACGTATGTTGGAAACTCAACTATTTGTAAATTCAACGTTCCCCTATATCTCGATCCAATCCAAATGGAAATGATTCACGATTGACTAGCGTCTGTATCAGTTAGTTTCTATTGCCAAACAGGCATAACAATAAACAAGAACAAACCGCTTTGTTGTCGACGCGTTCCATAATGCGATAATGCGTCCCCAGCTGATCCAAAGCAACGGGATAAACGGGTTTCCACGAGTCGACTTGCAGGAGCAAACAAGGACTTTGACAAATGATCGAAGAGGATTGGCGTTCAAATGGAGATGCAAAAAATGCCAAATCGTGTAGGTCGAGTGCCAGGTAACATTCGGAGTTGGGATCAACTTTTTGCAAACAGCGATCAATACTGAATATGAACATGAACGCACACACACAATGACAATGGGTTTTCAAAGTCAAATTCACTTAAATGACAAATCCACTTGGTTTCAGTCAACCAGGAGCACTGTACAGCTGTTTCATCCTTGTTTGGAATCATCAGCAGTGCATACCCTACACACATAAACTTGAACATACTCCCATTCTGATGTCAGGCCAGTGCCTTAACTATTGAGTACCGGTTGAACTTAACCCTGTAAATTTATAGTGAACCTAATCAATTCTAATTGCCCAATGTCCTCAAATACTGTATGTTACTATCATTAACAGGTAAGTGAGTGATCCCTGGCCTATTTTTTTACTGTTTTTACTGTGATTAAAATACATTTTTGAGCAAATGAACATCTAAGAAAGTTTTCTACGAAGGCGATTAAGCAATGCCAAAATCGATATATAATTCATGGTGTATCTACCACTTGTGCACGAGTAGTATACTAGAACAGCGCTGGAATTACACTCAAGTGCCGCAACCGACACTAAATGCGAAATCCCGCTAAACGTCTACTTACTAAAAAATGCTTCTTGCAAAGTATTCAAATAATAATAATAACATAACAATAAATTATTGTCTATAGAGAAAGCAGTTAGCAAGATAATTTGCCTAACTTATTTTGTAAAATATGAGTATGAAAGATTCAAATTGGTTATCCATATTATGGGGGGAAATTGTTAAAAATATTAAACAATAATAAATTTACAGGGTCAGGTTCAACTATCCGTAGTTCAATATCTAACGCTTCGGTCTAACTCTAGATAGGACGTGGGTTCAAGTTCGTATAAGATGTAAAAGGTATGCACTGCTGATTATTCCAAACAACAGTTGTACAGTGTTCAGTGTTATTGATCAGTAAATCTGACAAATTTATTATTTCACCCTTAAAAACCACATAATAATTAAATCGTATTGAGTAGAATAGAATAAGTTTTTTTGAAAAATATTCTATTATAATATTAAATTTAAACACACGCAAAGTTTTACTGGTCAAAATACTATTTAAGTGTGCACAAAAATATGTTCAAGTTATACAATTGACAAATAATTGGATACTATCAATTAAACTTTAATTAATAACGGATATTTAGACAACTTTGATAATTACTATTCAAGCCACATTAAACTTCTGGTTAAATCGATGAGGATAAAAAGTCGATGTAAAGGAGATAATGTTATAAATCTTTTAAACATCAAGCTTAAAAACATTAAAAGGGGCCTATTCATCGACTCAACTAAGAATGCTGTAAATCACCAAAAATCTTCCCTTGCCATAGAAACATCCTCAGTTCATATACCGCTGTTGTGGTGAAAATAATCATTTTTATTGGACAACTTGTCCCCAATAAATAAATAAATAATTAGTTGTTGAATTAAAACAAACATAGAGATACCAAACAACTCACTGGTTAACATCATTAATCCAACCGATTGAAAACGTTTTGGCAATTTCAAAAGATACATTTGATCCTGTTTGGTTGACAAGCCTAAACAAACGTTGACTTTTGGCAACTGAATCGTCATTAATTGGGTCTACGTTCAATCCAAAATTCGAACACTGCTCGTGGACCAGTTTGATCAGTGGAACGGTAAGATTGAGATTGAGCGATTGTGATGCTAAGGGAGAGTGCGAATCGTATTATATGATGAATAGACATTGATTATTATCAATGTTGGATTAGATGCAATCAAATCACAATTGCATTATATCAATCTGGAAGTCAAACTTTTGTCAATAAGTTACTGTGTTCTATTAAATATTTTTTAGACTTTTTAAACACTGTCCAACAAAAAACGGTTGCCCACTTTGAAGATTTTTCTACCGGTTCAATAGATCCGCAATGTAATACAAGTTTTGTATGCAAGTAAATATTGGAAATAGTTCCTGAAAGCATTCATTTCATACTGGAATGCATTTATGCAAAATAATGTTTTATGGAAGACAAATACTGTGTCAAACTCTACGTTTCTCGCCCGAAAGATCAGCAAGAACGGTTTTTGAATGAACAGTTGATGATGGTAGCTCACAGAAAACTTGGCTAAGAACCATTTAGGAAATTCTAATTGAAATGTACGTTTCATGAGACTAAACAAAATATTTGGCAAAATGTTCGAATACATTGGAATCATTCTGTTGCCATGTTTTTTTGTAGTTGTTGTTTATTTGTTGCCCCATGCTTTTTTAAAGCAAAAGGCTTTTGTAATGATAATTTCTTAAGCAAAAAATACATATATTTAATTTTTATTGCTATATATATTTTTTGATAAGAAATGTATTTAGCGAAGCCAAATTGAGGCTTATGTTCAATGTTAGTAATGGGACTTAAACCCACACTCACTCAATTTTAAATCTAGAGCTCTCGTCATATTTATGACTTCGGCATAAAAGAAGATATATTTTCACAATAAATGGTTTACACCGCATTAAAATATGTAATTTAAAAAAATATGCCATGTAGCTGGCATATTATCACTATTCATATAAAGGGAGCATAATATATTAAAGTTGTAAATAAACAAATAGCTTACAGAAAGTACTTGTGCAATATTTATTTATTATTTTACTACTTTGAATGATTTACGGAATATATCTTAGAACAGTGGATATTTTAGTAAAACCCAATATAGGCCCGCATTTGTTGTCGGTGATGGGAATCAAACCCACGTTCAAGTCGAGCGCTGCTAGATCTATTTAACATTAACTATTTAATGAGGATTAAAAGAACACGTGTAATTAAAAATATTGCACTCATACTAAGAACACAATAAATTAAACAATGAAACAACAATTAAACCTAATTTACAATCATTAAACATGACATTCACTCACATTTTAAATGCATAAATAAATCCCGGTTCAAGCAAACCAATTGATCTGTTTGTTCGTGACATTCAAGTGTACAACTAAATAGAAAAATGGATCATAGATAAGAATTTTCTTAAAAAAATTGTGTATATATATAGTGAATCTAATCAATGCCATCCCTATTTCCATTTCTCACTCTCAACCTCTATGTATGACTTATTATACAGTTGCAATCAGTCCCAAATCTAGTTGAGAATTGAGGGTTTAAACGCAAGATTAGCAGCATGTCTTCTGTCAAAATATTTTGTCGAAAAAATAACAAAAGGACACAAAATTATTAATCTACGACAAAGATGTGAAAACAGCATGATTCCAATGACTAGGTTCGGCAAAATCCGAATAGAATTTCAATCTTCAAAGTCGAAAATTTAATATACAATTATCGGGAACAATTTTGCGTTGCTCCATGCTCTTTAGAGTAAAAAGATTTTAAATAAATGAATAAATAATAGTTGAATTTCCTCTTGTATAGATGCAAATGTTTAATGACCTATATTGTATATATTTAACAAACTGTCCATACCTCCACGGTTCCAAAGCAGGTTCCCATGCAATGAGATTTGGATTGAAATAGTTAACAGCCAAATTGTTCACCTCCAAATGAGCTTTGAAACTATTGGATCGGTGCCAGATACATTTAGAATCTACATTAATATACAAACATCAAACCGACAATGACAAATTGCATTTTTTAAAAAGTAAATTTATAGAAAATTCGTTAGAATAACACGTTAAATAGAAAATGACGTACCTTTAATACTGAATTTGAATAAAGGAAATTCAGCCCCTGACTGCATATTGGTCAAGCACAAAACCAACGTAAATGTAAACTAAAAAAGGGTAAGCGATAAAAACAAAATGAATGGTATACAGAATTACAGACCTGATGCACAAATATTTATCATTAAAACAAAACACTTGATTGCGTGAATGCTCCATGAGGAATAATTTAGCAAAGCCAAACGAAAACACAAAAAATATTATCGGTGTAGTAGCATTCAAATCCATGCCCACCTAAGTTCGAGTTCGGATTCGAACCACTAGACTACGCCGGCATAAAACGCTTATACTTTTGTGCGATACCAGGTCTAATAACAACGATAACAAGCGTGAAGAAAAAAGTGAGCAATAAAAAAAAATGAATGGCATAAATAATTTAAAAAGAAACTCTTCGTTTTTCAAACAATAAAGCTGACATTTTATTGAAAAATATATAAACATATAATTTTACTTATATTCCTTTTTTGTGCAATAAATAACTATAATTAAAATCTAATAGCATAAATAATTTTTCTTTTGTACCTAATGTTTTTTGTGAAAATGTATCTAAAAACATTTTAAACGTAAAATAAAATGTCATAGTTAATTTCAATGTGATTTAAAATCAACTTTATAAGAAATTACGTCACTGCCATAAATACTATCTTTCAACGCAAAATCTATTGTTGATAAAATTGATGATTTGCGAAAATTTATATCAACTGGATTCCCTTTCAGTGAATGGGTGCTAGCATACACCCAAGATGCTTAAAAGGTATCTCAAAGTAACTATTGTGGATCCGTGAGCCGGCGTCAACCCTAAAAAAGATCACCTTGTCCATTTCTGTGAACAATGGCGTCGTCGCAAGGAAGCCGTCTTCTATCCAAGAAACTTCATTTATCCCTCCAAGTTCAATTTGCATCCGATAATCTTTTCGAATAGGAATTCGAGAATCTATTCAAACTTGGAATTAATGAAGAGGCGGTTCTGCTACCAACTTATGTTATGTCAACAGTTGTTTTACACTAATTGAAAAATCCTGGGTAAACAAATACATCGATAAAGATAACTTTATGTCATTTGATAATTAAATAAATTGATTAATTTATCTAAATTTTTACTTTGTACTTTTATTGCTTGATATGTATGTACGTATATGCTAAGTGTATCTCTATTGATGTATTATAGCTTATATAAATAAATAAAACGGTAGAAAGGTAGCAGCATTTGAGGACGCTGGGCAATTATAATTGATCAAATTCACTATAAATAATAAATTTACAGGGTTACGTTCAACCACCCGCTGGCCTAACACCAGATAGGACGTGGTTTTAAGTTCATGTGTGTGTAAAACTTGAAAAGTATGCACTGCTGATAATTCCAAACAAGGGTGTGCAACAGCTGTACAATGTTCCTGGTTAACTGAAATCATGTAGATTTATTATTCAAATGAATCTGATAAATCTAATAAAAACCCATAAATTAATCAATAAATATTAATAATAATGACAATAATCATTACTTGCTTCACGAGTAAACATTTCAGCAACTCCTAATGATGGCTAATATATATGAAATAAAAGATTATAATACATTCGATAGAAATAATTCACCTACCGTGTAACCATCCAATTCTTTTGACATGCAAGTGGCCAAGTAACGAGGCAAAAATGTACTCAACATCAAATTTGTTTTCTTTTCTTCATGAACTACAATAGGCCGTTAAAATTATACAATTGAATTAATTTTTTAGTCACGTTCTTTTAAAAAATAACAAACAGGATACAACGGTAGGGGAAAAAATCCTGACGAAAAATCGGGCTGCCATATCGAGCTTTGCTAACCATGGCGCCGTTACAAGGATGCAGTCTATTAGCCAAGAAACTTGGTTATTCACCTATCGTTATATTTATCAAGCTGTTCTAGTCGATCTTTTAATATACTGTACATATATAGAAATAATGAAGAGGTGATTATCACAATGAATGGAATAAATAAGTAATAAACCTATTTCTAACGTCAAAACAAAAGTAATATTATATGACCAAATTATGCAATAAATGGGCCTAAACACAACAAAAGTACATACAAGCTATATTAAAATATATGTATACCATATAAGCAATATTGTAACAGAATAAAATTCAGAAAAAAATAAGGCGATTACATTAATCTTCATAAAATAATAATACCGTTACAAATGATCGTATTTCCTTTTTTTTTTACAACTTTTCCCTCTCTTATCAGGGGTCACTGTTTCTGGTCGTCATTCTCCAGTTGGTTTTATTCACAGTGTCACTTTTTGTTAGTCCATTTTCATTTCACACAATCCAATAATTTTCTCTTTGATCAAACTTGGTATCTTTTACCTTTCACATTCAATGCCCTTATTCACATTGTCAAGTAGTTTTCTTCTCTGCATAGAATGAATGTGCCCATACCACCATAACCTTTTTTCTTGAATTTTCCTATGAGCTTCAATGACTTTCGTCATTTCTATTGGGTTCAGTTTTTTCGCATGGACTTTCTTAGTATTTTTCAAGTTTGCGATCCGTGAATCATGACTGGCTTCATTGTTGTCTTAAAAATTGCCTTCTGTTCTTGCTGTTATCCTTTTATCACTCCTGTAATTTTCCTCCTCATGTTCGTTGTACATATGAACTTTGGATGCAAAGTGTCTTGGTGTACGTGCCATTGTACATGTAAAGCCCTCCTTCGAGATAATACAAATGTAATCAACAACTAAATTATTTCAAACGTTTGCGGAAAATAAAAGAAATCAATAAGACAAATCTAACCTGTAGACATTTTTTCATCTACAGCAGATGATGATAATGATACTTCGTTCGTATTGGAAGACGTTGGATTGAAAGTGGAATTTAGTTGCTGTTGAACGAACGCGGCAAAATTAACCAACAAAGTCCAATCCGATAGCGTCGAAGCCAAATTTAACAGCTCTGATCGAATGGAAACGTTCAGCTCTTTTTGCTACATGAACACCAAAATTTATAGGTGATTTTAGATTTTTTCAATGTTTAACATTTGTCGGCTTGTTTTAACAAAGCTGTAGGCATGGGCCAGTGATAGGATTCGTAATCAAGATCTTAATCGTTTCTACCATCTCGTTTTAAATGATCTCAAGGATTTAAATGATACTTATAATATCTCAATTTGACATGATGGTTAAGCATACATCCAGGGTACTTGAAAGGTATATAATGGCATACATATATTATATCTAACAGTGGGGCTAAGGGAGATAACCCTGATAAAAAATCAGACAGCCTCGTCAAACTTTGCGAATAATGGCGCCGTCACAACGATGCTGTCTACCAGTCAATAAACTTTGTTATTTTTCTGTTTGTTACGTTTATCAAGCGATCAAAGTCGATCAATTAGTAAAATTGAATAAGATTGTGTACAAAATCAAAATATAGCAAATATCTAATAGATGTTAGAAAGTCGTTCATTATATTTCCATAAATGACAGAAATTGTTAAAAACGTTGATCACCAACGTCGAGACTAAAAGATTTCAAAACATCCGATTACAGCTCATTTAAAAATGAACCAATCACAACCCACCTCCACATCCCATAAAATACACACAGATTTTGACCAATTAAAAATTCCACGACGTAGAACATTTACCAAAATAAAGGTAGACAATACAATTCTTAATTACGACCTCCTATCTAGCACTGCACATTGTTTGTATGTTTAACCGGCAACAGTATTCACAAAGTGAACAAATCTCTAGACGAGGGCGTACACTAACTAGTGTATAGCTAAACTATTACTGCAGGATAAATAATGACATAATGACATCAATAAGAGTTGCGCCTGAGAAGGAATAGGCATCGTTTCCTATAAATATATATTAGTCGTAAAAAATTATACCTACGGTTCATCATAGTAGCACATATGAATCTAACTTGCACGAAGATTCACATTCTTCCAATTTATGACTGTAGAAATTGTGTTCGGGCCAGCATTGAAACCCACACAATCACATAATTATAGACCGGCAGTCTCATCAGTATTGGGAAGACATTCCCAGCAATCTCGTGCCCTAAACACGCAGTCATTGTGATTTATGCTACACACACACAATTGCTAGAAAATAGCACACACATACACACACGATACATACCATAGTGTGGTGTATTTTGTAAAATTTGTTCAAATCATCCGAACATTTGGCATTTGTCAAAGTCCGCTTAAATTGCAACGCAAAATCGACATTGGCCAATCTTAAAAGTGGCCTTTGGGGAAGGCACATCAAATGGGCTGATTCTATGTTTAATTTTAATCGATTGAGATCTGATTGACTCGTGCCTGAATCCACATATTCCAATAGTAAACGACACGTGGTCTGTATAAGAAATAGAAATGTCAATAATTAATTTTTTTTAAATATACAGTATGTAGTGTCAGATCTTAATAATCTTGAAAACCTAACAAACACTCAAACGTTTAATTTCTCATCTCCACATAATGTATCCTGACTATTACCTTCACATGGCACATCCTGGACTAGATGTGTTTAAGCACCTAAACTAATGCCGCAGTGACCGAGTGCACAGAGGTAAAACCCGATGTCAATTTTGGGGGATACTTAAATAGTATTTCAACATATAGAGATACCATATGTAGCTGTTGGGATGTAATCTATTAACCAAAAAAACTGTCTTATTCTTTTCCATTTGTTATGTTTATAGGAACATGGAATGTGTTCGTTTAATAGGCTGTACAATTATATAAACAATGACAAGGTAACCACGTTATCAGGGTAATCAAGTGGTACGGTGCTCGACTCAAACCTAGATTCGATCCTCACCACCGGTATGAAATGCGGGCCCACGTTCGGCTTCGCTCAAATGCTTAATGCTGAAGGATGTTTCCCGTGAAACATCACAGAGACAAGCTTGCAAATATTGTGCTTCTAGTCTATACATATACAATCAACTTTAAAGAATATAAATTAAATTAAACAACGACAACAACCAAACTCACATTCAGCTCAAATTGATTGCCGTCGAGCCGTTGTTCGACGTCGTGTAGACCATTAGGAGCCATCGGTTGGGACATGAATGAAATATTGACGTTGGCCAAAACAATTTCTAATTTTGACCGACTGTTCAACTGATCTGCAATCGATTGTTTGGCGCTGTCGTTTGATCCAAATAGAAAACGACTGGAGTAGTTTGATCGAGTTACAAATAATTCATGTAACGGCAAGTTCACATTAGGGCTAAATTGATCACGTGCAATAATAATAATAATAATAATAGTAATATGATTATTATTGATTACTTGTATGACACATGTATATTAAGTAATCAACAATTTTCAAATATTTGTAGCACATTTAACATGCTTTACATTGTATACACATCTAGCCAGAATAGCTACCTTAATGGATAAAAGACCAGCTGACCAACAAATAATTTGGACGGACTTTGTAGCATTCAAATCCAATCCTTTTATTTATGTTAAACATACTATTATAAAAGTGTGTAACCAATCTGAAAAGTTGATAAACAGTCCTATTTTTAATGTACCCTATAGTTCTGTTCCACCAAGCCATATTTAGAGAGAGCATTACTTTCTCCACAAAAGAGAGACCTAAATGCCAGGATACCTGGCCGCGGCCAACTGATCTATATACTAGCGGTCGAAACTCTCGCAAAAACCGTTGTCAACAGGAGATGCTGATAGCCAAATACATAAAAACACCCTTGTCAAAACTCAAAAAAGGTGAATGTTACTGTCGATGACACAGCCTGCTGTGTAGACATTACTTACAATAATGTCCAAAAATCCTGGTATTTGGTTAGCTACTAACAAAGTTAATTTTCACTGACAAAAATTACAATGATTTTCATACAAGTGCACATCTACATATTTTGAGTCCATTCACCATCATCGATCCTATCTAGGAGAAGTTCATGTTGAAAATAATTACAATGAAAGACAACACTAACTTGGAATGGGTAAATTTTGCTTTCGTTGTGGACGGTAGACATGGCAACAGCGGTGCAATGGATAAGAACGACAGGAATTGGTACAACCAATGCCAATGAAATTCCAAATCCATGTTATCAGCTGCAATTTGCGTTCGACTACTACTCGACTGAAAATCATTTTGAAATTGGATGAAAAATCGCGATTTTTCGATTTTTTGCAAATCCAACTGTCGAGTATTTTTGAGTAGAGTGTGATAATCTAAAATCAAATAACACATCGATTAAAAAAAAATCAAATTAATGTTGTAATACGTTCAATAGTCATCGCGTTATTCTCTTTACGTTTATCAAGATTATAAAATCATTGGAGGCAGTCGTTATATATGTTGTATAAAAAAAATCAATAAATAAATCTATCAACTGTCAATTTTAATGACAGAATGTCAATAAAAAAATAATTTCAAAATATTTCGTATAAATAGTATATGTTTATTTAAATAACTTTATTTAGTGTTGTGTAAATTAGTAATGTTTACAAATAAGAATTAATACATTTTTATACTACTGTTTCAATGGGATACTAATGATTCTGAGGATTTGAATAATACATTATAAACTCTCAATTTCCAATGATTGTGATATTTCTGACTGTTCCTCTTCCATGTGGTACATCCTGGACTAGGTGCCTATAGACACATAGACTAAATACAAAGCGATACAAGTTCTCTTCACAAAAGCAAGCGACCTCGTCAATCTTTACGAGCAGTGGTGCCATCACAAGGATGCCGTCTAATAACCAAGAAATTTCGTCATTGTTCTATTTTTCTTACGCTTATCAAGCCATCGAAATCGATCGTTTAATATGCCGTACAAATATAGAAATAATGTTTTACCAGAAACATTTTTCAGTAAGTAAACATTTAGCAATACCATGGGGGGTCCACATTTAGTGCCGGTGGTTGTACTCAAACTAATGTCAATCTAAACCCGAGATCAGCGCCGTACCATCAGATCACCGCTAACTATTATATATATGTATATATACATTAATAACAAATAATAAAAGGTAATTCAAACTTAATAGCATATTTATTTAAAAAACATGGAAGCACTGGAGAATTCATCTTTTAGAGTCAATAACCATATAAACGTAGTTATCAAATGTAATATATAATTAATTCATATGCCTAAATTCATATCGTGGAATACCATGTAAATGCTAAATTTTGCATTTATAAAACGATGTAAAATAAAACAATAAAAATGAAAACAATTAATAAATAATTTTCTTTTTAAGTTCCTATAACGTTACCTTGTTACATTTGTAATAGCGGTTTTATTTAAAATGCTTGAAAGTAAAATAGTTGAACACATATTTTTTATTAAAAAAAATAAATAATATTTTCCATTAGATCGGAAAAAGAACGAATAGTAGATGAAATAAATTTCGCATGTTGATACATCCAATAGACAAAATAATCATAACCGTTTATATTAAAATAGCAAAAACATTTTTTTATTTACGACACATTCATTTTCCACATTGTGAAATGGGTGATTTTCTAATAATTTGATATAAAGAATAATGGTTATTTTATCTAAGAGAAAAAGTTTAAGAAATGTCTTGAAAACATTTTAAAACCAAAAAATATTATTGTATCAAGTTCCCAAAAAAAACCCGACAAAAACGATCAAATATATAACAGAAAAGTGATAAAAGGAAGGTTGGTTGGGACAAGACCTTAATTGAATTAAACATTATTTGGCAAAAATGGATGTACGTGTAACAATTTTGCTCCTCCATCCTCTTTCGATGGGAAGGATTTGTGAATAAAAACAATTACTAAGTCGTTTTTTGTTATCAATAAAAAAAAGTTGAAGTTTGAATATACAGCGTCTAGGGAATCTACCGGCATTAGCTACAATCCTCAAATTTATTTCACCATACGTTACCTTAATCTAGAAGTATAGCGCTCGAACATGGGCACAATTGCCACTACTGACAATAAAATGCTAAAAGACATGTTTACCCTATAAAACAGTTAAATTAGGTAAAATAACACGAAAATCAACATACAGTTCCCCTTTTTATTTATAAACAAAACTCACTTCCATTTATTACGTAATTCGTATCGATTAGATCTACATTGACACAATCCAAAGAAGACATCCACGATCGATTTGAATACTGTTCAAACGATAAACGAGCTTGATGGAAATGGACAATTCCCAATTGATCAACACGTGACACCAACGAACTTGTGTAAATCGCCAATTTCACATTCGACATGTCTACTTGTATTGACAAATTTGTACGCGGTGTCTTTAAGCACAAAATATTTTATACAATGGTCAACTTTAAATTGGGAAAAGTTATCTATGATGATTGTCTGATATGTTGGCTAAAACTTTGTTCCATCAAAGTAGGGCACATTGCAAATTGCTATTCAATACAACTTCCAGTTGTACTGCTAGCACTAAACGTGACAAAATATGCTTATGTACCCCAGTAGGAATACTGTCAATAGATTTCAAAAGATTATTTTTTCTTTTAGTCGAGAAACTATCAAAAGCAAAGTAATTATTCTAAAACAGCTTATAATTTTATTAGTCATAATTAATTTTCTGTGTAGCGTTTGAATAAATAGTATTTTGAGTGTTGGTGTAAAGTAATAGACAAGGTTTAAACAATAATATCTAATTTTTAAATAATACTTTCTTTTTCTGATAAGTACGGGGTTACAATACAATAGCATGTGGTACTAAAGAGTATGTATATCTAAAATTTGGAATTTTCTTTCGGTTTTTACTTTTTATTGAAAAAACACTTTTACTTCTTTCCTATAATTGTTGTTTCATTAGCAATATTTCTTTTTCAGAACAAAACTGCCAAACTTACTCTATTCTCAACCGGATACGGAGTAGATTACAGTGGAGTAAAAGGATTTTAAAAACCCTTATCAATTACAAACAATTATACAAACTACAGTAATTAAACCAACAACTGAATGCAACTCACGAATCAGCAAAAATGCGATGTTTGTTTATTTAGAAGTAAAATCAATATTTATAGTAATCAATAATGCTTACTTAATCATTTATGATTGAGAGTAATAAAACCTGAATAATTGTTACTAAATACATATTTGAAAAACAATTATTTCCAAAAAAATTAAAAGGTTACATTGACAAAACACATTATTGATTTTTTTCAACTAAAATCACAAAAACCGAACAATTTAGTACTGAAAGCTTCAGTGTTTTGTCGGTTTTTACAGATTAATATGTTTTACGAAAAATATTTGTCAGCAAATGGTGATTTAGCAAAGTCAAACAAAGGTTTACATTTAGTACCAGCGGTAAAACTCGCGTTCAAGTCTAGCGCTCTACGATCAGTGTTAGCCCTAAAAATTAGATAAACTAATAATATTACAACCCACCCACATGTGTTACTGCCATTTTAACAGTTAATTCTAATAAAATTTAAAAATCAATAGTCATTTTGTTATCTAAATGTTTTATGAAACCCCACTTAAAAGGGGGTGTAATTAACAACCCTGTTACTTTTTCTTCGAAGTTTTATTGACTGTTTATCCAACGAAAAACAATGTTGAACCAGAAGTTATTTTTAGCAAAAGTCTGCATTCAGTGCCGGAAGTTGGGATCAAACCAGTAAGTACCCCAGATATAAGCCTAACTCTCCATTTACTCAACGTCCCCAGCAAAGAATAAAGGGACATACTATAACATTTAGCCATTCATCAATCACTTTCTACTCACTTGATAAGATGAACTTATAAACGTGCCGTCAGTTTCATCGTTCAACTTCGACGAAGTCGCATCTTTCACAAATTTCTCATCATATCCATCGGCAAATTGTCCATAGTGTAAGTCGGCCGATTGACGAGGTCGATCATCGCCAAAATTGTAAGACAAAATGCCCCGAACCAGGCCATACACCAAGTCGTCAACAAACACGTGATCAATATGGACCAATTGGAGAGCAATGTTAACATGTGGCCTTGAGAATATGTGGTTTGGAATAACTATTCGATCGCATGTCACGTCCAAGTGTTGGATTGGTTGATCAAACAAGTAGAATTTGTGCGACGTGTTTGAATGTTGGATGGGGAGGAATGTGGAGTTGGCCAGGTGGACAATTCCATCGAATTTCGCTTTGGATGATTCTGTTGAGATTATGTCGTTTATTATTATTATTACTATTATTACCATTATTATTAGTTACTATTATTATTATTATTTCACTAAGGTTTAATATTTCACCATAGATATATTCAGCAGAAAAGTACATTTTCACCATCGATAAAAATAAATTAATAAAATTATAAAAAGGTAGTAGTACAAATAATGTTTATTAACAATATCATTCAATAAGACAGAATATTTGATTTCTGCAGATTTTGACATGAAATATATGCATCTTTCTAAAACAGCATAATCTTGTTTCAATAAACCCAGAAAATTACGGGTGAGCAATACATTATTAAAGGATAAAAACAAGGTGCAACAAATAATTCAGTCATGTAGTTACCAACATTTAGTTTTTAAATTATGTAGTAGCATAAGGATTTGGTTTTTCTAAATATATGCTCCACATGATCACACCAAGCAAGTTTGCTGTTCATGCTTACCCCAATATACTTAATTTTGTTACAGGTACATATATCTGTCTGATTTAATTTGAATGCTTGATTTAATTCCGTTGTTTCTGTTGGACGCCTAGTTGTAAATTTGACCAGCTGGCATTTCGATAGATTTAAATTGAGATCAAAGTTAGTAGACCACTCTTCAATTTTATTAAGAGTAGGCATAAGTTCGATTGCCACCACGGGCAGTAAATGAGGGTTACCACCTGGCTTTGCTAAATATCCCGTAAAATATTCAAGCATCAATAGTCAAATAAGTAAATAAAAGTAGAAATAACAAAAAAAAACAATTCTACCTTGTGTCACTTCTAACTATTGCATTAAAATTATCTTCAACAAAACTTGACACCCTAATCCTTATTAAAATTGATTATAAGCATCCTAATAGTTTCAATCCAATCCATTTCACTTACCCAAAGTAAATATTGAATCACTTGAAATGCATTCGGCACAATAAAAAGCCACTTCAAAAAATCGTATATTTATGCGATCAACCAGTGAAGAATGTGCTCTTGTAAAAGACTCATCTAAAATTCACAAAAAAGATACCAAAAATGCATATATATGTTACTGTGTGTATTATATAAATGACTGAAAGAACAAAAATATAATCAGCATATATTAAACCATAAGAAAATACCTAAATGATATCAAACCACCAGATCCTAAAACAGGATATTCAAATTGGGTATCTTGGTTAGATTGAAGCTGCGAAGAAGCAATTACACTACCAATTGGTTCTACACAAACGATCCCTCACTGATGTTAGTCAGAGTCCAAGATAAATTACATGGTGAAACGAAAACAAGGTTATTACCAATATTAAAAACAGGAACTCTAAAAGCATGGTAACAATTGTTACAATCATTAAAATCCCATAAACAACAAGATATATTCATTACAAGCACATGATAGAGACTGATAATAACGAATATATTTACTTCATAAGTCTGTACATTGAGAAACATAATTGTAAAGTGTTATTAAAATGCAAAAAAATGTTAAACATAAACACTTACCAAAACTATCGTGGCGTTTTAATTCGCTATTGTGACACTGTGAAGTGCTGTATAAATAAAAAATGAACAAAAATGAATAAGCAACAATGGGTTGCATAGAATTGATAAAAGTAAAACGTTATTAAAAGAACCAAGAAAACATAATAATATCATGTGATTAGTTCGATGGAAGCTTCCAACTTATTATCAAATTTTGAATAATCGTATCAAACAAACATATATTTTTCGTATTTCATCATAAAAATTCTTCCATTTACTATTAATTATACAACTGGTATTTGTATGTTAATTTATAAAGTGTAATGTCAAAGAAAACATAAGAACCCCACCAAAAAAGGATACGACTTAGTTAGTCTCAGTCTACATAAAAGAGGAAGATTTGCACGAAAGATACACAGCAGTAGAAAAAACTCCGCGACCGTTCATAAAAATAAAGAAAAGTTGTAAAAAAAGAACTGACATATCAAAATCACTTAGTAAACTCAACAAACATTCATTATTGATAAATGCACCGTTATATCACTTATTTCATACAAAGTTGACTCTACCATGTACCTAAGTTTAATATTCAACAAAATTTAATTTAAAATCAACCTTTTAATTCATCCTAGTGCCAATGTCTGTCAATTATTGAAAAGATGATGAATAGTCTTTGCTCTGCTCTTAGCTGAGGAATAATTGGATTTTTTGTCAATATATATTTTACTACTTGAAGACAAAGCAAGTATTTTAGTTGCACAATGGTTTTTGTCATACACGAAAAAAACTTGTTTCTATTAAAATGTCAAATAATTTAAACAATTTGTTCAACATTTTTATTCACGTTATTACAGAAATATTCAATTATTAGCTAATTTTTTAGCAATATTAAACTTAATTATTTAGTTCTAGTATGGAAAAATTGAATTCATTAATCATTATTGTAATTATTATAACGTCAAATTGATACAAATGGATTACAAAAATTTACTTGTTTACAAAAAATTATAAATTAATTTTCTTAGATATACGTGTAATTCGGCTTTTCATAAATATTCTGACGTAATTACAAAGTCAACATTTAATAAACGCAAATGTACCTTATAAAACAATAATTTCAAAAAATGAAAGTAAACATATGAACAAATAAAACAATAACGATAACAGTTATACGTAATGTGAAATACTTTGTTATACATTAGCATTTTCAATTATTAATATTTAATTTGCACAAAACCGAGGAGAAATAGGTATTAATTTAGAATCAATGCTCCCTCAAATTTATAACCATTTCCTTTAGGGCCATATATACATACAGTTAGGTTTTTTAAATAAAGCAAAAGACCAGACCTCACTATACATGGTCTAGCGGCACACTGTTAGATTTAAACTTGAGTTAACATAGGGTCGAGTGCTACTAGTGACACTTAATGGAGGCCTCCGTTTGGCTTTGCTAAAATGTCCAAAGATTTAAAAATGTTTCTCTTGAAGCATTCAAGCAATACTATTAGTACTACTACTACTACTACTACTACTACTACTACTACTACTACTACTAATAATAATAATAATATAATATTAATAATATTAATAATAATAGCAATAAAAATAATAATAAACAATATAATGATTATAATAATAATAATAATGTAGAAACCACAGTCGCTCTAAGCATCAAAGTAAATGCCACAATAATACACATTGCAACTATTCAATCGAACAAAATCTTACTCTATATCATTAATCCACAAAAGCTGATTGTCCAAATGCAATTTATCGGCAGTTGCGACTAACGATTTCGAACAGTACGTACTGACGGGTAGAATCAAGTTGATTTTAGATGATTGAAAATTCAAATGAATTTTAATCGATCCTTCCAACTGTGAGGATGATTCATACTTGGATAGAATAAAGTAGAATTATTATAATGATAATGATAATTATTATTATTACAAAACCCTTTTGCTTTAAAATAAGCATAGAATAACAAGAAAAACAACAAAAACCCATAATTTAAAAAGAACATATCGGGTAACAAAATGATTCCATGTGTTTGAACAACGTTTTTGTTTGATCTCACATAATACAGTCATTCCAATTAGATCTTGGTCAACTATTCTATAATCTACCAACTGTCACTTTGCCATAATTATTTGTCCATTCCAAAACCGTTGTTGCTGGTTTTTCGAGCCGTAAACGTAGAATTTTCTTCGTCTAATCGAAGATTGAACTTCCTTTAATATTTCACTTAACCTAGTCTCCTGGGTCATGCTATCATATCTTTGCCGTTGTTCACCCTAATAAGGTCCTCTTATTGTTCCTGTAACAATACATGTTTTTTTTAAAGAAGTCAGGTTGCTAGGCTTGTACTCAAGCCCTATTCCTTTATCCAGACTTGGAACTGGTTAGATTGGTTCATTTCTAATCTTCTCTAAATAGAATTTTAAAATCATCAAAAAAAGAAAAATTGCAATCAACACAAACGACAGACAAACTTACTCGATATCCATTCATACAGGTGCGAATACGACACACAAATTCATAACGTTCCAATAAATGACAAAAACTATCAATTACATTGGCAAAGAAATGTTGAATGTAAATACATTGGATTACGGGCAAATCGATGTTCAAATAGGAATCGAACAAAGTTGTCACATTATCCAACCGATTTGTGCTTGTTGGGCATGCAAAATAAAATTTAATAGCAGATGATCCTAGCGATGGTGCTTGAACCCGAGGCAACATTTTGGCATAAACGGAATATAGAGTAGAATTCGTAGAGGATAACTAATCGATAAAAAATTGATGAAAACACATGCGATTAAATAGTGTAGTAGTCAAGTAGTAAAGCACTGGACTTAAAGTTGGGTGAGTAAAGGGTTAGAATGCCAGCACACGGTCCCGTTTGAATTCGCTAAATGTCAACTTGCTAAAGAATGTATTACCTAAATCATTTCAAGGAGTAGAAACCAAATAAATAAATAAACTATATCTAAGAAATAATAATCCAGGAATTCAACTTAATGTGTAGCTGGAATAGAACACACAACCGTACATTTGAGTTTCAGCTTTTGTAAATAGATGGATTCAAAAAAGCACTTAAAGTACTTTAAATGTATAACAAAACACAGTATGTAGCCATCTGATTAATAACAGTTACTCCAACAAAAAATCAGACAATGTCATTAATTGATGTAAATTGTGATATATACTGTATATACTGTGATGTATACTGTTTCCCTACGTTTGCTATAACTCCACCGGGAGAAAATCAGAAATAAACGAATCTAGCTAATCCACAATCTGGATAAACGAGGAAGGTTTGACCTTAGGTTTAGCAACCTGACTTCCATAAAAAAGCTATATTACTGCAGAAATAATAAGAGGACGCCATTCTGGCAAACAACGGAAAAAGAAATGAGAATCAAATAAGGAAAATTGCTTGCTAACCGCTTCGTTTACCCCTTGAAAGATCAGTAAGAACGATTTTGGAATGGACAATTAATAATGGCGAAAGAAAGGTTGACGTAGATCACAGAAAACATGGCTAAGAACCGTTCGGGAAAAACTAATTGAAATAAATGTCTCATGGAGGATCAAACAAAAATGTTGGCAAAATGTTCGAACACGTGGAATCATCGTTGTTCCATGCTTTTTTTAAAGCAAAAGGGTTTTGTTAATGACAATAATTTCATAATAAAATTCAATTGTACTAATAAACTGCTTGATAGTTACTACAAAAATGGAGAATAAAAAACGTTGAAACTGGTAGGTGAGTAGATGTTGGAGCTGGACACCTAAATACAAACCCTACCCGTCTGTCAAACGATACAACATGACCGAAAACTTTACAACACATACCTCAAAACCATTCACACTGCCTCTAAACTCAATCAACGATGAGTTGCAATTGGAAAGTGGCAAATTGGCCTTAAATTGGCCATCATCGTAGGCGTTGAAACGTATCCAAACGAATTCGGTTCGGGCAAGAGCAAAACTTTGATCGCCCATTGGCAATGCAGTATTATGGCCCAGCGGACTATCCGATTCCAATTGGCGTTCGAACAAGTACATGCTGATACGACCAAATTCAAACATACAAATTGTTGTTGGATTGCATTCAATGGAAAATGATTTGGCTAGAGGATAAAGAAAAAGGATTTAATTAGTCCTACAAAATATTGGTAAATTGTTAAGCGATTTTTCAACAAATCATCAAAGCCTTACACTATTATAGGTTGATTATTTAAAATATTCCATTGCCATTGGCCAGACTATAAATATAATGTTATATTTGAATAATTTAATCTTCAATTTGTTACGAAATTATGTTACAATGGAATTACCTAGACAGCATTTTATTTTCTATAATAATACTGTATAAGATATCATGGTGTTTTAAATTGTGATTAACTATGGTAACTCTATAAATAAGAAATTTAATGTAATAAGGTTGAAAATTTTTGTAATAACGACAGAACCCTTTATTCTCTAAACAACATGAGACAAAATTGTTCAATCTAATTGTAATCGATATGTTTCGAATTAGCAATACTACAAATCGAAAATTAAATTATGTTTCAACTTTCACCCAACTCTGTCATACTTTCAATTTTTTGCCATAATCTATTGTCCCTTGTTTCTTTAGCAGTATTTAAAAAAGCCAAACCATATACTTTAGCTCTAACTCTTATTTTTTTCAACTGGGCTTAAGACCGGCTACAGTAGATTTGGGTTGTAAATCTTATTCTCAAATATTAATAAACTCAGTAAAGTTGAGTAAGAACTCAAAGCTACGTTGACAATCTTGCTAAATCAGTAGTATGGTGCGTCAAAACACACTAATACAATCGCCAATTGGATAATACCATGTCCCATGTAACTAACTGCATTCAGTACTAAAAATATTGAGCACAATTATTTAATCAATATAAGCAGAAATTCAATATTAAACATTAATCATGGGACACTGAAATGTTACATGATTTAGTTGAACGTTGACAATTTAAAACGTCATCATCACCGCTCAAACGCTGCAATTGTTCTTCTTGTTGTTCTTGTGACGATGAAGACAACTCAGATAGGTTAAAAAAATCCAAAATCAAAATCCACGGCTCGGGTGATAATTTCAGACAAATGGAACGGCAATTAAAGTGAACGAAATGTTTGGTCTAGTAATAAAGACAACAGATGCAATACGAAAACACGCGTATGTTTTATTGGGAAGAAATTACACTAAATAAGACATACTACTTTCAATCCTCAAATAGAATCAATTTACCATGATAAGTATACTTTTAAAAATTAAAATCGCATAGCCATCTAAGCAAGAAACGTAGCAAAATAAGGCTCATTATATTAGCTGATGCAGATAGAGAACATGTAGAATTTATCAATTGTATTTCATGTATGTTCATTAATTCCTGAATGCAACCTTTAAAGCAAGTATTGATGAGATAAATTCAACTGTAATAAGCATGTAAATATGATGATTAATTAAATTATTATTATAAACCGTTTAGCTTTAAAATAAGCATAGACAACAACATAACAGTAACAACAAAAACAATAACAAAGTCCCATAATTTAAAAAATTATATATATATATATATATATATATACATAATTAAATAAATGTTTTATAATACTAATTATTAAATTAATTATTAGATATAAATTTATTAAGTATCAAGTGCCGGGTGGTCTAGCGGTACAGCGCTCGACTTGAAGCTGGGTGGGCATGGGTTCGAATCCCACCACTGGCACTAAAATACGGATCCACGTTCGGCTTTGCTAAAATGTCCACTGCTGAAAGATGTAGTAAAGAAGTAGCAAAAACAAATACAATATAAATAAAAATAATATATATATATATATATATATATATATATATATATATATATATAATTTGTATCAATAATATGAAACTCACTTTGTGTAAAATTTGTTGCATTTCAGGAAGTATCGACATTCTTAAGCAAGAATTCCACATCTGAAATAAGCAAGAATAGAATCTTCAAACTAATGTGTACTTGGTATTAAATTACATGAAGTAAATAAAAATAGATAGAAAACAGCACTCCAAAACCTATTCTTCAATTTAAAAAAATGGTTACTGAACTATCGAAGAATATCAAAATACACAAAAGAATTCAAAAATAAATCAATGCATACAGATATTCTTTGCGTACAGAGAATGGGAGCCAGTCGTTTGAGATACTTTCTAAAGAGCTAATCATAACACCTAGAGTTAGACGTCTACATTTGGCTTCACTAAAATGTTTCCTCATTCAAACAAAAAACAATAAACCAAAAACGTACGTTATTATTCCTCAAAATATGTTGCCATTCACATGTCGAAAACGATCGCTTTCTTCCACCATTACCATCACAATCTCCTTTTAAAGTCGTCTCTCGATCATTATCGTCTTGCATTCTTTTGCCCAAACGTTCATCCCTATCGGGAATGGAAAACAAAATATTGGATTCCAGTTCGCATTTGTTGTTATGAAGCAAATTAATCACTTGGAAATGGCCAAATTTCAGTTGAAAACAAACAGCCATCTGGTCAATGCGACAGTCGACAGGAAGGCACCATTGGACTTCAAAGTGGTCGAGACGAAATTTGGCCAGCCGAATCGGTTCGATGTCCAGGTCGGCCAAAATGATTAGTTGAAATTCGTGTGCAACACGAATGACCACGTTCCATTCGTCTGTTGTGCATTTGGAAGAATCGAGGGCAGAGGAAAAACACGTGAAGGGGTCAGTTGGTAACTATAAATGATAATTGTATTATGTGTCATCATCATTAGTTTGTATATCAAGTATAAAGTAGCAGTACGGACTGTTATGAAAATAATTAGTTTAGCGAGACATTATGGGGTAATCTGGAAGTACTGTACTCGACTCGAACCTGAGTGGTTATGGGTTCGATCATCACCACTGGTACTAAATGCAGGTCCACATTTGGTTTCGCAAAAAGGTGTTTGGCGTAAAACATTTCTGACAATAAAAATTATAAAATTACATTTAAATACTACTGAAACATATATTACTTAGATAAAACATTATAATTTGAAAACTTTTAGAAATTTAAACATATTAGTCATTATGAAATAAATTATACTGTTTACATATGTACACTTATTATGAGAGAACTTGGGACTAATGAACAGGTGGCTTTGCCACCAACTTTTCTGGTTTTCGTTGTTATAAGAAAGTGAGTTGTAAAAACAATGCACTTTTAATTTTCTGGGTAATATAATTTATTTTCCACAATTGCCTATAAGCGTTTAAATTGGGAATTAGCCATTTTAACTACCTACTATTAAACCAACGGGTTTCACATTATATATATATATATATATATATATATATATATATATATATATATATATATATATATATATATAGGATGCTAAAGATTTTGTGCATTTGAGTAATGCTTATAAAGTCTCAATTTCCAATGATTGTAATATTCCTGACTATACGTCCGTATGGTGCATCCCGGACTAAGTGCCCATAGGAATCTAGGCTAATAGGAGAAAGGACCGAGTGCACAGCCGTATAACTGGGATCCCGCCTAAGCAGATGGGTGTAAGCATATACCCAGGGCACCTAAAAGGTATATTAAGGTATATATATTCGATGTAGTCCTTGGGATAATAGATATAACCTTGACAAAAAATCAAACAACCTCGCAAGAATGCCTTCTAACAGCTAAAAAACCTTGTTTTTCTTCAATTTTTGTTACAATTATCAAACTATTTAAATCGTTTAATATGCCGTAAAAATATAAAAATAATGAAGAGCTCACCAACCACAATAAATTATACGCCGAAGCTACCATATTACTGAAGTGCTAGGCTTGAACCTGTATAACAGTGGTTTCATCCCCATATCCAGACAAAAATACGGACCCTCTCTTAACTCTGCTAAAATGTCCATTTGCTCAATAAATGTTTCTTGTCAAACATTGAAGCAATAAAAGTTGTTTTTTTAATATCTATGAGTGTAGTCTCATTACTAGAACTTAGTACAGAACAAACATTGATCCAACAAAAACCGGTCAATCAGATGCAACCATTTTCAATACACTACCAAAATCCAAACCAACCAATCATCGTACTTGAAACGAATCACATTCATTTTGTCGATAATCGTCCAATTTTTGATCGACAGATGTGGAAAAAATGCCCGAACTGCTGAATAGGCGCCATTCACTTATCGCATACTGCACAATACGATTCAATTTATCCCAACTTTGTTTGGTAAGCCACGTTTCATATATCGATTGATAAAAATCGATATAAATGCTGCACTTGGCATGACTAACGTGATCGGCACACAACAAAAAGTCAACATTCAAAGACGTCGATCTTGACGGGTATTTGTGACTTTGAGATTGTTTTGCATTTGATTCGACCGTCTGGTTTGATGAACTGATTTGATGATTACCGTTAGCGTTGTGAATGAGAACGGCATCAAATAGATTAAAATGAGCGCTCGAGTGTTGATTGATGCTGTTAGATAAATATACTGACGGGATATTTGGGTTTGTGTCGATTTTGATCTGTTAAGTTAGACAACATGGATTGGATGGCGTTTAATAAACGGCTGTGTAGTAAAAAAAAACTTTTAACACGTACACTCACTAATTGCTAAATGTTAAAAAAAAGTTATGAAAGTAAGCCACAGTAGTGGCCCAGAAAGACGATCGCCTCGTCAATTCCTTTAAACATCGCAAGAAAGCAGTCTTCTAACCAAGAACGTTCGTTTCGCATTAATTAACCGCTACGCTTAGGAATTCGGAATACTATGCAAACATAGAACTAATAAAGCAGTGGCTCTGTCACCAATTGTTGTTGTTGTACTAATCCTTTAAAGCTTTGCAGTTGATAAAACGTTAATGTATTCAATGAAGTCAAATACATACCAGCCCATTTTTAAATATGTGTATATAGCGGTAATGCAAACTTGGAACTTATAAAGAGACATCACTATGTTTAATAAACAGCCAATCAAATTCACCACAAAGATGTTGTTACATCGAATTTCAACCGAGAGGTTGTAGAGTGGGATTCACAAATGTATGGGCATGAATTTGAGCCCCACTACCGACACTAAATACATACCTTCACTTGACTCCATTAAATATCTACTTGCTATAACGTTATTATTGCTAGAATGCTTCACAAGAAACATTTATCATCAAAGTAGAAAACCCAAACGAGAGCCTACACTTAGTGTCAGTCGAACCGAACTTTGAGTTAAGCACCGTACCACTAAACCACACCATATCCATTCAACCAGTACAACAACAAAAACGCCTACCAATATTCTAAAATCCATAGGCTTCATCAAATAATTGTACGATATTCGGTCGACAGCTTCATGCAAATATAGAGACCATCGATGCCACGTGCGTTGCTCGCCAACAACCGATGTAGAAATGGACGGATTCGATATGACCGACTCATCAACATAAATGAAAGCGCCAAATTGTTTGAAATCAATGTGGTGTAATACAACCCGTGCTGATGTATTTGATGACTGTTTACACAAAGTGAGATGTTTGACGCCAACAACGAGATAATGATTATTGTTTAGGCCAAACGATTCAGATTCGGGTAGTAAAATGAGTAGATGATCGAACCGAACCTTCAACGACTTGCATTCAGCCAAGTAGGTCATGAGTCGATTATCATCCGCACTTTTAAATAATGACTTGGCGGGATTGGAAAACATGGTAAATAGGTTGCGTTCAAGCCAATTACAAATGTGGCTAATTTTGACAAGAAAGTTGGTATAGATTGCATTGGACAATTGAATGTCCAATTCAATACTGCGTTTAGATTGACGAATGCATGTCGACCAATCACATTTAACTACAAAAGATGGCCGATCGTTAAGTTGGGCTGGATTGAAACCCAGGCTGAAAACGGATTGGTCGTTTGGATTTGGAAGAAGCTTGAGTTGGAATAGTTGGATTGTACATTTGTGAGTATCGTCTGGTTTTTGAATTAAAATTAATAATAAAACGTTTTAAAAATTATAAAACATTAGATTGAGGAAATTGACATTTGAAATTAATACAATGATAATTAATAATTAAAACTTCATGAGTAATCCTCATATCTCCAATAATAAGACCTTTAGCTTTTGAAATAAAAACGTCTATTTTAACCATATTGGAAGTACGGAATCAGCAATATCACAAACATTGGAATTTGGGAATTCATTTTAAATTACCAGTATCCACACCCACATCAAATTGTACACACAACGTTTACAAGTACAAAAATATTTACACAAAACTCACTGATTTTCAAATATTCTAAATTCATTTGAGACAAATTCATCTTCAAGACATGATCAATCGACTTGGAACATTCGCCTTCACCATCTCCACCGATATTACTGGCCATTGTCTCGCCATTCGTTTCACAATCAATCAATAAAATCGATACATTGGTCAATTCAAAAGTAACCAAACAATCACACATTGGAAGACCGTTGAAAGACACATCGTTGGCAATGGAATCCAAATGGGAAAAATAGTCGGAAACGTTTGACGTGCGTTTGGAACCGGAATTGACATGTGACTCAATGAGTTGACAGTTCAACAATGTATGTACAAAATCGTGTATCAATTGAATGGATTGTGGATTGGCTATGTTGGGAATTAAATATGAAAATAATAAGTGCTTGAAAGTGTTTACTGGAAGCATTTTACACATTTATTTCTGCTTGCAGCTAATACCTGGAATTTTACCGGTCTTTAAAAGTTTGTAAACCTCAATGAATTTGAAGCAAGGTGTCTCAGATACATTTGGCATAATACCCATTTCGCATCCTCCATATCAAGAAATCGGACAAACGGCCTAACACGAGATAACCCACAATTTCTTCGATTTTCAATTAGTGGTGTTGCAACAACGAAGAATGCGCTGATCTAGACACGTTCTCCACAGAAATCATGATGCGATTTCACTTATCGCAACTTCGACCCGCCTATAGTACTTGGATGGATGTTGTTTTGGACGATCTTCACGCTATTTTGGTCGGAACGTGGTCTTGGAAACAATGGCAAAGTCGTTAAACTAACGTATCTCTAAACATCTCCAAAAACCAATTATTTTGAATGGTTGGAACTGCCAGTACTAAATGCGGGCCCTTCGCTAAAAGTCCATTTTCTCAAAAAATATGCTTCTTGTCAAACTGTCAAGCAATAAAAATCAAGTAAATCTAAGTAACAAAAAATTACACGAATACGTCACACACACACACACATACACACATACCAACAAAATCCAAATGGCACATATGAATTTGGACACATTTTTGTAGCACGTATTGATTGGATTGTGGGCGATAGTTGTCAAAATATAAATGCAAAACGTTCGTTCTATCGGGTTGATTAAGTAATTTTGTCGTGTTGTTTGTACTATCTTCAGCTTTTGTATGTTGGGACTCAAAATCTGGAAACAATCAATAAATGATAAACATCAAGATTTAATAAATATTGGGATGCCTGAGTTGGTTAGGAACTAAATTCAACACTGGGTCTGTATGGCATTACAGTGGGCTTGAAGTCAGTAAATAGGTGCTAGTATACTCCTAAGATGTTTAAAAGATATCTCAAGATATCCATTTACCATATATAGCCGGTCAAGATTGTGGATCTGTCAACCCCGAATCCCTCGAAGATCACCTGTAAACACTGACATCGTCGCAAAAAGGCGTTCTTCTTGCCAAAAAACTTCATTTATCTCCCCAAGTTCAACTCGTATCGTATAGGAATTCGCAATGCTGAACGTGGAACTAATGAAGAAATGAATCCACCACCAACTTTTGATTTTGATTAATCATTGTGAAACGAAATATTAAATGCCACACAGGCAGTTCCAAATTGTTACCTTTTAATCATATATCGTAAAAAATTATTTAAAACATAGCCTATGACATAACAATATAAGATTATAAACATAACGGAATTATACAGTAATATACTAGCATTCAACTGTTTAGCAGGAAATAAAATTATCAATCGTTTTATCTAATTTTATTGCTTCACTGTTTTACGACAAACATTTATAATCGAGTGAGTATATATTTACCGCAATTGATGCCAACAGTAAGATTAAATTCCAGCCTGCCTCAATTTAGACAACCTCTCAACTATAAACACTCACATTTGATCAAATCGTCCGGATACACGTGATGACACAGTGGCCGAGTCAAGTCCACCAAAGAACAACCATGAGCGGATTCATTTACGTTGGATAAATTGCCCACATTTGAATGTGATGAAGTGGCTTCTGTGTTGATATGAAATCTATAACAATCAGGAATTGTTTATATATATATATATATATATATATATATATCCCCTGAATTATTAACTTTGGACAATTGGTGATGTCTGTTTTATATATATGTACATATTTCATAATATAATTTATTTTTAAGCAAATAACGTAGTAGTTTTTTCATGTTGTCGAAATGTGTAAATTCTGGGTTTTTGGTCTAAGCGTAAATTTGATAATGCTATTTGCAAAAAGAAAATATTTTTAGTGTTTTGAATATTGATATTGCTAATGTGATGTTTAATGCTTATTTTAGTAAAATGTTGATGTGCCTAATATGCTTAAGTGATGTAAGGAAAGTCAATCAATTTCAATATGCTAATTTTGACAGCTCCTATTTTAGCCCCTGTATATATATATATAAATAGAGAGAGAGAGAGAAAGGAAGAGAGTTTAAGCGCAAAATTAGCAATCTGACCTAATAAAAATGTATTGGTGAGGTAACAAAAAAGGCTACCATTTCATTAAACTACGACAAAAAAGTGAAAGCAGCATGATTCCGATGACGTGTTTTGACGAAATCCGGATAGAATTTCAACTTTTCAATCTTCAAAGCATTTAAATTAATATACAATCATATGAAGTAATATTTTTGCCCCATGCTCTTTATATATATATCTATATATCTGATGATTAAACAGAACAAGAATATTCTACACATTATACAGAATCTTAGTGACGGCGCCACTATTCGCAAAGATTGGCAAGGTCCCCAAATGTTTCATCAAAATTATCTCTCTTGGCCGTCGCGGTTTTGCTCGTGTGATTTATTGCATAATAAGAGCCGCTGACCAAAAGTCAAATACATGAACTTTTTACCAGCCTCTGCCATTTGCTCAGTGGTTAATTTGTGCCGGGGTCGTCTAGCAGTACAGTGCTGGAATTTGGACCTCAGAGGGCATGGGTTCGAATCCCACAACCTGTACTAAAATGTGGGCCCACGTTCGTCTTCGCTAAAATGTCCACTGCTGGAAGATGTCTCTTGTAAAACATTCAAAATAATAAACATTATATATATATATATATATATATAGTATGCACATGCCTTAAAATATCTTTAAACTATTAACATCGGTAAAGGCTTGTACACATCTACCAAAACTGAAGCCCAATTATACCGCTGTATACTCCCATTTCCTGTTCTATTAATCTAGATGCATAGCTGCACCCGAATGCACTACCATTAAAAGTTGACACTTTATAAACTTCACTCAAATTCCTCAAAATCAAAAGCATCGCAAATTGTTATCGGGGCAAGTCCCAAAAACATAATAACCACCAACCTTTCATCTTTGTGTGACGCTAAAATTAGGTCGTAAGCACCAGCCAAATTGCTAGTTGCATTGACTGCGGTAATATCACAAATCTTTAGCTGCGCACAGTACGAATCGGTCATAAGTTGAGCGCATTCGTGTCCAATCGTTGTTGAGCATTTGGTATATTGAATACAACTCGCTACAACGTCATCTACACGACATTCGGCAATGGGCATGTCTGAATAAATAAAAAAAATTGAATTTAATATGTGAATAAAAATACATTCCAAGTGTATTGCTATTTACAATAAGAAGTGTGCGTGTGACACAAACAACAAATGTGTTCAAATGTACATAATTTATAAAATATTACAATCTATCTAGGATAATCTAACAGCTATATAATAAAAAATTTAAATGTCTTCACTACAGGAGACGATACTTGGTTGAAAAAGAATAGGCAACTGATAATTTTACATCATTGGTGTTGTGACAACGAAAATTGAGCTGGTTTGGTCACGTTCTTCGTAGAAATCTCACGTACTACCGTACTTTGGCTTGTCCAAATACCGATTGGAAGAAAAAGAAAGGTGGTCACAAAACGTACTTGGATGGATGTTGTTTGGGCAATCTTCACGTTTTTTTGACCGGAACTATATCTTGGAAACAATAGCAAAGTCGTTGGACTAAAATATCTCTATATTCCTCCGAAAACCGTCAACAATGGAAGGTAATTTTACGGAATGCAATGAGAACTTCAAATTAATAAACAGGTAGCTGTATCATCAATGTTTGTTGTTACTTTTGTTCTATCTATATACATGTTAGTGAATTGTATATATATATATATATATATATATATATATATATATATATATATATATATATATATATATATACCAAAATTTAATGTTTGGGATTGACTACAATATACGAAAAATCAATGATTGAATGCAACACGTTGCATAGAAGGGATTATCCATTTACTGGTTAGCGGTAATAGCAAGCAGCATTTGTGGACACTGGGTAATTAGCTTTGATCACATTCACTGTAAATAATAATTAAATAGAATCTTTTTCAATCATTCGTAGCTCAGTGGACCTGACACCAGATAGAGAGAAAGTTCAAGTTCGCGTGTGACAGTTGAAAGGGATATGCACTGTTAATGATTCCCAACAAGGACGAAACAGTTATACAGTGCTCCTGGTTGAATTTCCGCCTTGAAAACGTATTAAAGAACAACCTTTTGGCAGGTCAGAGTCAATTCGTTCAAATTAAGTAAAAATATTTTAACTAATAATCACAAATAAACGACTTTTAGTTTTAAATTCGTATTATTCCAACCACTTTTTTCTTTTTGTGTTGCCAACCAAAATATGTCAGGTTAAATTGTGAATTTAAAGCATTGGGTTCCTTTATAATGTACCAAATAAAAATACTATTAATAAATATTCAAAATCATTCATATACTCAAAATACCATTTAATTCAAATTGAAAAATCAATGATTCAATGCAACATGTCGCAACCAACTTCTTTTTTCTGTGTTCCCATCCGCACTTGTCCAAGTCGAACGAACACGTCGAACAACGTCGGTTAGCATCAACAGGAGCCGCTCTGTTCGTAGGCAACTGTAGCGCATCGTGCGACACGTCAAAATGGGCGTGTTCGTCCGTCAAACATGTCGACAAAAAGCAGGTGCGACAACAAGCAATCATGTTGGCCAGCTTTTGATCACATAGCCGAACGACCAAATTCTTGTGTTCCATTGTCATCCACACGTTAGGTGGTAGAGGCGATGCAAGTAAACGGAAACTTGGGCTTTTGAAAGATGAATTGAATGATGTCGTCCGAAAACTCAACCATAATTTTGCGTCAAATGGATTGACAAGGCATAGGCGAGAAATGGCTGTCGACTGACCGAAATGCATAACTGACGCCGAGTCTAGAAAAAAATTATTCATTAATTTTACTACTTTCAATGTTTTACAGCATTTAAGCGAAATCGAACGTGGGGCCGCATTTGGTGCCGGTGGTAGGATTCGAACCCATGCCCACTCAGGTTCGAATCGAGCGCTGTTCCGCTGGACCAGCCCAGCACTATTAATTTATTTAGTTCTTACTGCTTAAATGTATAACCAAAAGGCCCAAATTTAGTAGCAGTAGTACCCATCCAAGTTCGAGTCCAGCGCTGTACCGCTAAACCACTATTATTATTATTATTATTATTATTATTATTATTATTATTATTATTATTATTTGCATAATTGTAGCGTAGATCCATATCAATAATAAATTCATCAAAAACCTATTTCATAAACCAATTTGTTAAGTTCAAAAAAAGACAACAAAACAAAAATCACCTAACATGAAACAGATAGCGAAACAAGCACAATGTACCAAAAAGAACGCAGAATGCTAATCAATGTTTGAACAACAATTCATACAAAGTTCATGGTTAACCTTTGCGGAATTCATCAATAATCTAGTTATATAGTTTATTTCAAGTTAGATATATTGAGAGTTGATTAAACGAACATTCATTCTCCAATTAGTAAAATAAATAAACCCCCCGAAAGGCTAAATTAACATACTGATAGTCTGAAAATATTACATATCATTAAAAATCTTCATCGTTCGGGATGCTAACAATCCTAAGGATTTGATTACTATTTTTAAAGTCGCAATTTCCAATAATGGTGACATTCCTGACAGTTCCTCTCCTATATGGTGCATCCTGCAACAAGTGCACATAGGCATCTAGACTAACAACAGCAGGGACCGAGTGCACAGCGGTATAACTGGGCTTCTTCTATGGTGGTTGGGTGCAAACATACACCAAGTGTACTTTGAATGTATTTTAAGGTATATGTATTCCATATATAGCCCTTGGGCTGGGGAAGATAACTCTGACAAAAATCAAGCGATCTCGTCAATATTTGACTGCGTCACCAGCCACAATGATCAACAAACTAATCTACCTTCGATTTGATCGACTGACGTTTCAAAGCGAACCGACTTTGTGTTGGAAAACATCCAACCAGCTGGTTTGGTCCACAATCCCAGACTTTGCAATACATCAACTGTACTGACCAATACACGTAAACCGTCCAAATGAATGACATACGAATCATACATTATTCGACTACGCTTGCGATTTGACGAATGATGGTTTTTATCCGGCATTAAGTGATTGAGTTTGTCTTCCAAATTCAAAGTATAACTAGTGTTAATATGGAAAAAACAAATAGTTATGATGAAATTTTGACTTTATTAATTTATTTTTGGAGTGCAAATGATCACCAGGATTTGAGTAATGCTTATAGTCTCAATTTGCAATGATGGTAATATTCTTGATAATTCGTCCTCCATGTGATGCCACCTAGGGCCCTAGGCATCTAGACTAATAACAATAGGGACCAAGTACACAGCGGTATATTTCGGCTTTCACTAGCTTCCCGTTCAGTGAATGGATGCTAGAATACACCCAAAATACTTAAAAGGTAACTCAACGTAACTATTTACCATATATAGCCGTCAACCGGCGTCAACCTTGCAGAAAAACGACTCGTCAAGGAAGCGGTCTTCTTGCCAAAAAACTTCATTTATCCCTCCAAGTTCAACTCTCATCCGATAACCTTATCGTATAGGAATTCGAGAAGCTATTGAAACTTGAACGTTAGCCAGCATTTAGTGCTGCAGGTGGAGATGAAATATATGCCCATCCAGGTCCGAGTAGAGCGCTGTACCGCTAGACCACTTCAGTAAAAAATTGATAATTTCTGAAAGAAAAACTTTGAAATGTACTGCATTGGTCAGGTTGAAGATAAGTAGAGCCCAAAAGACATTTTTAAAATTGTAATAGTTGCATGTTTTCCTAGCCTAAATAAATGCTTAAAATTTTGATACCGCCCAGCCAAATTTAGATGTGGAGCTTTCATCATCATTAAAGTTAGAGGAATTTAAAAAAATTGTCTTTAATAATAGTACTATTCCAATATCGCATAGTATCTCTAATCTCTCCCCTTTGTTCATAAATTTCGCAAGGTTGTTTTGGTCCAACGACTTAGCCACTGTTTCCATAATAATTCTTCTTCCTCTTCTTTAGTATTTCCTGTTTTTATAATGAGTCACCTTTCTATTTTGGTTCTATATCAAACCAATTTAAAGCATTATGCCAATTAAATCGTTTTAGCGCAGGTTTATTTTACTACCGGAGGGCTTCTCTGCCATAAACCCTTTATCCATACTCTAGGCGTGGTTAGTTTCCATAATAATAGCCCATTCAAAATAACGTAAATATAGTTCCAAACGGCACCTATTCAAGTACCTTTTCTGACCACATACCCTTCCTTCTAATAATGATAATAATAATAATAAATGTCAAAGTTACTAGTACTGAAAAACAGCCCAACAATAATGGTCCAGTTACACGCAAATAAATCAATTAGATGTAACTCACTCGGGTTGTTTCGACGTTAAACCAGCATTAGCATCATCACCATCATCATTACCATTCAAACCATCGACGAGTGACATATTATCGTCCATCGGTGATGCACAAGGAGTCAAAAATAGATCGACATCTTCATCATCTGTATCGTCATATTGTTGAGAAAAAGATTGATCTTTCTAACAAAAAACAATACGTCAATAATGTAATGTAACTCAAAATAGTTGAAAATAAATTTTTAATGTATCATGTACAACAGGTCATTAAAAAACGTTTATGGTTAAGCATAAGTAAAAATAATTTAATGTTACATCCTGGACTAGGTGCCCCTAGGTATCTAAACTAATAACAACAGGGTCCGAGTGCATAGTGGTATAACTGGGCTTCCGCTACGGCGGGTGAATGCAAGCATACTCCCAGGATATACGTACATACTTTATGTAGCCTTTGTGCTAACAGAGAGTCAAACGGCTTCGTCAATCTTTGCAAACAGTGGTGCTGTCGCAGGAATACTGTCTATTAGACAGAAAAACTTAGCTATTCATCTACGTTCGTTATGCTTATCAAACTATCGTTAAATATGACGTATAAATATGGAAAAAAAATTAATGAATAGCCACACCAACATACACGCTTTAAAGAGTTGTTACAATTGGAATTGACAACATTCGCTTTGTAATGTCCAAACTCCTTGACATTGGTCGCCTTCCAATGCCCAAAATCGCACAGAGTGCAAGTGATGGACTCGGGTTTGAATCGCATGCACTCCAAGTCACCATCGTCCGAACAAAATTTATTGGGAAGCAGTAAGCACGGAGCTGATATGTCCATTTGGATGTACCAGCAACGCAAATTGGACGTTAGACGTTTGAGCAATTTCGATTGGCGATAGTTGGCCGATAATAGTGGATCGGGCAATGGTTTGGATTCTAATATTGGGGGGGGGGGCAAAATTGTGTAATGTACAGTGAAACGTCAATTAAATAATTTAAATAATTAATTTCTAGTTGTACCGGGGTGGTCTAGCGATACAGCGCTCGATTCGAACCTGGGTGGGAATGGATTCGATCGTCACCACCGGTACTAAATGCTAGCCCACGTTCGGCTTCGCTAAAATGTCCATTACCGAAGGACATATTTCCCGTAAAACATTTAAAGTAGTACAAAAAATGAAGTTGCATTCAATTGTACACGAAAATGTCTTACTTTCTACATTCAAAATTTGTCCACTTCTTGTACATTCAAAAAATGTCATCAATCGCTGTATAATCACTGGTTGATAAACGACTTGAAGTGTATCCAAATGAATTTCCAAACTAAACAAATCAAATTTCATTTTATTTTATTAAAGAGAGAATGACATCATTTATTTATTCATTGTGCTTGATAACACAGTCAGCTTTTTATTATTAAACAATCGACCTCATAGGTGTAACAAACGTAAAAGTATAACAACATTTCTTGACTAATAAACGGCATCTTTGTAACGAATGCCTATTAGCTGAAATTGAACAGGGAACCTTACTTTGTTACGGTTATCTCCCTTAGCCCAAAGGCTACATACAACATACACCTTTTATGAACTTTAAGTGTGTGTTTACACCCAGCCGCCAAAGTGGAAACCTCGTTTTACTGCTATGCATTCGCTCCCTACTGTGTCAGTCTAGTTGCTTGAATGCAACCTAGTCCAGGATTCGTTAACCATATGAGCGTTACTCAAAATTATCAGGATCATTAGCATGCCAAAATAAAATCAAGTGAAATACATGTTTAAATGTCTGTTTTAACAATTCATTCCAACTAAAATGTTACCAACAGTTACCTGTGTTCCATACATCGATCTGTCTGTCGGATGTCGTAAATTAGGCGAAAAACTTTGCCATTAACCTTGGACAAATTCAAATTATTCCTGCAATTGTTTGTCATTTGGTCGCATTTGATCAAACAATAATTACGTGGATAAAGGAGAATTGGGAAAAGAGACATTGGTACGCCGCCATTAGTGGTGGTACGCTCATCTCTGACAACAACCGACTGAACATTTGCTTCGATTCGACGCGACTTGAAATTGGCGTAAAAGCTCAAGTCCAAATTTACATGTTGAATGAATACGGTTAAAAAGGTGGGATGCTAAACAAAATTGAATATAACAAAAAAGATTTTGATAATAATTTCTATAATTGATTAATTGACTTGATTGATGACCTAGTCACATGCTTGGGATGCTCATGATCCTAAGGATTTAAGCAATGTTTATAAAGTATCAATTTTCAATGATGATGATATTTCTGCTCCATTTCCATGTGGTACAGCCTGGACTAGGTGCCCACAGGTACCTAGACTAATAACAGAAAAGACCGAGTGCACAGCGATATAACTGGTCTTCCGCTTTGACAAGACAACATACACCTAAGGTACGTAAAAGGTATCTTATGCTATATGTATACCACATGTAACCTATGGGCTAAAGGAAATAACCAGACTCCTTTGTCAAACTTTGTAAAAAGCAAAGCCGTCACAAAGATGCCGTCTACTAACCAAGAATCGTCGTCATTCTTCTACGCTATTGTTACACCAATATCAACCCATCGAAGCCGATCGTCTAAATATGCCGCACAGATAGATAAAAAAATAATGAAAAACAATGAATGAATCAAAATGTAACTATCGCCACCACCACTACCAAACGAACCGCATAATGCTGATTATCTCCACACAAAGTGTCGACATTGTACCACGATTCGTCGACAAATTTCACCGAACATCCTTCCATGTAACCGACGAATTGAAACACCGTTCTATTTTCATTGGCATTTTGAAAATTTTGAATTGTATGAGCATTCGTATGAATGGCAAATTCGTCGAGCAATTCGAACAGAGCATTCATGACCGACGGTTGGGTCGAAGGGGATGGCGTCGTCTGAGCACTATATTGATAGTTCCTATTGTTGTTGTTCATGATGTCATCTAAATGGGATGATTGAATGTTAGACGTCGATACAAATGAGCTAAAATTAAGCCACGACGAATAGCGCCACCAAGCTAGCCACGATTCTCGGCTGGGAGCGCCTTCAACAACAGCACTATTGTTTTGATTGACGAAAGCGTCATTGGCGGTTGTCGAAGAAAGCGAATATGACCTTTTTAACTAGATGTATACAAAATGTAGGAAATACAAGACTTAGTGAAAGTAAAAAATACACAACTCCACCTAGAGAAGATCAGAAATTAAAAACAATCTAGCCAATCTCAAGCCCAGATAAAGGAGGAGAGTTGGGCGCAAAGTTAGCAACCTGGCCTCTGTAAAAAATCCTATATTGCTACAGAAACAATAAGAGGACGTCATTCCGGCAAACAACCGCGAAAAAATGTTGCTCCTTAAGTTCTTTTAAAATTATGGGACATTGTTGTTGTTACTATTATCTTGTTACCCCATGATTATTTTAAAGCAAAATGTTTTTGTAATAATAATAGTAATAATAACAATAATAATAATATAAAAGATTAATTAACTATTTCAAGTGCCCTTAAGTTCAGATTAAATACGAATTAGACAAAAGTACAATAGTATCGTAGCCAGTTAATAAGTCGTAATATTTAATACATTTTAAATACTGTTGTGGTTGTTCAGAAATAAATAGGAAACAACGTAGAAAATTAAGACCCTTTAGACCCTAGGACCTGCCACAACTAATTTACCATTACTTGGGGAAGAATAGTAAAGATTACCAAGGCATTAAATTTATAGTTTCGTTCATTCGATTAGTAGTGTAGTTACCTCTACATTATGTCTATATTAATATAGCATATTAAACGATCGACTACAATGACTTGATGAGCGTAAGAAACGTAGGAGAATGACGGAGTTTCTTGGCTAATAGACGGTATCCTTGTGACAACGCCACAGTTCACAAATATTGACGAAACCGCCTGATTTATTTCAGCATTATCTCTCTTAACCCAATGGCTTCATATGATGTATGTATACCTTAATAATACCTTCTAAGTACCCTGGGTGTAGAAGCCCAGTTATATCACTGTGCGTTCGGTCTATATGTCTATATGCACCTAGTCCAAAATGCATGACGTGGAGGATGATCAGTCAGAAATATCACCATCATTGGAATTTGAGACTTTATTAGCATTACTCAAATGTTCGTTATAATTAGAATCCCAGTTAGGTAGACATAAAAGTCAATCGAAATAAAAAATAAAGCTCCTCCCAGTTCCACCCATTATTTTCTCATTGCGTAACTGAACTAATGCATGTCCAATTTAACCCTGACCAACATCGTCAAGGCTTACCAAAACTTGATGAAACATCAACGCAGCACGTCGCATAGCAACCAAACGCAAAATGGCAATACGCTGAACAGCCCAACTTTTATCCCACTTGAGCCGACATTGATGACGAGCGTCGACCTCGTTGTCGATATCCGACAAGCCGAATTCTTCGATCATCGACTGATTCGTAAAGATGGCTGACCGACGTTCGGTCAAACCTTGGAGCAAGTAGGTTTGATAAGCATGGACGTATGTAACATTGTTGCGACCTTGGGTACACAAGTCGGCCAGACTAATTTGGTTGAGATGGGAAAACAAATTGGTTCGCAGTTGGGGACGAATTTCGCCAACTGCATATTTCCACCATACGTGTGAACTGAAATAAAAGGCAAGTTGGTATTGTTTAGAATACTTCCCCAAAATGACTCTAGTTTCATTGTTTCAAACCGTGTCATTAACTCCACCTTAGTCAGTTCTCAGTCCGGTTGAGACAGGATGAGGGTTTGAGCGGACATTATTAGCATGATTCCAATAGTGGGGTTTGGTCAAAAATCCAAACGGAGATTGGAAGAGAAGAGAAAGTGGTGATAAGGATAGGGATGCTGTTTTTGGGACGATTATTTTTACGTCATTCCAATTAGAGCGTTGGCACAAAAACGATGGCTCAGTCAATAAACACGCATCCGAGAATTGTGAATAATAGAAGAAAATTATTTAAAATGCTGTGTGAATTTGGAATTCATAAAAAACCGAAGATTGTTGTTATCTACAACCATTTTTATATAATAAATTAAAGTTGTACCCACCATCATATATAACACACTAGATCATTAAGTAACAGTTATACACAAAATGCAATAACATTAATTAATGATCCTGCATTACCAAAACTGTTCAAGTAAAGTGAATAGTATCTAAATAGTTTTTGACTTGTTATCAAATTAAAATCTAATAAATAATAAATTCATTTAAAAATGTTTATATCTATTAAAATATAGCAAAGCCAAAAACACAATACAAACTAAACATTTCGAAATAATCTAGCGTTACAGCGATCGACTCGAACAATGTTGGGCATGGATTGGATCCCCCCTACCGGCAGTAAATGCGGGCCCATGATACGTTTAACTTAAACATGCACTGTCAAAAGATGCTTTTTCTGTAAAACATTTAAACTAGTAAAAAATAAATGCTAATAATCTAAAAGATTTGAAAAATAAATATTCGATTTCCAATGATGGTGATATTCCTGACTGTTCCTCCTACACTTAGTGGATCCTGGACTTGGTGACCATGTGCATCTAAACTAATAACAGCAAGGTCCGAATGCACACCGGAATAACTGGGCTTCCGCTACAGCGGGTGGGTGTAAGCATAGACCCAGAATGGTTAAAAGATATCTTAAGGTATATGTATACCATATGTAGCCGTTGGGATAAGTGAGATAACCCTGACAAAAAATCGGGCCATCTATTCAATCATTCCAAGCAATGGTGACATCACAAGAATTCCGTCTATCATCCACAAAAGTTCGTTATTCCTCATTTGTTACGCTTATCAAGCCATCGAAGTCGATCGTTTTATATGCCGTATAAATATGGAAAATAATAAAAAGGTGAACACGTCACCAACCAAAATAAATGAATAAAAAATTAAATTAAGATTGCTCCTTGTAAAGAAAAAAACAAAAACTGAAATACACCGCCACATGCACCTACTTTCCCCGAACGCGAACTGCAGGCCTTCGCTTGAACAACTGTTCCATGCGCTCGTATTCAGTTGCCATCGAGTGTGACAATCGAATCAGTGCTCGACACAATTCGCACGAAATGTGAACATTTAAATGGCCCAAAAAAGCGCTAAATTCAATTTCGGCCAAATCATTTGCAATAGTATCGGCAATGGTATCCGAGTCGAGGCAACTGTCGGAGTGTGATGACGACATGGCATTATCATGACTGCTGCTGTTGGCCAATTGCTTCCGTCGCAAGTGACCAACAAGACGCGATGGAGGCAGAACGTGCAGCAGTTTGGATTCAGTGTTGGGTAATGACTAGAAGACAGAAACACATCAACCAATTGATAGATAAAGTTGTGTAAAGTCAACACTGGTTAGTCCTATACATATACGTATACAGGATGACTATAAAGTTGCTTTACAATTTAGTAAGTTTGTTATAAATAAACGAATAATTCCGAAATTCATTTCGCATCCGACAACCTCTTCGTACAGGAATTCGGAACTAATAAACAAGTGAATCTGTGGCCAACTTTTATTGTTGTTATAGTTGATGGTCACTGAGTAAATAGGACAAATTTGATTAACGCATTAGATTGTAAAGAGACTTTATAAACACCCTGCATATATAATTTAATGGTTGTAATACTGTCAAGTTCAGCTAGTGCTTAGAATAAATCAAATTCTGAGATTTTGTTTGCCAACAATTCAAAATATGAGTAACTTTGTTGCAATTTTTGTAAATATTACAAGAATGACATCTATCAAGCAAGAAACTTTGTTGTTTTACCTACAAATTGATTAATTGGTTACTTAAAATCATATATTCAAATATCCAAACCTAACACAAGTTCAGAACTGCAGCAAATATTTGGAAATGAGACATGCCTACTCAACAATAAAATAAAATTACTAGTTATTCTGAAACAAAACAAACACGTAATCTAATATATCTGATGGAATGAATTAAAACAGAAAAAACTATACCATTAATCATTCCGTTCTTTCAATCAAAAAGTCACTGTACTATTTATTATCTTATAATAATCTTGTAGTGTTTAATTTGTTTAAAAATAAATCACTAATAAGCATTCATTCATTAAATTAGTTCATTTTGGTTAATTACATGATCACCTCTTCATAATTTTCCATATTTATACGGCATATAAAACGATCGAATTCGATAGCTTGATAAGTAAAATAAACGTAGAAAAACAACAAAGTTTCTTGACTGGTAGACGGCATCCTAAGCACGTCGCCAGAGTTTGCAAAGATTGACGAGGGTTATTACCCTTAGCTTAAAGACTACATATGGTATACCTTAAGATACCTTTTAACTATCCTGGGTGTATGCTCGCACCCACACGCTGTAGCGAATGCCTAGGGGCATCTAGTTCAGTATGCACAGAGTGGAAGACGAACATTTAGGAATATCACCATTATTGGAAATTGAAACTTTATAGACATTACTCAAATCCTCGGGATAATTAACATCCCTAATAAACATATCAATGTTAATAATAGACAAGACCGACAAGAGTGTAAAACAAAAGTAATCGTTTTAATGGCAAATCCTTCATTAGTTCTAAGTTAACATCACCTGTAAAATAATTCCATTACAAAAGCATACGACTAAAGGCTTTATCAAAAAATAACTCCTTACAAACAGTATGAAACAAAACAAACATTTGTTTTTGCATTTAAACACCCAAAATAGCTTACTTGCTGGTCTATATTAAAACTTTCATTTGCAGCCGGCATGTGTGCATTCCAACTAATTGAAAATCCTTCAACGTCAATAAGTTTATATTCGATGCGTTCTTCGGTAGACAAACAAGCAGATTCCTAAAAATTGAAAATACATTTTGTAACTTGTTAAAGAAAACAATTGCAAAACAATTATTGTTAAAAAATGTTGTTAATAATGTTTAAAAATACTCAATTATATTATACATATACAAAATGTACCCAATTTGAATTTGTAGTTTCCACTAACAAACGATCAAATAAAATGGTAAAACTACCCATCAAATCCTTTGATACATTTTCTGAACCCGCATTCTCAAACTGATTAATAACAAGACGCACCTGACGAATTTCAATCTAAAATAGATAATCGAGTATTAACAAAAATAGTTAAATAACATTGTAATCACATTGATAAAATCTCTCACATACACACGTAAGAATAAACAAAATGTTGCCAATTGCTACAAGAAAAAAGGTATAACTTGCACTTATTCATTCATTCATTTTGGTTGGTGACGTGATCACCTCTTCATTACTTTCCATATTTATACGGCATATAACACGGTCGACTTTGATGGCTTGATAAGCGCCATTATTCGCAAAAACTGACAAGACCGGGTTATCTCGCTTAACCCAACGGATACATATGGTATACGTATACCTTAATATTCCTTTTAAGTACCTGCCCATTTATACCGCTGTGCACTCAGTGCCTGCTGTTATTAGTCTAGATGCCTTTCAGCACCTAGTCCAGGATGCACCACATGGAGGATGAACAGTCAGGAATATCACCATCATTGGAAATTGAGGCTTTATAAGCATTACTCAAATCCTTAGGATTATTAGCTTATTATAAAAAAAATTGGCATAAGAAAAAAAAACTAGTTGCAATTTTTTTATCTGTTCCAAATGGTGCTAATAATCAAAAAATTATTTAACTTATCTGCAGATCATCATCACCTTTTGTATACTATACCCAATTTCAATACATTTTAGACAAAGTGGTACCGCATTATAAATTATTAATAAACGCTTACAAAAATAAAATAAAACTCATTTAATTGGCAAAATATTTCAAAAAATTGATTTCCATCTTTTGTAAGCTAATCAAAACTTTGTATACGCAACAAACGAAGAAAAATAATAACGCCTCTTTATTGGTAACCAGTAAAATTATAACAGCGTAACTTTACAAAGATTAACAAAACTTGATTATTTACCAGGGTTTAATCCCTTGACCCAACGTCCGCATATAATATACATATACCCTTAAACACCCTTTAAATACTTTAAATGTATTCCAGTATCTATCCGCCAAGGTGGATGCTAAGTTATTCCACAGTACACTCGGTCCTTAAACCATGTTAATCTGAATCCAAGAAAGACCACATTGAGGTGCAAAAAGAGAAATTATAACTTTACAAGCATTACTCAAATTTAAAAAAACATTAACATCCACATTTCACTACAAAATTTAAAATGTATAACTTGAGGAAATATAATTTATTAAATTTAAAAATTGATTATCTAAGTGAAATCTGCTATCGGTAAACGAAGAATATTGCTCACAAAATTAGAATATACATTTTAAAAATATTACAAAATGTTTGTCATATTGATATTACAGATTGAATATACATATATAAAAAGTAATTCACTTATCCAAAAAATCAATACTTTTCATGCTATCATTAAACAAATATTTAACAATCATTACGATTACTGAAAACAAAAACATTTTGGGTACCTTGTCAACAAAAGTTTAAAGCTATTCTTGCACAGACATACTTTTACTATACTAAAATAAGTAACTTTTAACAAATTTGTTTTAATTCATTTTTGACAAAAACTTAACACTTTATACTCTTCAAATAAATAAATAAGTGAACATTTTTCCAATTTAAATATCTCATTTGTTAATAAACAATCATTTTTGTTGTATGAGTTAGTAGTGTGTACATACTAAAACTTGAAGTAACATCTATGTTTACAAATAATTAAGTTTTGATTTAACTCACTTGAAGACTGCGAATAATACTATAACAAAAAGAGGATACATGAGACCACCATGAAGATGATCCAGATTTCGAATCCATAGCAATAACAGCAGCCAATGCTGTTGCGTCATTCAAACCAGTACTACATATTGTCTGTAAATAATAAGAAAATAAAATGCATTTCAAAATAAATACATGGTATTTCAAAATATTGCTTAAAGAAATCTTAATAAAACTGCTCGTAATAAAATTAAACTAAAATACATATTGCAGATCAAAATAATATTTTTTAGTCAGATTACCGGTTTCTTAAACAAGAATTCTCTCAATTGGGTAATTTTGTCAAGTTGAAGTTGCATCAAACCAATAATGCTGCTATTTGGTCTTACGCAAATGTATGATTTTCAGTACTGCAAGACTTTTCAGTTATCCAAGCTTATAAAAAAACAATGCTAAAAAAACTAAACCCTATCCTCTTAGTTTTGAAAACTATACTAACATTTCCGCTTATTAAATATATTTCCTATATATACAAATATATATAAAGATAACATGGTTAAACTTTAAAACCATCGTTAAATATATATATATATATATATATATATATATATATATATATATATAATAAAATAGTGGTAAATTTATGAATTTAACCCGACAAAAGCACATATATCACATTTGAAATAAGCAAACACACATTCCACCATTTCTCTTCCATTTGATCAATATTATATTTATCATCGTTGCTATCATCAATGCTTTTAAAACTGGAAATGTCATCACCACTTGATTTAACATAATCCCACAAGTCGTCAGCATTAACGTAAGCAACCAACTCGATATTTTCAATATAAAGTTGCCAGGCTTGACTCCAAGGATGAGTATATGGAATTCGGATAGAAACAGTACCAACCTTTCCTAATAAAAAATTATAACAATTGACTTAAAATATAACTATTATAAAAATGGTAAGCACTTTAAAAAATATCTAAAAACTAACAAATCTAAAAATTTGTAAAAATTCATTAAATAATCAATACATAATGGTGATAATATATAAATAATTACAATTCTAAAATCCAAATAATAAATTCATTAAAAAAAATCAAAATAATCATTTTTCAAACAAATTGTGTATGTAAAACATAAAAAGTACATTACAAAAGCTCTATAAAACACGTGCAACATTACAAAAAGTAATAGTAGTTAATTTAATGCATTACATGATAACTAATATTTACCTGATTTTAATGTCAAAGGTATGTTAAAAAGGCGGTAAATAGAATCATTTTTTAATTTTAATGAGTTTAGAGTAACATTTCCACTTAAAAGACCAAAGGAGAGGTTTTCACTATTAAAATTTTCTACGTAACTGCCAATTACATGTTCAATAAGAACACTCAAAACTTTTGTAATCATTTGTTAATTGTTTACAAAAGGAAACATTTCTAAAATTTAAAAATGTACTGAAGAAACAGTCAAGCCTAATAATAAAACATTTTAATAGAATTTCAGGGTCAAAACTTAACCTACACATGCATTTTATAAAAACAAATAAAATGTTGTTTTTAATAAATTAATAAAATAAAAAATATTAAATTGTTTATTAATTATTGTTTTTTAATAAAAACTAACATATTTTTATACCTACTAAATGGTATACCTAAAGCATACCTAAAGCACTCGCGAGGTAAGACGCGCGTCACGCTACAAGTGCATTGGAGCCTTATTCATCCTTTTCTCTTTTCTTCTTTTTTGAAGATTATTGCAGTGTTTTTGCATTGTAATAGGTGCTTGTTTTATTATTTTTTGTATATTTATAATTTTTGCTCGTTTTCTATAATTGTCAACTTCCACTATCCACCTTGTTTTTATCTTGATTTCAAATACTTTTTTCGATGACTAATCTCTATTTACCTCACCAACCATTTCATATTTCTTTCCGAATCTTACTGATATTATCGATAAATAGAACCGAGGATCAAAAGGAGTTTTACTCCTACTCAACTTGTGTATTAACCTGTAACATGTAATAAAATATTGCTTAATTTATTTTAGTTTTATTTAAACAAAAATTAATAAATTATTAATTGTTTTTTAATAAAAAAATTATATTTAGTAAAGTTAGTTCACTTACTGCTGCACTGTATATTCAAACAATCCCCTTATTACTTTCTTCTTTAGAACATATTCATACAAGACAAACTGAATATTGGGGATGTGGGTGTATTATATACGTTAAGAATTCCTTTTCTTTATTACACTACAATTTACTTATTAACAATAAACAGGACATTATAAGCGTTTCAATAATCTTTAACAATAGCCTTAAACTACTCTTAACATGTGTCTATAATCTCCCAAATTTTTTGGACGCGCACTCGGACAATCTTATCAACATGTTCAATTGCACATCAGTTCAACCATTTAATTATTTTTTTACTGGAGTTGACTTTAATATACCTGAAATACAATGGTCCTCATTGAACTACTCAACTAAATACGACAAAATTGTTACAACTACCTTATTACAAGATTGAACCCAACATATCCACAAACCAACAACACAACAAAATACTTTAGACTTAATATTAACTAAAAATATAATAGTTAAACACATCAATATAGATGGCCCCCTCTCAGGATGTAACCACAAAATAATTTCATGTTTTTTATTTTGATTAGCTAACCACAAAAATACCAGCTAACCATTATATCGATTTTAAATAACCCAATTGGTCCCAAACAAACAAACTTCTTTGATCACTGAAATGGGACAAAATACAATTATCAAACGATGGTAACCATATTAATCACAAACTTATTACAGATACAAACTACACTGTGCATAATTTATTTCTTATTTGCAAACATTATAATACCCATGGTAAGATATGAATGCCTAAATATATCAGGATAAAGTTAAAAAAACTAAATAAAGAATATCATAAAAGCAAATGCTTTAACACTTTAGTAAAAATATTTTAAATACATGAACAATACTGTAAACACGTTTTAAAATTTGAGGAACAAATGGCTCTACAAAAAAATATCACTGAAAACATATCTAAAACTCTTAAATCCCAAACTAAATCCGAAGATTCTATACCTTATATCTTCAAATGCAATGGATAAATCCTATTCGACACTGTGGATATCTATAATGCATTCAATAAATCATTTTCTTGAAATTACTCTCATACAAACAATAACAATATTCCTTTAATGAAACAGAAAGCATTAAATCCTTTAAAAAAACGATTATCTTTAACCCAGATAATATTAAAAAAGTGATCCAATCACTTAAAAACTCAAATAGCCCTAACCCGAATGGTATTACGACAGACATAATGACATATAGATACCAAGAATTCCCTTTTATATTAACCAAACTATTTCAAACTAGTCTAACTAATAGCATTTACCCAGAAAGCTAAAAAAAAATTATATATTACACATCTTCAAAAGCGGTGATAAGACAAATATGAATAATTATAGATTGATAAACATTACCTCAATAATCTCTAGCATTTTAGATAATACAATAAAGTTTGAAATCTTAAAGCACTTGATACACAATAATTTACTGTTGGGATGGCCAACATAGATTTACTCATAAAAAATCAATTTCTACGTGGCAAATCAAATTCTTTGACTATGTCACACAGAAAAAAGACGAAGGAAAATTTATTATCATCCTATACATCGACCTACAAAAAGCATTGAATAGAGTACCCTACAACAAACTCATTCAAAAAATCAATTTATATAGCATAATTTCTGCGTTTCTTAACGCACTGCATTTAGAAACGCAATGCGGTTTTTTATTATTATTACGGGAAATATTTTTCAACAGTGGACATTTTAGCGAAGCTGAACGAACATAGTACTAATCCCTGACGGACTCCAGAGCTAATTTCACACTAGGGAGATGTATCACTTTTAAGATTAGTACTGAAACTACGGTTAAGCAGAAATTTCCTAATCCAAATAACGAGAAAATCCTAAATGCTTAAGAAAGTGAGTTTTTAAAAATAATAACTAGTGTAAAACCTTATCGAAATCCTAAACAAAATCAAAGTAGATTGCATCTATTAAAAGACCCAAATTAAAAAGTAATGTAAGACTATCCGTATAAAATAATAAGTTAGAGAGACAGAAACTCTGTGGCATGAATCCGTGTTTGTGCAGGAGGAATCAACTTATTCTTAATAAAAAAGTCCATTAAATATTGTTTAATTAATTTTTCTAAGACATTATTAGAAGTAGACAGGATACTAATTGACCTATAACTTTCTAGAAAAAACCCATCAACTGATTTATTAATAGGTGTAATAAAAACCTGTTTCCAGATATTAGCTAAAGCTCCAGTATTAATGGATTGGTTAAAAATATTAACTAATATGGGAGTGATAATGTCAGCGCAGTCTTTCAAGATATGTGGGTAGATGCCATCCGGTCTACGAAAAATAGATTTAAATCTAGTGAGCTGACATTGCACCAAAAATATAGAAATTTGAAGTAAGTCCAATAAGAAAAAGGTCTATTTATAATAAAAATAACAAGGGTTTTTTGTAGAAACGCTGACTTAAAATAAAAGTTAAAAGATGCACACACTTTAGTAGGGGGGACGAAAAAACCTGTATTATTTATCAAGTATGGTCGGAAAACTTCGCAATATCTCTGGCATTTTATAAACTTAAATAAAACACTTCTGTCCCTGTCAGATTTTAATAATAACTTATAGAGTTGCTTGTTTATAAACGCCCTAACTAACGTTATACTCTTATTGAGCAATTTTAAATAAGTATAATAGAAACATGAAAGCTGGGTTATTTTCTGGGATAATCTAGCAGTACAGCGTTTAATTTGGACTTAAATAATTATGAGTTCGAATCCCATCACCGGCACTAAAATGCGGGCGTACGTTCAGTTTTGCTAAAATCTCTACTGTTAAAAAATGTTTCCCGTAATAAGAATAAAAAAACCGCATTGCGTTTCTAAATGCAGTGCGTCAAGAAACGCAGAAATTTGAACCTAGAGTAGACGGGGTAGCTAAAGGAAATAAATTTGTTGATATCATCGGTAATAAATTGAGTAAAACGGGAATATTGATTATCAACACTATTCTCATTTTAGAGGCTCCAATTAGGTTGACTATGAAAATTACGTAAACCAGAAAAATCAGTTTTACAAAATTTAGGAATTAACTCGATTTTAGGCTTTGTACCTAATCGATAAATGATGGCAAAAAGACAGTAAAAAACAGCAGAAAACGGTTACCTTCCCAAGAGAAGATATTTTTCAAAATGTATAAATGTAAAGATTGTCAGCTATTAAGTATCATTTTGAAACATAAAACAATTTTTGTTGCGAAGTGGTACGTATATATATTACATTAAGCTTTAATAGCTCACTAGAAATACATTCAGTATAAAATATATTTTCACTACCAATAAAAATATATATATAACAACAAAATTTTAAAAATCGTAGTAGTACAAATAATCGGAAGAAAATAAAATAGAATGTCATATGATAATCAATACAGTAAATATGTATATAGCTATTAAAAACACAATTTTAATTAAATTATATTTAAAATAATTTAGTAAATATTAAAGCATTAACGTATATGACGTACAAGTTCGCAGCATAAAAATTGTTTTATGTTTTAAAATTATACTTAGTAGCTGACAATCTTTACATTTATACATTTTTCAATAAATGAACAATGTATAATTTTACAATTTATAAAAAAAACAATGAATACTATTTAAAATATTTAAAATTTATAGTTTTCAACATTTAGTTTTACATCCATAGATAATTTGTAATATAATTTATTGTTTTTCAGGATTTAGGATTTTTCACGAGTTGAGTAGGCCAAAACGCCTTTTAGTACTTGGTTCTCAAATTGTCTCAAATTTTCAGGGGGACAACTGAAATGGATGGTGAGGTAAAGGGGAATTAGTCACAGAAAAAATATTTAAAATCAAGATAAAATCAAGGTAGATAGTGGAAGTTAACAATTATAGAAAACGAACAAAATTATAAATATACAAAAATAATAATAAAACAAGTTACGTATTACAATGCAAAAACACTGCAATAATCTTTAAAAAAAAAGAAAAGAGAAAAAGATGAATTACGCTCCAATGGATGTGTAGCGTGACGCGCGCCTCATCTCGCGAGTGTTAAGAAGGTAATTTGCTTTTTTATTTAAAAAATAACGACTTTTTGGTCTAGATTAGAATTTTATAATGATATTAGTAAACAATGTTAGTTTTTGTATAATTTTTTTATTATAAACGCTAAAGTAATATTTTCAAAGTGTTGTAGTAAAATGTAGATGTGCTTAATTTGGTTGGGTAATGTTGCAAAACCCAATCAATGATAATGCACTGATTTTAACACTGAAATGTTCATCCGCTTTTTTAATTTAAATTAAACAATTTGCAATTAATTTTTATAATTTTTAAATTTAAAATAGTTCTTTATTAAAAAATGGTATAAAACAAATTAGTAAAAACATGCACTCAGTATAATTAACTAATTATTAAACCTACAATTAATTCAAACATTGAACATCCTTAAGAGTAACACTAATCCCTTTTTGAAAAGTATTTAATATTACATTAAAAACATGTTTGCTTTTTTAAAAATATTTAAAATCTACAAAGTAAATTTAACTTTTGTTAACGCTTTTTATAAAATAAATTTTTTATTAATAACATATTTATTATTTTTTGCGTAATGTAAAAATTTTAACATTAAATTGATTACTGTTGATTAATTAATTAGTTTTCAATTTTGCATATAGAATAAAACAAAATAATAATTAATTTTTAAATAATACTTAGTAATTATATTGTTGAAAATATTGCTTTAAGTTTTTTTTAATAAAACATGTAGAATGCATAGAAAAAATCAGAAATGAATCAATTAAGCCAGTGCCAAGCCTAGATAAAGGAGGAGGGTTTGTAGCAGGAATGGTATTTGGCACCTACGCCAAAACTATTTAATTGTTATAATGCGTTAAATTGTTTTGATACAAAACCAAATGAAAAATACTGATTAAAAACGACAATCTTTCTGTAAAAGAGGAAAAGCTAAAGAAAAAGAAAATGTAGCATGGTCCTTATTGACATTATTTAATAATCACTGTTGTTGATAACTGCAATATAGGTGCATTTAACAATTAATTGTTCGAGCAGTGTTTTTTTTGTATTTATTATTTAAAAAGTGTTAAACAACTATACGATGCAGGCAAAATATTAAATGCGAGTCCACGTTCAGTTTCATTAAAATGTCCACTGCTGAAAGATGTTTCCCGTTAAATATTTAAAGTATTAAACATATATAAATATTTGATGGTAAGTGTAGAATTTTAGATAATCAGGTTAAAAAAACTGCCGTAAAGATAAGAATGATTGATTAGAAAACAGATGCAAAGAAGCAAATACATGAGCAGCAATAAATAATTCTAAGATTGTATAAAATTGTGAAACGACTAAGCGATCATGTAAATGAGTAGAGTATTTTAAAAAGTACTTAATCAGTCCGCGTTAAATACCGTCATATATTTTGATAACGATGCAAATTTGAATGTAATTCAAAATCCGGAAATATGTACTGATGACATTTCTGCAACTAAAGTGATCTATGCAACTCGAAGGTTGAAAAAAAATAAAGCAGGATGACTTGACGAAATAACTGCAGAGACATTCAAACATGAAGGTGACGTTATAGTATGTAAGCTTGCTCATTTATTTAATGTTATATGGCATAATGAACAAGTTCCAAATAATTGGAAAAAGGATTAATTGTTATTTTTCCCAAAAAAGGAAGTCTGAACGATTGCAATCATTGGCGCGGAATAACCTTACTGTTTAAGTAATACGGTAGGTAAACATCTTTGAGAGCAAGCAGGTTTTAGGAACGTAAGAAGTACTGAACAAATACTCACCCTCCGTAACATTATTGAGCAAAGTCAATAATTTCTGCAATCAATTGCAATCAATTTTATTAATTTTATAAAAGTTTCTGATAGTATTTATCGACAATCTGTTTGAAAAATCGTTAAGTTTTATGGAATACTGTTGAAGTATGTGAATATTATGCGTTCGTTATACCAAAATACAAGTTGTTGTGTTTAAACAAAAAGTAGTCAAAAATGTATTTTGTCACCGTTTATGTTTTTTTTAATAATTGATTTCATTATGACTTGATCCACAAGTAATTTGTCTTAAAGTATTAAATGGAACCATGGCTGATTAGCAGATTAGGATATTGCAGATGAATCTCCAGAAATGATCCAAAATATGACAACATGTCTCAGTGATATCAATTCTCGTATTGGCTTACGGATTATTTTTTTAAAAACAAATATGTTGTGCACTAAGTCAAACAACTATTTGCCTATCAAAATTAGTTTATAACATATTAATACTGATGATTCCTTGACATATCTGGTAAGCATTATTGGTAAAAACGGAACAACCGAAATTGATGTTAAAGCTAAACTTGGACAGGCAGTGTCAGTCTCCATAAACTCAAATCAATATGTTTATGTTCTTCCATCCTCTGAAGAAAAAACTTCGTTTGTACGCATTAATAATTATTCCTACAGCAATATATGAGAGTGAAACGTGGAAACAAACAAACAAAATTGATAACATAGTGGATGTTAGAAGTATTTTAATAATTACCTGACATGATCGCACTTCAAATAATGAGATTATGAGAAGAACTGACTCTCATTCACTGTATTACATTATTGCAATTACACAAATAATTACTTGATTAAATTCAACGTTTAGCGCTCAAATCACCTGCACGAACGGTTTTAAAATCGACAATTAAAGAAAATAAAATAAAAATTGGTAAACCACAGAAAAAATATAATTGAAATGAGTGTTTCATCGGATTAAACAAAACATTTTACAAAATGTTTGAATTTATAGAAAAACTTTGCTGTTCCATGTCGTATATTAAAATGTACATTAAAAATATACTTTTTTAAATCAATGCATAAATAAAATCAAAATATATAGTAAGAATATAATTTGTTAATGCAATGTTTCATAGATTAAATTACTGTCATTTATATTTTTACATAAATAGATTTGTTTTGTAAAACATATGGGTAAAAAATAAAGCATGTACTTAATGTTCTTAATATTTATTAAATGTTTTTGCATTTTTAATATGTATACATTAAAGAAATTTTAAATTGGATTTTAATAAATTAGAAAATATAAATTGCTGTATTATTTAATTTACATTACACTCCATTATTAGACACTCTTTTTTGTGATTCAAAGTTAGAAATGAAATAACTTTAAATGCAAATGAGTACACAACTATTTTTATTTAAATAAGTTAAAAACGTTTTGTTTTATTTTAATCCTTAAATAATATAAGTTGCATTTAATTACAAATTATTTTATTATTTATTCATTTTAAAACCATTTCATTTTAAATAGCACGGGGCAACAAGATTGTTCCATGTGATTGTACATTGAACTTTTGGGTTTAAACATCGTGCATATCGAAAATTGAAATTTTATTCAGATTTTATAAAACACCCTCGTTGGAATGATGCTGCGGTGTACTCTTGTTGTTTCTTTAGCAATTTTTTTACAGAGGCCAGATTGCTAATCTTGTGCTCAAACTCTCCTCCATTCTCAACCAGACTTGGGAGTTTGAAGACTGGTGGAGTTGATTTTAGATTACTTTTTAATAATAGAATTTGTAAGGGTAGTTATTTTTAAGGCAAAAAGGTTTTGTAATAATGTTTTGTTCCGGGCTGTACCGGGCACCAGACTTGAAACAATTTTGAGTCCCTAGATTTTGTTTGATTTCGCTAAATATCCACTTATTTAAAATATGTTTCCTGTTAAATATCTAATCTAAAAAGGAAAATCAAATTACAAATAAATAAACAATATTGACTAAAATTTTTATAAAAATATAAAATAGTTTTCTAAAACTTTAAAAAATACTATTTGAAAAAAATAAACAAAGTTTTTTAGACATAAATGTTTAAAAAATAAAAGCATTTAGCATTAACACATTTTGGATTTAACATTAAGTTTAATAGTGTTCATTGACATTTAAACAATACAATACATTTTTTGTAAATGCCTATGTTTAAAATGATTAAAATGTCGCATTATCTCAAAAAGTAACAAAATAAAGAATAGCATTTAGCAACATAAAAAGGAATATTTTTTTCAACGTGTTATTAATGAACCAAATTTATTTTAGTGTTACAATGTTTGTATTGGAAAAGTAATACAACTTTATTAAAATGTAGCGCCATTTAATTTTTATTACATAATTATATACTATTCATTCTTTAAATTGTACATATTGTTTAAAGAATAAAAACCTATTTGACACAATCTTTAAGTATACTGGTTTTGTAATTAGCTTTTTTTAGTACTTTTTTTTCTGATTGTTAATATTAAAAATGTTAACTAAATATAAGTCAAATAATTATTAAATCTAAAGTCTATAGTTTAAAACCTATCTGTTAAGAAACAATTTCATATAAATAAAAGAGAACATTATGTTTTAATTTAAAGTACACAGCACTTTAAATTAAAATTATAGAATAACAATATATATATATATATACATATATATATATATGTATATATATATATATATATTTATATATATGGTTGTATCAATAAATCCAATAATTCTGACATACTTTTTTGGATATTCCATAATAAATAGATTCTTACTATAAATCCGTTCATATTTGTCACAATATTTAATAAGTGATTTTTATTATACTGTTATACAGTTAAAATATTTGTAAATTCCTCGTGGTATTAAAATTTTGTTTAATAAGTATTTTTATTTTTAATTTTTAAATGAAATTTGTTTGAGTCTGGATTATAAACGTTGTGCTTCCTATAAAATAATAAAAGAATGTTTTAATCTATTAAGAATAAAATTAAAAATTGTTTTAAGTAGTACACATTGACAAATGTTTTTGTTTATACAAAAATTTAATTAATACGTTTTGCTTTGAAAAATAAAAATATTAAATGCTATTGTTAACAATTTTACAAAACAAAGTAACTGAAACTTGTAGCACAAGTAGTAATGAAAAGATTTATTTTTTAAAATAAGGAAACTATGACAACGGTAAGAACGTTTTTAATAATTTGCATTACTTTATGGGAAAAAGCGAACATTATTATTTTATACTTAAAAATAATTCAATTTTTAAGAAGAAATAAAAAAATCAAAGATTGTTAGCCTTTGATCGGCATTTAAAAAAGTAATCAATAAAGAAAATAATCAAATAAAAATATAAGTAATAGAAAAAATATTTTATTACTTTTTTGCACAATGCCTTGTACATTAAAATAAAAACTTTCTTTGTTAATTTAAGAAAAATAAATAAAAGTAAATTTTTAAATTGAATTTATTGTGTTACTTTAGTAATAAAACATTAATTATAGTATTTAAATGCTAAATTGCCATGACCGGTTCAAAAGAAGGAGAGTTTGAAAACAAGGCTAAAAACTTGACATCATTAAAAAGACGATTGTTAAAGAAATATAAAGAGGACGCAATTATAGAAAACTGCGATAAAAAAGTGCAAGCAGTATTATTTTGATGACAATGTTTAGTAAAGTCCAAATAAAATAGATCTTTCCTTGAGATGGATAATTTTTAATGTTAAAAAATTAATAAAAAGTTATATATATTTATATATATTTATTTCCTCACTTCTAGGTACTAGTGTATGGGTTTAACTCCCTCCACGGATAATGAACTTGGATCTACGTTTGGCTACGGTAAATTTTTACTTGCTAAAGAATTTTTCCTATCAAACAGCATTATTATAAAACCATTTTGTTTTAAAATAAACATTGGACAACAAGATAATAGTAACAGCGAAACACAACAACAAAGTTTTATAATTTAGAAATGATTCTATGTATTTGAACATTTTTCAAAAATGTTTGCCCTATCCCATGAGATATTCATTTTAATTAGATTATACCAAATAGTTCTTAATTAAGTTATCTGTGGTGTACCTCAACTTTTATTTTGCTATAATTAATTAACTATTCCAAAACCGTGTAATTTCACTAAATACTTTTGGAAAATGTGCTCAAACCCTAATCCTTTATCCAGGTTTGGGACTGGCTAGATTTTTGCTCTTCTCTAGATAGAGTTAATATTTAAGCAATAATCGCGAAATGAAAATTACGTATACTTTCACTATAAGTTGTAATTTTTTGTAATACTGCCGTAAGGACACATTTAATGAAGAGTACATTTATCAGTAATAAAGAAACTTTATTTTAATTGCTGTTCTTGTTAACGGAAAGTAATTATTTCATAATTATACAATTAGTAACACCAATTGTATTGTTTTGTACTGAAACAAAAATTAAAGCCTTTAAATTGATTTCTAAAAATATTACGATGTTACTTGAAACTGTACTAGTGTACTTGTACATATCTATGTAGGTGCTCTTTACTTGAACAAATTAAATTAAATTAAAAGTAATTAATATATATGTTGAACTGTGTATGCGGTAATTATTTGGGTCTAGAATAATTATCAAAACTTGAATTTTTACAGTACAATTATTACAATTAATTGGTATTCATATATATATATATATATATATATGCTATGGAAACAAATTTTGCATAATGGTTTGGAAGCTCTTGTTGTTCAATTAACAAAATTTTATCATTAAAATATTCTTTTGTATTATAGTTTTAATTTTTTTATAACGAAAGAATAAAGTATGTTGAATAGAATATGGATATTATCAAAACGGTTAGGAGGAAAATCCAGAGAAGCAAATTTATTATTTATTTTATGTTTGCTACTTTGAATGTTTTGCAAAAAACATCTTTCAGCAGTGGACATTTTGGCAAAGCCGAACGTGGGCCCGCATTTTAGTGGGCCGGTGGTGGGATTTAAACTCATGTCCACCAAGGTCCAAATTCGAGCGCTGTATAAAAAATAAAATATCACCGCGGGCTTTGTTATATTATAACAAGATTGTTGTGTTTGTAACTGCACAAGTTTATGGATGTACTATTATTTATTGAGTTAATAATTTGTTGATATTGTCAACTGTTTGATATAAGTGTTTGAATTTGTTTGAGGGAAGCTTGCTTAACTAGCATTGTTAGTTTAAGTTAGTTTAATTATTTAGCAGTTTGTTTCCAATGTGAATTAGTTAGTTATAAAAATTTATTGTTCTTATCATGACGTAATTTATAAATTGTTAAACAATGGTTTCTTTCTTTGTTTCATTTTATTAATAATAATGAATTTAACTTTTGCAATAATTATACTTTTCATGTTCCAAATTGTTCAACTACTTTAGTACCGTTGTATTTGTAATTTAACCATTTACAACTGAAAATAATAATTTACAGTTAAAGTTACAATAATAACATAGAGCATAATTAATTTCTAATCAATAAACAGTACATGTTATTACCAGGAGTACAAATATTCTTATTTATATATTATTTTATTTCAAAACCCTTCTGCTTTAAAGACCATGGGATAACAATATTTATTGTTCCATATGACGACATTATATTTTCGTATCAATAGTGAGGTAATCTAATAGTACTGCGTTGGAGTAGAATTTTGTTAGCATGAGTTTGAATTCCACTCCCGGCTCTAATTGTAGGCCCCCGACTGATTTCGTTAAATATCTACTTGCTGAAAAGATTACAGCAATTATGACTATCTATTTAATGATCACTGTTGAACTTATTGTCCACCTTTTTCTTATATAAATTTTTGTCTACTACTTGTAATAAAATCTCAGTCATATTTTTTTGTTATTTAATTAACTTACTTTCTTAAATGCTACCTATTTTCTTAGCATATATTTACTGCTAATTTATATTGACAACTTTTTGACTGTTATACTTTTTGTTCCCAATATTAATATTATTTAAAGCGTTGGGTTCTCTTTGTAATCCAAATAAAAATATAAGTAAACGTAAACTGTGAAATGAATTTAATTCGTATATTCTTGTCAGTTACAAACACATAATAATTTCAGTATATATATTCTAAAAAAGGGGGGGTACAGTTAAAATTTAAGTTAGTACAAATCACTAACATACAAGAACACAAACATTACGATATTGAACTTAGCTGGTCGTAATCAATACATTCCAAGATGCTAAAATGCTGAAAATCCTTGAATCTGTTTATATTCACACATTGAAGCCTACTTTATATGTACAAAAACAATTTTGTCACCACATTAAACTTAGCTTGTTTGGGTATACTAGTGATTTGCACTAACTGAAATGTGAACAGTACTCCCCCCCTTTTTGTATATATATACCGATGAGAATATACGAAATGAATCCATCTCACATTTTACATCTTCTTATATTTTTGTTTGTTATTAATGTTCTTGTCAATCCACAATAAACCGACATAATCAAAAATACGTCTAAATTATTTAGTCCCCCACACCAAATCTTTTTTTGCTAAAAATCACAGCAATATGTAGTAGTAGAAAGAGCAATAGCGATTCAAAAATTAATTCTGTAGTAAAACAATCAAATATGTACTAGAGTGGTAAAATTGATAAACTGAATAAACATGATTTTGAGCCACACCACAGGCACTGTTGTTTGGCTTTTCTAAATGTCCACTTCCGGAAAATGCTTTTAGTAAAACATTCAAGTACTACAAACCAAATATTACAAATAAATAAATAAAGACACAAAGTTTGTTATTGTCCCTTATTTATTATTTATTTATGTGCCGATGTATTCTGGAAGTACAGCGCTCGACTCAAACCTGGATAGGTATAGATTCGATTTCCACCACCAGCACTAAATGCTAAACCACGTTCGGCTTCGCTAAAATGTCTACTGTTAAAAGATGTTGTCTGTAAAACTTTCAAAGTAGTAAAAATAAATCAATAGCAATTGCGCTATTTCGTCTAGCAGTCTAGAAATACAGCGCTCAACTCGAACCTGGGTTCCCCATCACTAATGCATCGCTAAAACGTCCATTGCTGAAATATGCTTGCCGTAAAACATTTAAAGTAGTAAACTTAAATAAAATAAGAATAATAGTAACATTAATAAAAAAAAATTAATATTAATAAGAAACTGGTTTAAAATAAACTAACTATTCTTTGTACATAATAAAAAAATTAAATTAAACAATGAAAATATATTTTTCCTATTGCGTACATAATTAAATTCTACAAACCAACTGTTTACATTACTTGTGTTAACATATTCAGGTTGTTTTTAATTACAAAATGCAAATAATGTAATGTCGAATATAAAATAGTTACTAACAGTTTACGGCATAATTTATTTAGTGCAAAATGCAGAACGGTTTAATTAATTTTTTTTGGAAATATGAAAAAACTAGTCATTCATCGTTATTATATACTTACCTTAGTGACACCCCACTAAAAATATAAAATATGAAAAAAAAGTTTTTGTAGTTAATTATGGTCAAATTTATACAAATGTTTTAACTTTACTACTAATTGTTTGTGTGTGTGTGGTGTAGAATAGAATTACTAATAACTGATCATGTATGACAAATTTATACCACTAATTCATGCATGTGTACGCCTTTAGGGAAATGGAACAACGTTAAGCTTTAATTAAGGTAAGTTAAATTCAAACAACTAATTTAGCAAAATGTATACAATTGCAAAACACATTCGTACATTATGATTAATGTACTATCAAATTTGAATATATTCTTATTTTTGGCTTCTTATTTAGTCTAGAAAAGATTAGAACTGAACGAATCTAGCCAGTTACAGGCCTAGATAAATTAGAAAGATTTGAGTATGCTGAACTAAAGGAATTATTTATTATTTATTTGAACCCACTTTTTATTAAAAATGTAATTGCTTAAAATTACATCAACAGCCTAACTAAGAGCATGTGAGGTAAAAAGTTACAAAAAATAACTTAATTTATACTGATGTATTTTCTGGTTACCAAACGAAATTGCATAGACTTTGTATTTTGTTTAATAGTTGACGTTATATTTTATGTTTTTACTAAATCTTTGATTTTAAAGTGTTTTACATTTAATATGAATTTTATTTATTATTAATTATATATATTTCAAGTTGTAAGCATTAAACAAAAAGCAAATTATTATGGTCCGTTTGCTCATCTCTATTTAATTTTAACACAATGGACTAAGGTATATACAGATATAATAGACAATCAATTTCTGACAAAATTAACAAAAAACAATTAACACACAAGTTAATACACATTTATAAAACATTTTTACATAAACAAACAAACAAACTGTGTATATATAGTTTATTTTATTTTGTATAAAATAATTAATTTATATTAATTAAATTGTTTACTAATATTAAAAAAAATAAATTTCAATTATTAATACCCGATTTTTTATTTAAACAAATATTTTAAATAAAAAAATTGGTTTAGATAAATATTTCCTTTATTTCAGCATGGAATTATAAATCTTTTGTTTTATTATAATAAAAAAATGATAAGTAAACATTCATGCCGGTATTATTGGTCAGCAACGTTTTAAAAAATAATTACTTTTAGTACAGCTTATTTATGTTTAAATGTACAATTTACCAAAGTTTAATCATTCAAAATTTTTTTTAAATTCAAGTTACTTAAAATATTTTTAAAATAAGTATCTTATAACATTTTCTTAAATGTATGATATAATATTCAAACATTTTCATAATAACCCAATGTCCATAAATATTGAACCAAAAATAGATTTTTAACTTTTATCACAACTCTCAAATATTTGCAACTGTCAGTGTAATAAATAGCATTATGTTTTAACAATTTAATTTGTTATTTGTAATTTCGTTACATCAATGCAAAAGTAACATCATAAATTGAATTTTGCACCACTTGTAGTTAATTGATTATGAATAAAAAGACACAAATAATAATAAAAATAATAATAATCATAATGTAATCTAAAATTTTATTTTTGAAACAATATGTACAATAAAAGCAGCAGTCACAAAATTTAAAACGTGAGCTAAGTTTTCTTATACAGTTAACAATTATATATATATATATATATATATATATATATATATATATATATATATTTTTTAATTATTATATAATATTATATATTTTATAATCGAATTGTACGCTATTTAGTTACTAGAGATGTTTTAGTTAAATAATCACCTTTTTGTGATAATTGTTGTGACAGTTGTACATATATATATATATATATATATATATATATATATATATATATATATATATATATATATATATAATTTAAACAAACAATATTGAATGTCAACAAGTTTATTATCAAAACATAATCAAAATTATAAACATACATAATGACTAATATTAAGGAATAAACAGAGCATATATTTTTTATCTAGTTATCGAATAATTTTTTATTATACACAACATAATAATTAAAAAATAAATAAATTTCCTTTTTGTAATTACTTAACTTAGGTGTTTTAATATGCTTTTGGTTAGGTTAAAACCAATAATTATTTAATTTGGATGTACTTATAGATAATTATTTTAATTATTTTAAAAAAACATTAAATTACATTGATAGAAAGTTTTAATGAAGAGATGTTTCTATTTTAGCTCGTGTTATTTTTTAAATTTTTATATATTATAAGACGTTATTTATTAAAACATCTGTACTCTTTCATAAGTGCATAACTTTTAACATTTGCGTACAATGAAATAGAATACCTGTGTTTAAAATATGTGATACGATTTGTGTTAAACATAAATTTTTTCTTTAGAATCAAATTAAAAGTTTGTAAAAAGTTGGATCGGCATTTAAAATACTTTTTGAAACATAAAGCATATAGCCTAAACAGCGCTTTATATTAATTTTTCCAAAGCGTATTTGTTTGATAATGAATAAAAATTACACTTTTATTGAACATAATTAAACCAATTTTTGCTCTTTTTCTTACTAGCAAATATCTGAATTAAAAAAATTTGCATATTTATTTTTTTAACAAAAATAAACAGTTTAAGTATTTTTAACAAAAAATGCGTATTATTCTTTACCTTTTTTTTCAAAAAGTAAAATTGTTTTTACGTTGCTTTACCATTTATTATTATTTAAAAATAATTATTTACACAAATATGCATTTAAAAAAATTATTTTTAAACAAATGGATTGATTTTTAGGTAAAAGTTATTTCTTAACTTATATAGAAATATTTAAGTTAATAAACATTGATGTAATTATAAAAAAGTCTTGTTACAACATATACTCAAAATTTAAAAATTTATTATAATTATTGTTATAATTAATTTATTTATTAACATTTATTAATGTTTTTCACATTCTGGTTTTTATTAATATAATGAGTTAATTACAAATTTAATGTTCTATTTAGTAGATATAAAAGTTTACTGTTAACCAATATTTTGAAAATTGAAGTATTTATAGCTGTAATTAAATATTGTTAAAAAAGTAAGTAAATTGCGGTTAATTATAATGTCTATTTAGGTATTAACTTTATAGTGCCCTAACGGTACATCGTTGGACTTGGACCAGGTAGACATGGGTTCAGATTCTACGACCGTCACTAAATGCGGGTCAACGTTCAGCTTTTACCAAACATGTTTCCCACAAAACATTCAAAGTAGCAAAATAAATAAATAAAATGGTGCAACTGTTAACTGTTTTGTATTTATTAAAACAAATATTTCTAAATAAATGTCGAATGAAAAAGTAATTACTTGATACAATTAATTAATAATAGTTATTTTTTTCAAGAAAAGCAACTTTATTAAAGTTCAGTTTAAATATTACATTGTCTAAATCATAATGCAGTAACGGTTTTACATTTTTTAGTGTTTTTGTAACATTTATTTTATTGTTTGTAAACTAATATACTTGGAAATATTTTATGGTAAATTTATGTAAATAAACTTTTTAAAGTGCAAATTTTATATAACATTTAAATAGTTGTGTTGATTTAAAAAAATACAACTTATAATACTTATATAAACACCAACTTATTTTGATTAAGTACATAAAAATAATAAAAACTAAATTATAAATAATAAAAATAGTAATAGATATAGAATTGTATTACAACTTAAGTATTTTTAAGTAAACTGTTCAAAAAACCCTTTTTTTAGCGTAAATTATTCAAATCCAGAACTAAACATCTAATCTCTGGCTTAATTCTGTTATTTTAGCTATAAAATAAACATGGAGTTAGAGTAAAGTAAAGAGGATATGAAAGTTCCTTAATTTAAAAAGAACATGGTAAAGAAAATGATTCCATGTGTTCAAATATTATGCCGACATGTTTTTGATCTTAAAATTCAATTTTCGCAAATAGTTCTTACACATATTTTATGCAATTTATTACAACCTTTATTTTGCCATTATTAATTGTCTATTTTGCTGGTTTTACTGGTTTTTTGGTCTGTAAACGTAAAATTTAACCAAGTATTATCATCTGTCTAATAGCCACTTTTTTATCGTTATTTGCTAGAATGACGTTTCCCTATTGTTTCTATAGCAATATAATTTTTTTACAGGGGCTAGGTTGCTAACCTTACGCATAAACCCGCCTTTTTCATCCAGGTTTGAAACTGGCTAGGTTGATTCATTTCTAGTTTTCTTTAAGACAGAGTTGCAAAATTTATAAAATCTGGCACAGTTTGATTAAAACCAAAACAAGTGACACTAAAAGGAATTGAAACTATTATCCGTTTAAAGCAATGATTAAATATATAATATAAAAATTGTTCAACTTTTAGCCAGTGGTACTTATTATTTTAAAATTAATTTGTACAAATAATTTTTTTTTTATAAAAATCTATTTTATAAATCTTTTCTAATAATTGTTATTTTGAAACAAAACAAGAAATATTTTATGAATTGTTATTTTTTAATTTCTGTAAACTTAATATATGTATATATAATAGGGTCAAAATAATTAAATATTGGGTCGGACCCAAACTGATTAATATACGAAAATTAGCATTACACGTAATAATTATAGACTAAAAGGTCACAGCAAGTAAACGACAGTGCTACAATTTTGCCATTAGGTAAATTAATTATTCAACCGGGTAAATTGTTTACAATAATTTGGTTTAACAATAAAATCTTTTTACGAAAAAATAATATAAATGTTTAATATATGTAATCCCGCGGGCAATCTAACTTAAACGTATCAACTATCTACATAAATTAAAGTATAAACTTTTATATTATTAAACATAGTAATTAAAAAAAATTTTACATAACAATTATAATTAAAAAAATAAATGAATAACATATTTTGCTGTTTTATTTTTTATGTTGTAGTAGTTATGGTAGATAACAAAATTGAATGAAACATTAACGCCTAGGTAGGCATGGGTTTAAATCATACTACCGGCACTAAATGCGATCCACGGTCGGTTTTTCTAAAATGTCAACTGCTAAAATGCGTTTTTTGTAAAACATGTAAAATAGAAAAAATAAATTAATTAATAAATTAATAAAAAAATATATTAAAACATATAGTAAATTTTAATACACACCTTTAATATATATTTGAGCATTATTTGTTAAAATGCATTTTTACCCAACCGTATGCTCAAAGCAAACAGCGCTTATTTGGCAGTCTAAAGCATCCCAATTAGACAATTGTTTAAAAGGCTTTATGACTAATAATGAAGTAGTGACCATGTGCCAATAATCATCCTGTTGCAGTAAGGTTTTATTTACTCAAAGTAAAAATCTTTATCTTTATTCCTATTCAGAAATCCTGCATTTCGAGCAAACCATTTAGTCCCGTCTTACAGTCAAAACAGACAGCGCCGAGTAGGCAGTCTAAAGAATCCCAATCGGTCCCACTACCGAACTGATCCAATTAATGGCTACGCACAAGTCGCAACTGTTTGATTCAAACGGAGCCATTCAAGGCGAATTGCTGTTGAAAGTCGAATGATACAAAATTACCATCAATCAAGTCGACAGAAATTTGGTGATAGTGAAGTGCGTTTGAATGATCGCATCCCAAGGTCACATTTTGATTATGGCTGAGGAATACATTTATTTCATGCAACTTCTACCTACTATTTTTATATTCTCATAATAATAATAATAATAATAATAATAATAATAATAATAATTATTATTATTATTATTATTATTATTATTATTATTATTATTATTACAGTAGATAATAAAATCGATTCAAACATTAACTCACTATTAAGCCATTCAGCCTATGTTGCCTATTTCACACACGTGTTTAATTATTATTAATATATACCTAAGATAATATTTTAGCAATAATTGTTAAAAATACAAAATGCGTCAGTAATTTCTATTAATAATGTATATACATCAATGTTTATTTTGGCAATAAAACTTAATACCATTATTTATTGAAACTTATTACACACCCATAATTTGTTCAATTAATGTTTTAACTACTTCGAATATGAGCATATTTATAACATATTAACATAATTCTGTAAAATGGAATTATCTTCTGCAAGTAATACACTTGCTTTTGATGCTATAACCAACTCGTTTAATAAAACCGAAAAGCATTTGAGAAACTTGTCCATCCTGGTAATAAAAAGGGTAATATATTAAAATAAAGAATATGTTGTTTAGATAAATTTAATATACTGCAAATTGTAAGTTATTAATGTTTTCATTAAAACTACTTAGATTTGTTACGAAAATATTCAAATAATCTTCTATAATAATGTACCAGGTTAGTCTAGATTACAGGGCTCAACTTGGATCTGGGTGGGTATGGATTTAAATCCTACCACCGGCACCAAATGCGGATCCACGTTCGATTTAGCTAAAATATCCACTGCTGAAAGATGTTTTTGCAAAACCAAATGTATTTTTTCATTTTTATAATAATTAATAAACTATTAATTTGTGTTCAAATTCTTTATTTAAAAACTTAATTAATAATTTCAGTTTATGATTATGAACACAAAATTTAAAGTTGTTGTTATCTGTTAATAAAATTTTCAATTTAAGTTAAAAATGTAATGTATGTCTAAAAATTAATTAATTAATTTTTTTTATATATTCAGTTTTTAAATAAACATTTTTTAAATATGTCTTTTTGCTATAATAAGTTACCATAGAAATAAACATTTTCTATTTCAAAAACCGATTTTACTTGATAAATACCTAATTAAACTTTGCTTTGGTTTTAGCTTTAAAGTATTGATTTGTTTTTAAATTTAAGTTAAAAACTAATATTTGCATAAAAATTAAAATTAAAAATGCAGTATAACCTGTTAAGACAATATTAAAAGATACATTATTTTTTATTATTTTGGGTATTTTTTAAAATATTAGAAAAATATTTTTGTTTTTTAAAAATATTATGTAACTTAAAAACAATAAAACACACCAGACTTTTATATTATAGAAATTTAGTTATTTGTTAGTAAGGAGCCAATAAAGTAATATGTTTTAACCTTTTAGTCACAAAAAGGTTATTTTAATTTTTACTATTCAAAAATACGCTAAAGCATATTTTGTAATAATATAATTAAACATATTGTTTTGTAGTTAGTAAAACGCTGATTTAAAAAGATTTATATTTTGCATGCCAAAATAAGATAGTGTATATAGTGAACTTTGTGAAAACCTGTTTTTTGGTACTATACATATTGTTTTTTATTTAAAAAACATTTTATTGGTTTTGTAAAAATTGTAAAATAACCATTATATCACAAAGTCTGTTAGTTAATTTATTAGTACTATTTTATCTCATACTTTAGTACCATTTTAAGGCTGTAATGCAATTTTCTTATTCCACGGTTGTAATTGTTTGAAAATTAATTTTAACTGTATTTGAATTCATTTTACATAAAAAAATAATTTAATTATAAAGCAAACTTAAATAGAAAGCACCAAAACAACGTATTTACGGAACGGGACAATCACATTCATTATTTGATATTTATAGTGTATTATGCGACACATTATTTAGTAACCAAAAAATTAGATGTTTTGTATTTCATCTAATAGTTGACGTTATATTACATGTTTACAATTTTATTAAACTTTTGATTATGAATTAGTTAGAAGTTTATATATTTTTAATATCAGCACCATGTATAGATAAAATTATTATTTTATTTTATTTATTATATAGTATGGTGTATAGTATAATTAAACTGAGTTATTTTCCCAAGTTATGTGGTTGCTAGAGATATTTTAGTTTAGTAATTACATTTTTATCAGTAATTGTTTTTGGGGTCATATATAGATGTATATATATATCAGGTATTTAATTTTGTCGTTACTTCTTGAAAGTTTTACGTTAAACATTTTTCAGTAAAAGATATTTTAGCCAAGGTAAATAGGGTTATTCTTATATTTATCAAAGATCGGCCAAGGTCTGTACCATTAGACTATGCTAGTATAAATATAAACAACAGTTGGACGGGTTCCTGTTAATAAACTATAATTTTTTATTTGTTTTTTTACATATAATGTTTTTTTTAAATAGTAATAATCTTAAGACAATATAGGTTATCAATAATTAAAGTTAATTGCTTTTTAAGTTTTTTATAATTTAAAATATTAAAGTATCTTAGAGTTTTTAAATAATAGCATTCAGATGAGTAAATGGTAATGACTACACTTATATACACATATATATTGATAATTACATAAAACAATTGTACAACAATAACTTCAATTATAATAATTATTTTACTTATATAATTTTACAAGTGTTTAGAGAACCTAGCAAATGTTACCGCATACATTTAATTTATACAAAAATTAATTAGCTCAAAAATTTTGTACGTATGTAAAATTTGAAATAATTTATAGTATAAAATAATTAAACTACAATAATTGGTTTTAATAACCCCTTAGCATTGAACACCACTTTGAAAACTTACGGTATGTGATTAAAATAAGTTTACATAATGGAAGCATTATTTTAACTGCTAAAAATTACTAGCAAATAAAAAATGTTATAATTTTGGTTTGACTATTGAACGAATAGCAGATGTGTTTGAGATAAGTACTATGATTGCATACAGAAATTTAAAAATTTATATACATCTAAAAACAGCAGGAAGTGGACCTGCATTATCAACAAGTAAACTTGATAATTTGTTTACAATTACTACATTGAAACAAATTGGAATGAAACCTATGAAACAAATATTAAAAAAAAAATTAAAAATTTTATTTATATTCACACATTAGCAAAAACAGATAAAATCGGTCAATTTACAGTAAAATAAACATTTAAAAAAGTTAATTTAATAGTAGAACATAAAAAGAAACGTGTGCAATTGGTAAAAATATACAAAATCCGATCTGTATGTTTGTAGAAATTAATAATTATTACTGAACATTGTGCGTTAAAGTATACACTATAGACAGTGCAATGTACGGTTATTTCTGGTCCTGAAGCTTTTCAAAAATACAATTGTATCACTGACGACGTTGCGCATTCATAATGTTTTTATAAATATTTTAAAATTAAGTACGTGCAATTATAAAAATAAAATCAAACAAATTTTAAATTATCTCATTTTTATTGTTTAAACAAAAATTGTTTGAATAATAACAAACAGAGCTTTATTTAGTTACCTTTATACAGTCGGGAACTCAATGTAATTAAAAGCATTTTTAGTTATTAGATAAAAATTCAAATCACGCTTAAAGAAAAATAAGATTATGTGTTAAAAAATCAAATTCTACAATATTATATTAATCATTTGCTGAAATTCTACCCAAAGCTTTTAGGAGAATTTACAAAAAACCATAGTCATCTCAATCAGAATCTTGAATTCCAAACATTTAATGTCTAATTACACGAATTAATTTTATTTGTTTGATGCTTGTCAGAGTGAAAAAAACTAAAATATAAAAAAAAAATATTAATTACTTATATTTTTTAAATTAAAAAATAGTGTTTTTAAGGCTATTTATATTTTATTTGGTAGTTTGCTTATTAACAAAATATTAATTATTTAAAACAAAGGGTTATTAAGTTATACCAACAACACTCAATATTAAACAAAATTACTAAAATAAAAATGTACTTGTTACTACAAAAAGTTTCTAATAAATGTACATTAAAAAGTATTTTTGCAGTAATATTTACAATAGCAATATTTATTACGTTAACAAAAATTTGTTTTAAATAGTGTAGTGTGCGTGTGCGTTTTTATTTATTAGTATTGTTTGCAAACATGTAACTTTTGAGTATCAATATATTTTAAAAATTATTTATTTAAAAATTGAGTATTAAAAAATTAATTACCTAATTTTTTAAATATAATTTATTTTTTTAATTTAAATTAGAATTTTTATTATGAGGTATCAACAATGTTAAAATTTCTATTGCAGAAACATAAACTTATGATATTAAAATGTATTTTAAAATAATGATTTTAAGCACATAAATTAATAACGTAATAATTATTCTAAAAAATGCGTAAATTGTATTAAGCAATTTTGTTTATATGGAAGTAGCTCTTAAAATATGTTGTTTTGGCCAACTTGACATTTTAAAACAAATATTTTAGAGTAAATTTAAAGCATCTATTAAGTACTTAACATTATTTAAAATTCTTAATATTTATTTTTACAGAAAAACAACAAAATATTAATAAAACAAATGAGTAAATATTATGTAGTAAAGAAGAAATTAAATACAAAAATAGTTTGGATAAATTCTATTAATTTTTAAAATTATAACAATTAACTTTTAAAAATTTATTCTACTAACACATTTCTTTACTTTATTTTACTGCACCAAAATTAGAAATTAGATGTGACATTTTTAAATCGTTCTTTATTTTGTTAATAAACGTTCATCCGTTCATTCGTTTACTTTTTATCAAGTTAAGATAAACGAGGAAACAACATATAGTTATTAAATTGAATGTGAAATAATACCAGGACATTTTTTTAGTAGTTCGATTAATTTATACAAATTTACTGTATATATATATATGGTAAAGTCCTAGTAGAAGGAATTGCTTACTCCCTATACCGGTAGTAACGTAGCAGCATTTGAGGAAACTGGAAAATTAGAATTGATGAGATTTACTATAAATAATAAATTTCAGAGTTACGTTCAACCATCCGTAGATCAGTGGTTAAGGCGCTGACTTGACACGGAATACAGTATGCAAATAAGAATGAAACAGCTGTACAGTATTCCTAATTAACTGAAACTAAGTGAATTTCTCATACAGGTAAATCTAACAAATTTGATAAAAACCTATTAATAAATGTATATTTTTGTTTGGAATAGACACAAATTAATAAATTAAGCATAAAAAGTAAACTATTTTATAATTAATAATTTTACGTTTATTTACATACATTCCCAATTCAACAATTATATTATCAATTAAAACAATATGTTTTTTTATATTTATTATTACATGTTATACAAAATCCATTATTAAAATATTTTAAATATAATGGATTAAAATATAAACTGAAATAAAACAAACAATCAAAAATAATTTGTAATCTACTTAAATATAATTATACTTAAATGCTTTTTAATTTTTCAATATATTATTTAATATTTTTTTGCTAAAACTTGATTCATACCACTTATATACGTTATTTATGAACCAAAATTTAAACAAAAATAAATGTATACTGTTTTAATAAAAGTAGTAAACGTATTTTTAAATACATAGCAATAATTATTACAGTAATAATAATACGTTATATACATATTTTAGTAGCTTAAAATTTATTTTAATAAAATATGTTCTATTGTTAGTAGTTTTGTTTTTAATAAATAACAAACTTTGGTATAAAAAATAAATAATTCTAAAAACATGATTGTGCTGAAAACAATTTAAAATTTAAAAATTATTTAAAAAAATTAGTTATGATTAAACATAATCCAAATAGATGTTTTTGAAACAAATTTATTTGTGCAGTTAGACTATGCAAAATAACGTTTTTCAAATAAATTTTAACAAATTTGAATTGAATTAATTTAAATTATTAATTATTTGTAAATTTTATGTGTGCTCATTAAAAATATTAATAAAACTCGTAATAATAATATGAGCACTATTAATGCGCATTTAAAACTAAACAAAGTTAAATTAAAATGTGATATACTTAAATAAATAAATGTCATTATATAATAATTACGGACGTGTGTGCTAATGTGTATTTTACAAAAATATTAGAAAAAAGTAACTAATGTATGTTGGAATGCATGTACAGCCATTTCAAAAATTAACCTAAAAAATTACAAAAGTATTAAATCTAAATTAATTTGTTATATCCAATTGTTTTTTCGTAAAAATAAATATTAGGAATTAAAAATAATGTCATGTACTTAATAGTTCATTTATATTTACTTAGAAATGTAAATTTAAAAAAAGCTGAGTTCGCCAAAATGCATATTTTAAAAGCTACTTCTATATTAACGTGGATAATAAGTTGAAGTTACATAATTTTTATAATAACTAGCTTATTATTATTTTGTGTGCTTAATTTTATTAAAAATGAACAATAACTAATACTTAAAATTGATGTTAAACAAACATTTAAATCTGCCCTGATTGTGATATTAAAGTAATTATCAAAATAAACATTTAATTATTCTAATCTATATAAATAAAAATAATAAAAATAATTTTTGAAAAATGTTAAATAAAAATTTTAGAACAAATAGAATAATTTATTATTTACGTTTTACCTTGAGATTCCGCTCATCCACTAATTTTTCTTTCTGATTGCATCGTTTGTGAAATGGACATTAGTGATAAAAAATGTTTTCATCTTATCAAAAATGAATATCGTGTCATTCAAGAATTAAAAATTAAAGGATTTTTACCCAAAAGATTGGCAGATTTATACAGAGTTAACCTTTCAAAAATTTATCGGATTATTGACGGTCAAAAACCATAAACTTATAATAATGATTGTAACGACTACTACAAATGATTAAAAGATCGTTATAAAATTTAAAAAATTATAATAAACCTATTTCAAAAACCAAAAAAAAAATAGTTTAAACAATTTTACTTATTTTACAATAAGAAACAGAGCAATTAAATCCGGTTTAACTCTACAATTACCAAAGATTAAGCCATTTATTACCAAAAAAAACAGAAGGATCTATACTAGCCTTTTGTAAACTATGGAGTGGACGACACTTGTGTTTTTGGCGTTCCGTACACTTTGTTGGTGAAACAATGATTCGGGACAAACCATTTGGTTATAAAAACAAAGTGTTGTGTAGGTCAAGTTTTCAAAAACATTTACTCCCGGTTGTTAGAAAGAAAGCCCACCCTCGATAAGTAATGTGTTGGTTTGGTATTAAGTATAATCAACCTATTAAATGGAGAATTATATCTGGTACCTTAAATAGTGAAACATTTGTTTTAGTTATAAAGGAGGTTTTTTATTATGAAATGCAACACACTTACACAGGGGTTACTATTGTTTTTCAGGACAAGGTTCTATGTCATACGTCCAAAAAGTAACGTCATATTCATCTAAGTTCACTATATTTGTTTTATATTTACATTTATAGAATAGAGGGGCTAAAATCCAAAAATCTATATTTTACTCAATTGTCAATTTTTTCAGTATGCTAAAGCGCAACATTAATAAGCATACCGAAATTGAGGATTTATGTGAATGTATTCGGTTTGTTGTTCAATATGAGATGAAACAAGAATATATCAACACTCGTTTAACAGCGTTTCAACATGCCTGGATCAGGTTGTTCAAAAGAAAGACGATCACATAGATTATTAAATTTTTTGAACTTTTTAATGTCTTTAATCATTTGGTAACTAAAAAAATTGCATGTAATCCGTATTTTTACTAATAGTTGTCTTTATGTTAATCATTTTACTCCATTTTTGATTTTTTATCAGTTGATATTTGATACAATTTTTTTTACTTACAATATATTTGTATATATAATTATAGTTTTGTTTTATTATTATATAGTATTGTATATTTTATAATCAAAGTGACGTTTCTCTTGTATGCTGTGTAGTGGCTAGAGAGGTTTTAGTTAAATAATCACTTTTTTAGTAATTGTTGTGAGAGTTGTATATAAAAATTGAAATACAAATATACTTATTTTACAAATGTTGTAAACTTTAATAATCACAATATTTGTTTAATCAAAACAATTTTAGAGTAATCAAAGTAGAACTCACATTTCAGACTTAATTAAATATTTTTTACATTTTTTTATTCTTTTTTTATTTTATGTTTGCTACTTTAAATGTTTTACGAAAAACATCTTTTAGTAGTAGACATTTTAGCGAAGCCGAAAGTGTACCAGCATTTTAGTGCCGGCAGTAGAATTCGAACCCACCTAAGTTCAAATCGAGCGCTGTACAGCTAGATCATCTCGGTGAAATTATTATAAGTAAACATTGTTTTTCTAATTACTAACCTTATTTGCATACTTATTACTTTAAAAAGTTTAAATAATAAACAGACAACATATATATAGTGATGGTACTATAAAAAAATAGCATTTTTATAAACATTGCCAAGTTCAATTGTGTTTATTAAATAATTTTCATGCTACGTTTGTGCTCCATATTAAGGTGTTCTTTTGTAAAACAAAATTATATTTAATAATTTTAAATTCCACACCAATAGTATAAGTAAAATTTATTTAACATTAAAACTTAACTTTTATATAAAATTTATTAAAATTATTATGACGCTTTTTTAGTGTATAAAATAAAACACTATTTGTTAAATAAACAATTCCACCTGTCACAAGTGTGGTTAAAAAATGAAAAGAATTGCGCGTAAAGTTAGCAACCTGGTACCTGTAAAAAATGATGTTTCATTAAACGGCGGAAAAATAAAAGCAGGCATTCAAAAATGTGGTTTGGCGAAATTTGAATAAAATTTTAATTTTCGACATGCACAATTCTTAAAACCAAAAATGTAATACAGAATTATTTAAAACAATTTTGTTGCATTATGATTTTCAAAGTAAAAGAGTTTTTTTTAATATATTGTGTATTATATATATAACTAAGTTATATAACTAAGTTTTTATTTAAACCGTGTGACTATAAAAAACGTATAGGCTAGCCAACTATAGTAAATAAAAACATTTTTGTAATATACCTATTGTGCATATATTAAGATTTCTGTTTCAATTCCGGCATTTAACCCAGACTTTTATTTAATTTTTCAAAATATTTATTAACTAAAAACGTTTTCGTTAAAACATATTAGGTTGCATGAATGTTTACAATAGTTTATTTTAAAAATATAAAATAAATAGGTTTTTGTGTATGGGTTGAACTTCAACACCCAAATAGTAAAAATATTCAAATGCTAAATAATGCTTACTGAAATTCTATTTATTTATAATTTAACAATATAAGCTTTAATACATCAATTCAGCTTATGCATACATACATTGAACATGCCATCAAATAAAAATAAAATAATGCAAAACAAAAGTACAAAGTAAACAATTAGATAAATAATTAATCTTGCATTGAAAGTTAGTATTAGTGGCAGTAACATATTTTCTGGTAAAGTTAATTTTAAAGCACATTGAAATCGACTTTGATACATTTAATACATTAGATACATTTTCAAAAAAAGTATCAGGTACAAAATAAAAACTAATTAAACTATTAATACTTATTATTTATTGCTCAAAAAACGAAAAAAGAAATGTTGGAATATAAATAAAATTATATGTTTATATGAGTTCCAAATATATATTATTAAGTTTTAAAATAATGGTGAATAAAAATTTAGTCATGGTAAATTAGAGTAGCACAGCCATTCGAAGGCCCGCATAATATAATGATTTTAACAAAATATCGGCTTTATCGTTCCACAACCAAACAGTTTGTTTTTGGTGTGCTGTTTTAAGTTTGTAATTACTTATGCTATTTATTTATTTTTATTGTTTTTTTACCAATGTTATTAGAAGTGATACCACACAAAAGTATTAGCCTATTTGCAAATAATCAAAATTAGTACCATTTTATGCCGGAAGCACAGCGCGGAAGTCGAACATAGGTGGGCATTGATTTAAGTGCAATCATACCGATGATACATTTCGAGCTTTTGTCTGATTTTACTAAATTGTTTTTCATGAAGCACTCACGCAATAATAATAATAATAATAATAATAATAGTAATAATTTATTATTTTAAAATAAACTTGTTTCACTTACACAATTAATAATAAGTACTTGTGTAGGTCTATAATTCTTTATGATCATCATTTATTTTTACTGCTTACGTTTTTCAATTACGCTTCTTGATATTAATATATATATATATATATATATATATATATATATATATATATATATATATATATATATGATAATGATATGAATGTGACTCAAAATCCGGAAATATGCATTGATGACATTTCTGTAACTGAAGTGATTTATGCAATTCAAAGGTTGAAAAACAATAAGGCAGGAGGACTTAACGAGATAACTGCAGAGATGCTCAAACATGGAGGTGATATTAAAGCAAGTGAACTTGCTCATTTATTTAATGTTATATGGCATAATGAACAAGTTCCAAATGATTGGCGGCAGGAGTAATTGTTACTCTTCCCAAAAAGGAAGTCTGAACGATTGCAATAATTGGCGCGGAATAACCTTGTCTGTCCCTGGTAAAGTGTTTTGCAAAGTAATTTTAAATCGTTTAAGTAATGCGGTAGATAAACACCTTCGAGAACAACAAGCAGGTTTTCGGAAAGGAAGAAGCTGTATTTAACAAATACTCACCCATTGTAACATTATTGAGCAAAGTCAAGAATTTTAGCAATTACTAACAATTAATTTTATTAATTTTATGAAAGCTTTTGACAGTGTTCATCAAAAATTTTTGTGGAAAATCGTTAAGTTTTACGGAATACCGTTAAAATATGTAAATATTATGCGTTCGCTATACCAAAATTCAAGTTGCTGTGTTCGAACAAAAGGTGGTCATACTGCTATGTTCAAAATTGTCACGGAGATTACGTCAAGGATGTATTTTGTCACCGTTTTGTGTTTTTCTGGTAATTGATTTTATTATGAATCAATCCATAAATAATTTGTCTTATGGTATCAAATGGAACCAAGGCAGATTAACGGATTTGGATTTTGCAGATGATATTGGTCTACTCAGTGAAACCCCAGAAATGATGCAAAATATGACAACACGACTCAGTGATATCAGTTATCGGATTAATTGTTTAAAGACAAAAAAGTGTTATGCATAAAGTTAAACAATGATTTGCCCATTAAAATTAGTGGACAAAATATTAATACTGTTGATTCCTTTACATATCTGGGAAGCATCATTGGTAAAGACGGACAAACCAAAATTGATGTTAAAGCCAGACTTGGTAAGGCAATGTCAGTCTTCAATAAACTCAAATCAATATGATTTTGTTCTTCCATTTACCTAAAGATAAAACTTCGTTTGTAAGCATCAATAATTATTCCTACGGCAATATATGGGAGTGAAACGTGGAAACGTACGGACAACATTGATAAGATGGTGAATGTTTTTCATCGTCGGTGTCTTAGAAGTATTTTAAAGATTACCTGGCGCGATTACATTTCAAATAATGAAATCATAAAAAGAACTGACTCTCTTCACTCCATAATATCATTACCATTAGACGAAAAAAATTACTTGGTCAAATTCTACGTTTACCGCCCGAAAGACCAGCAAGAACGGTTTTGGAATGGACAATTGTAAAAAGTAAAAGAAAGGTTGGCAGACCAAAGAAAACTTGATTAAAAACTATTCGGGAAGATCTAATTAAATGAATTTTTTTATGGGCACAAGCAAAACGTTTGGCAGAATGTTCAAATACATGAAAACATTTTTGTTGTCTCATGTTTTCTTTAAATTACAAGACTTTGATGTTAATTTTTGCTGTAATTGTTATTTTATTGCCCCATGCTTATTTTTTAAAGCAAAAGAGTTTTGTAAATAATAATAAATAATATATATATATATATATATATATATATATATATATATATATATTTGTTGCTAATGCATAAAATAAACTGTTATTTAAAAATAAAATTTTTACTAGATCTATAGTTATCATAAAATATGTACTAAATATATCATTATTATATCATAGCAAATTAAATTTTTTGCCATACCTTTAAAGAAAATTAAAATTTCACTAAGATTAATTACTGCATTTATTTTAAAAATAAAAAAGCAATAATAGTTTAATTTTGTGTACATAAAATACAAATATTTTAATCATTTTTATTGTAAAATGTATATTATGTTACTTAAAAGTGAAAAATTATTAGTACAATATAGTAAGAGTTTTTAACAAATATTATCACAAACATAATGCAAAATATACATATTCTATGAAGAATTTGAATATATATATATATATATGCAGCCACTGAATAAATATATAAAATATGTATTAGATGCTTTATATTTATTTAGAAATATTTATTTAAAGACGCTCAGTCGGCCAAAATAGCATATTTTAAAAACAGCAGTCATATAAACGTGGATAATAAGTTGAATCCAATTAATTTTTATAATAGTTGGTTGATTTTTTAATTTGTGTGCTTAATTTCATTAAAAATAAACAACGTTTAATAGTTAAAATTTAAACATTCAACTTTGATCCAGTTGTACCGTCATAATGCTAATTAAAATTAAAATTTAATTACTTAAAAATATTTTTTAAAATTATTTATTATTTTTTTGTAAATATTATTTTTTTGATAATCTAAAAAAATTTTTAATTTTAAATTATAATTGACCTTGAGAATCAGATTAATTTCGTTATTTGTTTTCGTTCTGTAGAATGAATACCAACGATAGAAAAGATTACCATCTTAATGACAATGAAAACCATGTTATAAAAAAATTTAAAAACTATGGATTTTTGCCTAAACAACTAGCAGAATTGTACAGAGTAAATCTTACAACAATTTATCGTGTTTTAAAATGGATAAAAACCAAGAAACTATGATAATGTTGGTAGAAAAAGAAAAACAAGTAAGACAGATGATCGAAAAATTTTAATGGAATTAAAAAAAATTACAACAAGTTTATTTTGAATATTGTAAAAGATAATTTACAAGTATTTAGTTATTTGATGGTGAGAAGCCGTTTTAGAGAATTTGGTTTAACACGTGAATCGCCAATAGTTAAACCATTAATTAATAAAAAACAAAAAGAATGTAGATTTATGTTTTATAACAAGTGGATTAAACAAAGATTGTCTTATTGGCGCTCTGTATATTTTGCTGATAAAACAATAGTTCGGGATGAATCATTTGGATATAAAAATAAAGTACTATGCGGCCTAATTTTCAAAAACATTTACTTCCAGTAGTTAGAAAAAAAGCCCACCCTTGACAAGTGATGTGTTGGTTTGGTATTAAGTATAATAAACCTATTAAATGGAAAATTATATCCGGTACCTTAGATAGTGAAAATTTTGTTTTATTAATGAAGAAAGTTTTTTATAATGAAATGCAACACAGGCACACCAGGCTTACTAATGTTCTTCAGGACAATGTTCAATGTCATACGTCCAAAAAGGTAACGTTATATTTATTTAAGTTCACTATATTTGCTTTATATTTACATTTAAACAGTAGAGGCTAAAATCGAAAAAACTATCTTTCACTCAATTGCCACCTAACAACCCGGATATCAATGTTATTAAAAATTTCTTTAGTATACTAAAGCGCAACATCAATAAGCATACTGAAATTAAGGATTTGTGTGATCGTATTCAGTTTGTTGTTTAATATGAGATAAAACAAGAATATATCAACAATCTTATCGACAGTATTCCAAACCGCCTTGATTAAGTGGTTAAAAAGAAAGGCAATCACATTAATAATTAAACACTTTGTTCTTTATTATTCAATCAATCATTTGGTAACTGAAAATATTCCATATGTTCTGTTTTTTTCATATTTGACGTTATATTTTATATTAATAATTTTACCCGATTTGTAATTTTGAACAAGTTTAACTTTTATGCAATTATTTTTTTATTAACAGTAAATATTAACAAAATTGCAATTGTATTTTACTTATTATATAATATTGTATATAACATGATTAAACTGAGTTCTTTTTCAGTTATGTGATTGCTACAGATGTTTTACTTTAATAACTACGTTTTTAACACAAATTAGCTTAGGAGTTATATATATATATATATATATATATATATATATATATATATATATATATATATATATATATATATATATATATATATATATATATATATTACAACGTTTTAAAATGCGTAAAATGTTTATTTATGTCTGTGCAGTGTTATATTGTTTCTTTAAATACTCACAAATTTTAACTATTTTTTACATATTAAACTTTTTGAATTTAAATTATTACTGTAATTATAGGTTTTAATTATCCAATCAGCCATTTGCACTTGTATTTTGTACACATTTTAATTGGTTAATTTAAAATTTACAGAGTTGAAAGCACAATAGGTAAATGTCTTCATTTGTTGAAACGTATATATATCCACACTTTGGTATATTTCCAAATAGACGGTAACTTATTACACAACCAAATACCTGCAATCGTTATGAACTCATTCTACATATTACCAATTGTTTTTGTGTACATTCTGTTCAGTAGTAAGTTTTAATTAAACAAAATTTTTTTTTCTGTTTATGTAAACCGTATATATATATATATATATATATATATATATATATGAATTAAAAGTAATTTTGATTGTTAAACTTTTAACTATAATTTTTATTATTTACAATTTGAGACTAATGTAATAAATAAAAAATCTTTTTTTATTCAAATGACAGCTTTTATTAAATGTCAAACTAAATAAACAACTGACACTGTAATATAAAACAGTTTAAATATATTGTTTTTTAGGAATAATTTAGTTTCAAAGTAATATTATCTGAAATCAAAAGGAGGATGATGGGGATCTCGGTTTGAGTTTAGCTTTCTAACTACATATAGCAAACTGTATTATTATAAAACTGCATATCTTTACATTCTTATTGATTAAAATAATGTATTTTATAAATATGTAAACATATTTAAACAAAAACAATTTTTATATACTTATCAACCGTTTCTTCGATATATACACAGTTTGTTACTTATAAGTAGTACATTAACTAAATTTTTAAAATTATTTTTGTTAGTTTATTATTCAGTGAGCTATAATGTCGAGACAACCTTAAAAAATTAATTAACAACATTTCAAATTATTATTAACAAATGTTTGTAAAAATATTTTATAATTCATACTTTTATCAATACATAATCATGTTAATAAATAAAATATGTGTTCAATATAATATATATAACATCTATAATTTGCTACAATTTGTTATTTAACTAATAAGAATTAACGATATTTTAAGTATATGTTTACAGCAAGAGAAAACAATTTGTACTAAGTTGTAGTTTGTAATGTAAAAATACTGTTATTTCTTTTTGGCAAAACAAATTATTAGAAACAATATAATTTTTATAAATAGAAATAGGATACCTTATTTAAAAATAATTAATAATTAATACGTTTTTATAATTTGTGGTAATTTTTTACAATTAATTTTTTTAACATATATTTTGTTAAAAAAATATTAATTAATTAAAATTTAAGAAAAAAATATTTTAATATAATTACTAGAAATTCTTTTTGATTTATTTAAAAAATATTTTTATATGTGGATAATCCCACACCTAAAAAGCAATTTCAAACGCAATTAATTATTATTATAATTATATTTTAAATAATTTTTATAGCATTAAATATTTGTATAATAATGAATAAGTAAATGTAATTAATTAAACGCTTTAAAAAATTATATAAAACTTAATAATAATAACAAAAGTTGAATGTACCACATGCGGACGAAAGTTTATCTTTAATATCCATCGTTAAAAGATGTTTACCGTAGAACATTCCAAATAACGAATATTACAAAACAGAGATGCATATGAAACTCATCTATTATTACCGACACCGGTACGGTTTATTATTCGACTCGAACATGAGTAGGCATGGGTTCTAATTCCATCACTAAATTTGGACATGCGTTTGGCATTGCTAAAATGCCCACTGCTGACAGACATGTTTCTCCTAAAACAGTAAAAATAAAATAAATAATAAACGCAACTTTTATTTAGCCGTTGGGTTGCCAAAATCATTTAACGCATAACAGTTAAAGCAATGCACACATTAAATAAAATAAAAAAATTATTTATGTGTAAAACATAGGTGTTATTACAATAATTAAAATAAAAAATGCATTTTTTGTAATGTTACGTAAAAATTTTTAAACAGTCTAAAATAATTACAGAAAATAATTATAAAAAAAGTACGGTAAAATATTTTGTTTTAATTCGGTTGAAAAATAATTAATGTTTTTAAAGTAAGTTTTATCTAACTTTGTTACATTGTAATATTTTTAATAAACATATAATTTTTAGATATTTAATAGTAATTATTTTTAAATAAATAAAATAAATTACTAAAAATGGAAAATGTTTTTGTTTAAAGAATGTATACAATCCATTTAAAAGTATATTTTATTTTATTAATAATAATAATAATAATTATTATTATTATTATTATTGCCGGGGTGGTCTAGCGGTAGAGCGCTCAAATTCAGACCTCGGTGGGCATGGGTTCGAATCCCATCACCGGCCCACTAAAATGCGGGCCCACGTTCGGCTTCGCTAAAATGTCCACTGCTGAAAGATGTTTCTTGTAAAACATTTGAAGTAGCAAACAAAATAAAAAAATAAAAATAAATAAAAAATTATTATTATATTGAGCATTGTTATCTTATTTTTAATTTATTCAAACACATTTTTCTTATTTATAAATATAAATACACTATTTAGTTTTATCTTTTTGGTAGAATTATGTATAATTGTGCTGGGGATTGTCCTGCGGATTGTCCTGCGGTACAACGCTCGACATGGACCTGGGTTAGAATGGATTCGAATAACATTTTGGCACTAAATGCTGGTTAGATTTCGACTTCATTAAAATGTTCACTGCTGAAAAATGTTTGTTGCAAAACACTGAATGTAGTAAAAATAAACAAAAAATAAAATAAATTACAATCTACACTTTTTTACCAATGTAATAAAATATAATAAATGCAAGTTAGTACCATGTATATGGGTGTAGTAAAAATTAAACTTTGACTGAGTCATTACAAAATAAGAAAAATAAAATTATTTTAAAGTTTTTTTAAAATTTGCTTAAAATTAAAATTAACGAAATATTTATTAGTCACGTTAAAGGTCAAAAAGTAGTTATTTTGTTTCGTTTTGTTGAATATACATTCACAAAAGGTTTTTTATTATATGCATTTAGAAGTATAAAATATTTTAATATGTAATATAATTATGTATATATAATTTTATTGCTACAAACAAATACTACATTTAAATTTGTTGTTTTACAGTTATTTTCATTGTGTTAATAGTTTACATTAATTTTTTATCTCAATGTTTATTATGTTTCTACCAAAACAAAAGGTAGTTAAACAAACAATATAATATTTGTCTGAAACAATAACAATATTTTTTGTATTATACGTATTATTAATAGACTGTTAATAACATTGAAATATAAAAAATATATTTACTTGTATACAGTAGAATGCTAGAATTATATATATATATATATATATATATATATATATATATAAATAATATATATATATATAAATATACAAATAAAATATACAAATAAAATTCTGTTATTAACACAATTATCTAATTTAAAAATTTAATACTTTTAATCATACAAGATACCACATGTAATTCTGATATATATATATATATATATATATATATATATATATAGCAAAACTCGTTTATAATTTAAGGTTGGGTAAAATAATTTACATAGCATATGACGTCAAATATTAACGTAATTACAAAGCATATCAACTATACAGTGCAACATATATAATAATAAATAAGTGTCATTTCCGTAACTGTTAGTTTTTAGTGCTTCATTATATTGCTAATGAAGTTATTAATGAATGTTATTTCGTGTAATTTTATTTTCTATCATGATGTAGGTTTTGACATGCTATTTCGTATAGTTTAAATATACTAATGTGTAATTTCTTGCGTTATATTAAAAGAGATAATAAAAATATTAGTGTCAGGTGGCGTTAAAGAATTATTTTATACATGTGTATTGCATTTTAGCTTGTAAACATTCAAATATAAAACAGCCTTCTATACGGTATTTGGTATAAATTAGAAAATAATAGACATTTCATAGTAACTCCAAAACTAATTAGTGTTGAAAACGTAGTTATTAAACTAAAACATAACATACAATTAATTATAAAACATACAATATTATCTGATAATTAAAATACAAGTATAATTTTAAGGATATATATTGTAACTAATACAAAAATTACATAAAACATTAACTGACTCATAATCTAAAATTGAGTAAAATTACCAACATAAAATATAACGTCTAATATACTTAAAAAGGTAAAACGTATTATATTTTAACGGTTAATAATTTCTTTTATGTATAATTTACTAAAAAATATTAAATAATAATTGAAATGGCTCGTGTTTGTAACCATTTGGCTTAGGTGTTTTGGTTGCTTTTGGTTAAAATGCTAATATGTAATCTATGTAATCTAAATTTCAACAAAAAAATTAATTTAAACAAATATTTTAAAATTTAAATGCGCTTATACATGTTAAGTTTTATTTTACAAAAAATAAAATAAATAACATTAGTGTTAGAACTATTAAATCTCAATTTACAAAAATACAATTATTTTTATTTTAGCTCTTGTTATGGTTAAATTAAGTATTTTATTTAAGAAAAATAAATTTAAATACAATTGCAATTAATTTTGTAAAATTACAATACAAATTATTATTTTTATAAACAATTGTAAGTCTGGCATAAGTAAAATACATTTTAGCTTAAAAAATATTGATATATCTAACTGGAAAAAGATTACTGTTTAAAGTGGTTTATTTAATTTTTTTATATAAAGGTTATCTAACATTTTTTATAAAACCGATTTAATATTTGTTGCTTATATATATTGTTCCAAATGTAAAATTTTAAAATTGTACAAAAATGTTTGTACACAGCAACTTATTTTATTATCCAATATATTGATCCTTTTAAATCAGTGTTCGATTAGCTGCAATTAAAAGTAATTAGTATTAAAAAGAATTTTATTTCACAATTACAAAAGATAATTTTTGTGTTTTTATTTTGTAATAAATAGTTACCTGATTATCCTGTAATAAAGCAGTTGTAACACATTTTTTTGCTCCTAAATAGGAAATAAGTAAATTTCTGTTTACTATATTTTACAATTTAACAAAATAATATATTTTATTGTTTTTAAATTAAACAATAATTTTTTTACAAACAAAAATAAATTTTTAATATCTTTAATAAAATACTCAAAATATTATTTTAAAAATATCATAATTTTTAAATCGTTTTAACAAAATGTACTGTATTTTTAATTTTAATTAGTATGCAAATAATAATTTTTAACTTGAATTTAATAATAAATTAATATTTTAAAGTAAAAACATAAGCAACGTTTTCGGAGTAACATTACACAAGAAATCAGTTTTTAAATTATTTCAAATTTTTGGTTACTATGGTAACTTTAGATTATAAATTTATATTAAAAATTTTTTATTTAATATATAATTATTGAAAAACAATTAATTAATTATTTTTTCAATATAAATTAATTTTTTTAATTTCAATTTTAATTTTTCTTATGAAGTAATAACAACGTAAATTTTGTGTTGTAGAAACGTAAACTAAAGGTATTACAATATTTTTTGAATAATGATTTTAAGCACATTAGTTAAAAAATTATTAATTATTATTTAAAAAATGCAAATTGCGGTTAGTTATTCCGTTTTATATAAGCGTTGTTTTTAAAATATGTTTTTTTTGTCAACTCGACATTTTTTAATAAACATTTTCTAAGTAAATATGAATCAACTGTTAAGTACTTAACATTATTTATTTTTACAGAAGAGCACTAAAAGCTAACAATTTAATTTAGATTAAATTATTGTTAAATTTTTAACACTAATTTATTCAAGGAGTGTAGTTATGCTAAACCATTACAATTTTTGTCAAATTTAAGTTATTTTTCAACCGCCCAAAGTAAGGGTTTTAAAAAGTTGTACTTTAATGTGTATTATTTACAGTGTTAATGCTTTAAATTAATAATTTATTGAGTACAAAACAAAGTAGCAAAAACGTAACAAAGTTAATAAGCTGTATTTATTTGGTCTAGCGGTACAGGACTCGACTAAATACGGGTACACTGCTAAAACATGTTTCTTGTAAAACATTCAAAGTAGTAAAAATTAAAAAAATTAATTATTATAAAAATTATATAAATTTCACTTATACATATCATTATTTTAAAATAAATATTCTTATATAATTATTAAATTAAATGTACAATAAAAATTTTATGTTTAAAAAGACTAACAGAAAGTTAAATATTAATTTAATTAATATTATGTAAACCTTTTTTTATTTTTCTTCTCAATTGTTTTATAATGTTATGTAAGTTTATCAAATTGTTTATTTCCAATATAAAATTATATTTAAACTTGTATACATTTTTAATTATAAATAACGCATACATTTTAAATAACATTATTAATAATTTTATATATTTAAAAACAATAGTTACCTAAATGTGTTTAAATTTGTTAATAACCAATTTTAACGTAATGTTTACGATGTTTATCAATGTTTACAAAATAAATATGTCAAATAAATTTCTAAATAGGTTTAAACATTCAATAAATAATAAAAATATTATTTTTAAACATAATAAAATAATGTTAAATATTAGTTTAAAAACATGTTAATTAATTATATACATATATAGTATTAGATATTACAAGATTATCAAATAAAAATAATTAACAATTTTGTTAAAAATATTTGTTTGTTTTAGAAAGCATTTTATTATGAACGTCAATTATAATATATTTTTAGATAAACATATCTGTGAACAAAAATATTAATATTTAAAATTAAATTAATAACCAATTTAAAAATATGTTTTTTTATTTTAAAATAAATAAAACATTAAGTTTTTAAAAATTGTTTTAATTTATGCATTAAAGTTCAATTAACCTTTGTTGAATAACACTATGAATTTACTTTTTTTTTTAAATGTTTTTAATTTTATAAAACAAATTACTCTCAAAATATTTAAAAATTTTACGTTTTAGATTTTTATTAATTTTTATTAAATAACATTAAAAATAAACTTTTAAAAAAAATTTATGTTAGTTTATATTAATAAAACAACTTATTTTTATTATAGCATTAAATAAAAACTTTAATATTTTTTGTAAAACGTCATGAGTTTACAAAATAATTTTATCCGAATTAATAACTATAAAATAGTGTTTTTTCTACTCTAAAAATATGCTACAATGAGTTGTAATGTTTTAAAAATAGTTTTTTTATTATTAATATTATTATTACATTTTCATTATATTTGGTCTGATGTTTGGTTGGAAAAAGAGGAGGTTTTAAGCGCATGGTTAACATCCCGGCCTGTGTAAAAGTATTTTTTTCTACAGAAACAACAAGATGACACCGTTTTTATTTAATTATATTATACAAAATCCTTTTGCTTTAAAAATAAACGTGGGGCAATAAGACAACAATTACAACTAAAAACAACAACAACACCAAAGTTTGGTTGGCATTGAAAATTCTGCAAATCAAAGATTGAGCTTCCTTTTGGCTTTTACTTAACCCTGTCATCTGCGTAACTCTGTCATCCAGATACGTGCAATTATTTCATTGCCGTTGTTTTCCGAAATGGCGTCCTCTTATTTTTTTTCGTAGCAGTATAATTTTTTTACAGAAGCCAGGTTGCTAACCTTGTGCTTAAACTATCCTTATTTATCCAGGCTTGGGACTGGCTAAATTGAATCATTTCTGGTTCAGACTAGGCGGAGTTATTTTATTAAATTACAACAAGAAAATAAATGCATTATAATTTTTATAACGGCGTTTACCAAAATGTATGATCCGAACAATTTTGTTGTCTCTTGCTCTTTATAGCAAAAAGATTTTAAATAAAATAATAATAATAATTATTATTATTATTATTAATATTATTATTATTGTAGTCAGCTTAAATGCTTTAGTAGAAATATAAGATACACTACTAGTATAAACGAAATGGCCAAAAACTAAAATGACATACAGTTGTAGAATAAATAAGAAAAACATAAGATATTTACAAAAATAAATTAATATTAACTTTAATAAATATTTAGTACCACATAAAAAGTAAAAAATTGGAAAATAATAGTAACAATAATATGAACTATTAATTAAGTTGAAATCAAAAAACCAAAATAATTATGTCACAGCAATCCTGATAGCGCAAACACTGAAGAAGCATTTGTGAATATTTAAAAAATTTATAAAATATCCATAATATTGCAAAAATTGTAGTAGACGTTCGTTTTTTCTGTATTAGATATGGATTAAATATTGTTTGGTTTTGCGTAATCCAACCGTTTTGCTAATATTTTATTAAATTAATTTTTAACAAACACAATTATTTTATTCAACACAATAAATTATAAACATTTATAAAAATGTTTACATAATGATTTATAATAATAAGCAAATACAATACCTTTAAAAAAGTTTCTCTTTTGTTAAAAATGCATTAAATAGTTTGCTGCTTATTTTTGTCTGATACGAAACAACTAACCATAAAATTAATAATAAAATTTAAGTAATGTGGAAAACGTGTATTAAAAATTGTCTGTATAATGTAATTCGAGTATTCAATAAATTATAGTTTAGTTTTTATACAATCCATGCATTTTTAATTTTATAATTTGTCTCAATCAACCAAAAGTTTTATTTTATTATTTTATTTTTTACAACTATATTTTGACGGGAAACATGTTTTTTCATCAGTGGGCATTTTAGCAAAGCCTCATTTTGTACCGTTTTTGGAAATTGATGTCAAGGTTTAAATCGAGCGCTGTACTAGTGTGACTTAAACCTATATCAACCAGAATATACTAAATTCTTTTATTTTATTTTAGATTTTACTAACTAACATCTAATTATAATTTTCTAAATAATATAGTGATGGTAATAATATTTTACCAAAAGTATTAAACACATTTTTTAAACAAGTATACATAAGAATAAACTAAAGCACATTAAACATCAATGTGTTTTCTTTAAATAATTGTAAGTTTAAATTTTGTTTCTTAATTAAATGTTGTCACCAAGTCGTAATTTCAATTTTTATCTAATATAAATTAACATCAATATTTAAATAACAAAACCCACTTTATTGGAACAGTAAATTATATCACATGTTAGATTTTTGGCATCAACAATTCTACTTACCATAAACTCAGTTTATTTTCCGCATTCTGTCATTTTAAATTAATTTTTTTAAAGTACTCATTAGTTTATTTTTACTACTTTAAATGTTTTACGCAAAAGCAACTTTCAACAGCGGATATTTGTGGGAAGCCGATCGTGGGTTCGCATTTGGTGCCGGAATCGAACTCATGCCCACCCAAGTTGTTAATTGTCACAAATGATTTGTTTTTACAATTTATATAACAAAGTTTTGCATTTTTTACTGATTTTTTTCTTTAATAAAAGGTCATTGCTTTGTCATCCCCTTTTCTTTCATATTTATACCTGCTCAGAATCTAACTATTTTCTGTCTGACCCACCGCGGTTATTTTTATTTTCTAATTGTACTGCCACTATTCGATTTGTTATTTCTCTTATGTAGAAATGTTTATTTTTTTATTAAAGATTTAAAATTTAAAAAATCGAATTTATATGCTTGCAGCTTTAAAAATAGTATATCACAAAGGTTACGGCACATCAAAAAATTATAAAATGCTAAACTCAAACGAGGTTTGCAATGGTTTGAGTCTTACAGCTGTCCATAACTGCAATAATAATAATAATAATAATAAAAATAATAAAATTGATAAGTTAATTATAATTTTTGTTTGCTTTTATTTTTCAGATGACTATATGATGAAATCGCTTTCAGCATACAATTTGTATGATTTCGAAGCAATGGAAAACTTTGTACGACCATCTGTCAAAGAGTTTCAATATTATCCATCTGACAAATTTCGCAAACGAGGATTGAGAACAATGCGTATGGGCAAACGTGCAGTTTATTTAAAAAATCCAACAATTTTGGAAGAAAAATAGATTCTTGATCATCCCTTGAGTAGTACAATTGTGTTTAACCTTTGAACTGTAAACCATGTTTTGTTAAACTAATGATAATAATAGTAGTAATGATAATAATAATAAACATTTTTTTGGTTTTTGTAAAATGGTAATTTCACAATTGAATTGCAATAAAATAAAAGATTTTAAATCTTAAAAATTTATTGTTCTTATTTTGGTAGTAAAGATTTTTTAATTTCTACAATTTGGAATATATCCTTATTTAGAACAAAAGTGCCGTGATAAAAATATTGGTAAAGCGTTAAAGTTGAAACTGGATGGGTATGATTTTTATTTTATTGCCGAAATTAGTTGCCAGTCCCCGTTTGGTTTTGCCAATTGTTTATTTAATAAAAGATATTTCTATTAAAACATGTGCCGGGGTTGTCTAGCGGTACGAATTTGGACCTCGGTGGACATAAGTTCGAATCCCACTACCGGCACTAAATTGCAAGCCTACGTTTGGTTTCACTAAAACTAACACTGCTGAAAGATGTTTCTTGTAAAACATTTAAAGTAATAAACATAAAATAAAATAAAATAATAAAAATAAAAACTTTAAATAATTATATATATATATATATATATATATATATATATATATATTTGAATAGAAAATTAATGATAGCAAAAGATAGATTGATAAACCTTAGGTAAGAACTATTTGGAAAGATCAAATTGAAATTAATATCTTATGGAATTAAATAAAAATTTTGTTAAAATGTTCGAACACATGGAATAATTTTGTTGTGCTTGCAGAAAAATTCCGGCAACTGGGTTTAGCAAAATTTAAATATAATTTTATTTTTTAATGTGCACAATCATTAAAGACAAAAAATTTAATGTACAATCATAATTTTTGTGCCTTGTGTTTTTCAGAATCAAAAAGTTTTACTTTTAAAACCTTTTAATTATTATAGAGGAATCATATTATTCCATATAGTTATATATTAACTTTATGACATTAAGGAATGAGCTCTTATTTAAATTTAGATAAACATTATTATTGGAATTATGATTTAGTTCTTTGTGTAGTTTTATGTAATAATGATATCTTCTTTCCTTTCAGTGATATTATTTTAATAATATCAAGTTGCTAACGTACTAAATATAGTATTAAAAAAAGTAAAATTATAAATAATTTTGTTATTGCAATAATTACATTGGTATAATCAAAATAAAACCCTTTTAAAAAGAATTAAAATGATTATGAATCGATAGTTAATATTATATTGTGTATTTTATTTAAAAATAAATTGACAATATAGTTTAATGTTAAAATAATTTATAAAAATTAATTCTATAATACTAACATTTATTGGTGTTTATTTTATTAATTAAATAATATTTATTATAGCATTCAAAATGCATTAAAAAGTTGTAAATAATTTGTTTATTTATATTTACATGAAAACGTGTTTAATAAACCATAATTTAAATAAAACATTATGTTTGTATTTAAAAAGTAACACTTAAAATTTATATATATATATATATATACATATATATATATATATATATATATATATATATATAAATTCTTAAAAACTTTAAAATCATTTTAAAATTATGTTTTGCTTAACTAAACAAAATTTATTTAACACTTCATTTGAAATACTAAATAAATAATAAAATAATAAATGAAAAATACAATTCTTATTAGTTATAACGGAATTAAAATTAACAATGATATGCATTATTTTTATATCGTTTTAAATAATTAATATTTTTAAATATGTTCAGTGACAAATAACCCGACATTACTGAATAATTTTACTGATGCATTTCGAAAGAGTTGAATACTTAAATATAATGAAATTATAACAGCTTAAAATTTATATTTATATATATATATATATATATATATATATATATATATATATATATATATACATATTTGGTTGCTGGGTATTGTGCAAAAAATCTTTTATTTATTCTAATTTATATTTTATTTTTAAAAGTTTTATTTAACTAAACTTAATTAATTTTGCATGCATACTGAGTACATTTTTTATAGAATATTAAAAATTTATTTTAATAATAATAATAATTATTATTATTATTAATACAATTACAATAACAATAACCATTATTACTATTATTATTATTATTATTATTGTTGTTTTAGTGCTTATATAATATGGCGTTGCAGGTAAATTAAACCATTTTTGCTACAAAGAAAGCAATTTTGCTGTTTGCTAAAACTTATTAAGATATAAATATTTACTAAACAATAATTATCCCAAATTATTAATTATGCAATGTACATTTGAACTAAATATTGCTTTTAATAAATGTTTTAAGTGTTTTTCAAAAAAATTGTAAAACTTACCGATATATTATGGATTGTTATTTTAAAATTATTATTAATTTCATTTATTAATTTTTTAATTAAATTTTTTAAATTTATTTTTAACATTTAAAAAATATATATTAAATAAGCTTTTGAAACAGCATTTTACATTAGTATAGCTGTCAACTGTTTGAATTTTGTTTATTATTAATATATGTTGTTTAAATTAGATTTACTGAAAAGCAAACAGAAATATCTTTTCTCTACTAACGTAAACTTTTAAAACATACATATACGGAAATGTTCAACTTAAAAATATTTTTAATGAAACTTTATTAAATATTTATTATTATTATTATTATTATTATTATTATTATTATTACAAAATTTTAACTTAATTTTAAAATAAAAGTTTATATTTAACACAGATTGTATTACATATTTTAAACACAGGTATTTTTATTTTATTGTATGCAAATATTTTTAAGATTAAAAATGTATGCACTTATGCGAGAATTACAAATGTTTTAAACAATAATGTCTTATAATACATACAAAATTAAAAAATAACACGAGCCAAAATAGAAACATTTCTTCATTAAAACTTTCCATCAAAGTAATTTATTGTTTTTTTAACACAATAAAAAAATTATTTATTAATATATTCATATTAGTTTTAACGTATTTTGTTTTTCGAAAGTTAAAATTACATAGACTACACTAGTTAGACAAGTTCTTGTCTAAATTTTTATTACTTTTTGTTTTAACTTGACAAAATAGTAATTATGCTAAAATCATATTGCCTATCAATAATTAAAGTTAATTGCCTTTTAAGCTTTTGATAATTAAAAATAGTAAAGTGTCTTAAAGGTTTTAGATAAATAACATTCAAATTAATAAATGTTGATGGTTACATTTAACATTTATATTTATACTAAGTTAATTACATAAAACAATTGTAAAACAATTTTGAAAACAATAATTATTTCTTTATATAATTGTACAAGTGCTTACATAACCTAGCACACGTTACCGCATACATTTAATTCAATGCAAATTGATTAGTTTTAACATTTTGTATGTAAATAAAATAATTTATAATATAAAAATATTAAACAAATATGTTTATTTCTTGACTCGTAATGTTTTGTTTTAATAACCCATGTAAATTAAATTTAACTTTTTAACCTCAAACATAATTTTAAACAATTACGGCATGCAGTTACAATCAGTTTAAATAGTGGAAGCTTTTTCCTGATTCCGAACAAGTCAAAAATGTAATAATTTTGGCTTAATTAGCAAATGTATTTGAAATAAGTACCAGAAATGTATACAAAGTTTTTTAGGTTTATCCACATCTATAAACAGCAGTACTTGAACCATCTACAAGCAACCGAGATAATAAAGTTAAAAAAACTAGAATCAAACCAATTGAACTAATACAAAAAATTAAAATTTTCACATTTGTTTATTTGTAAGCAGATAAACTTAGTTAATTTGCAGTTAAAAAATACATTTAATAAAGTTTTGTATAACAAAAAAACATTGAAAAATACATTTTGATTTGCGAAAATGTATAAAAACCGCTGCGTATGTTTCTGGAGGTCAATTCCTTAATTGACAAGTAATCTTTAAAGTACAAACCATAAACAGTGTACACAATTTTCTGTGATCATAACTTTTTAAGACTATAATTGTGCTGCTAAATGTGTTGTGCATCTATCATATTTTTATGGATATTTTAGAATTAACCACCAAAATAAAGTCAAACAAGTAATTATTTAAACAGCTTAGAATTTGCAAATCTCTCTCTCTCTCTCTCTCTACTCTCTCTCTATATATATATATATATATATATACTGCATTAGATAGATTAAGTTATGTTAATTATAATTTAATACACAAGTAGATAAATGCATCATAAAAAATAATTAACATTTATTAAATAGCAAAATAATATGTTTCTTAAATCAATCTAATTTGTATTGTATATATATATATAAATTATTTTGTTTACTATAATTTTTTCTTTGTTGCTAATGTAATAAAATTAAAAAAATAATTTTGTTGATTTATAACAATATTTGTTTTCTTATTGCGGATAGGAATATCTACTTGTTTATATAGTTTTTATATTTCACACTGGTATATGTTTAATAGTTTTTATAGAGTCATCAAGTATGTTAGCAAACAATTTTATTTCTTTTTAATTAAAATTATAAAATACTTTATATTTTTCTTTTAACACATAATGCAAATTACCAGTTTTATACATTATATATATAAATGCTTATTTAATAAAATTACAATATATTTACTAACAATTGGGTTAAATTAATTTTTGTTTTCTATTGATTAATTTGAAAAAGTGATGTTTGTAACTGTTATTTATTTATTATATTTGTCGATTTTGCGTTGTATTCTACAGAATTTTATGCAAATGGTTACCACCGTAATATTTTATTTATTTATGTAATATAAATGTATGTATAATATAAAACAAAATAATAACAGTTAACTTATAATTATATTTAAATTATAACGTCTTTCAAAATTGTGCATTTTCAGATGACAGTAAAAGGTTAAACTTTGATATAATGTTTTTTAATCTAATTGTAGTTTACTTATGTTTAATAAGTAGTGTAAAAAATAAAAAATAATTAATTAATGTTTTTTTAATAACTTATTCATTAAATAGTTAATAGTAGAGTTAAAGTACATACAACTATTTATTTTACTAGTAAATGTATTATGTATATAGAAAGTGGAAGAAAAGTGAGAATTTTTTTTACATAAGCATTTTTAATATGTAACTTTGTAACAAAGCCTTCGACAGATCTGCACTCAGTGCCGGTGCCATGCAAATCCAACTACGTGTCTATCATTTTAACCACTTTTATCACACAGTTTTTGTAGCTATTATAATTTGACAGTAGTCAAATCTGAGTAAAAAGTTGGTACTAAAACTTAAACAAATTTTGGAAAGTAAATTATTTTGTTTATTTCTATTACATTGCATTACAGAAATTATATTTTTTTAAATAACTTTATTTGCAGTGCAGGAAGAGGACATACAAATAGTAAACGTTAAAAGCCATATTAAAAAACATTATAGGTAATTAAAAAAACCATAGATGGACATATAAATTTGCGTTTATTTTCAAAAATGTAATTTAATTTTTAATCGAACATAATAGTTTAAGCTTTTAAAAACAACAACTTGATTTTTTTTTAAATGGAAATTTGTAAATGTTGTTTATTTTCGAATTAATTTAAAATAACAACATTGTTTACTTAGTAAATTTTAAGAAATAAATGTTTAAAACATGGAAGTGTAGTTATTGTTACTTTAATATTTTGTTACAAACAATTTAAAATTACATTTGTATTTAATTTGTATATAAGCAATTCTTTTACTTTTCAAATTAAAAATGAAATGTCATTATGTTGATTCCATAGAATGTATACAATTCTTTTGTTATTGTCCCGTTAGTATGTTGTAAGTGGCTAAAAAATACAAAATATAATTCTACTAATACAAAACAAGATGATTATCTAAATATATATAGCAAATCACGTTGATAGCGTTTAATTAATTTTAATATAAATGCTTTATAGTAAATAACTAAATCAGAAAGTTTATTTAGTTTACATTCTTTAAACTTTTATTAATTGCTTTTCCAAATTTAAAAAAAAATACACGACTTTAAAAATTCTGTATATTGAAAATGGAAATCTAATGCTTATTTTGTCAAACCTTGTCATCGGAATTATGCTACTATCACTTCCTTACTGTAGTTTAATGAAATAATATCTGTTTGTGTTGTTTCTTTAGCAACATTAATTTTTTTAAAAGCCCAGGTTGTTAATCTTACGCTCAAACCATACTTTTATCTAACTAGACTTGGAACCGGCGACAGTGGAGTGTTGATGTTTTACTTGACAATATTATTTTTATTAATTAAGCGCCATTCAAAAGAGTTTGCATTTATTGCTGATAATACAATCGAACCACCCTATTGGTTGAAAAAGGAGGGCTAGAGAATAAATCTAAAAGCCTGGCCTTTTTTAACGGAGTGGTCTAGCGTTACCGCGTTTGACTCAAATCTGGATGGGCACTGGCATAAATACGGACCTACATTTAGCGTCCATTTTTGAAAAATGCTGGACGTAAAACATTTAATGTAATAAACGTATAATAGCAATAATAATGATAATAATAATAATGTTATTCTAGAAAATACCTTTTGGTACAGATGATCGAAACGATCGATTTAGATTGTCGCTTCGCATTTCTCGACATACGGTATACGAGTCACAATTGTCGCCAGTTAGAATATTTCTCAAAGCGCCGGACGAAAGACAACGTTTTGTTCTGTTCAACTCAATTCCATTCGACATATTGCTATTTTTTTTGTCAGCAAAAATGGAATAACTACGATTTGACATGCCTTCTCCAGTTAATGGCGAACTGAAATCTTAACCAATGAATTATTATTTATTGTAAATTAAATTGATTAATGTATTTAAATTAACAAATAAGTAAAACGGTTAATTAGAAAAAAAAATTTTGCAGCCAATTTATATATTTACTTTTACTATAAATGTTTTACGGGAAACGCATCTCTTAGCAGTAAACATTTTAGTAAAATCGAACGTGTGCCGCATTTAGTGTTGGTGGTGGGACTCAAACCCATGCTTACCCAGGTTTAAGCCAAGCGCTGTACCGCTGGATGCATAAAGTTGTGCATTTTATCTTTATTTTACTAAACATTACACAAATAACAGTTTATAAATTTAGGTACTTGTTAATGAGTTATTAATATTTTACGTAATTATTATAATTTTATTAAATAAACAATAATTACATTTTGGCGAAGACAGACAACGACCCACTTTTAGTACCGGTAATCAAAATCTGCTTAGAAAGGAATTATCATAGCTAATTTCAAGCTTGGATAAAGTAGGAGAGTTTGCGACGGAAAAGGTATCCGACAGTTAAACATCTACTCCAAAATTATGTAATCATCATAATGCATCAAATTAGTTTGATACAGAACTGACCAAATACAGCGGCTCCTTATAAAAGTGGGAGAAGCTAAAGAAAAGAAAAAGATAAAAGTTGAATTCATATCTATCCAGTATATAACCATTGTTATTATTACAAACATTTTCAAAAATACAGGTTGGATAACATGATAAAAAATTTAATTTTTTCTAAACTTATATTTATATAATATGTTTATTTTGTATCTGTTAAATAACATACATAATTTATATTTATATTATAATTATTTATTATTTATTTATTTATGTTCAACTAGATTTACTTTGTTCTTTTATTTTCAAATTAGATTCACCAGCGTGATATGTATATGATTGAACATTTTCTCCACTTAATGGATTTGAACGGTCTATTAATAAAACAAATTAATTTTTTTATTAACGGTATAATTAAGTACAATATATTTCCAAATAAAAATAATAAAAAATGTAAACTGTAAAACAAATTTATTTTGTGTATTCCTTGCAGTTACAAACTTAAAAAATAGTATATATATACAAAAAATATATAATTAAAGCTTCAACGTAGCATTAATAATGACACAGATAAACGTACACAACACATCTATGCTTATACTAAAATGAAGCGAAATAAAATAAAGCTGCAAAAACGAGTTTCAATATATTTTACCATCATAACTACATGAACAAAGGCTAACCTTTTTGTTGAACTGCAGTAATATTTCTTTCAATTGGCGATATTTTATAATTTTTTAAATTTTCGCCCGTAAGAGTATTTTTATACACTAAAATAAAACAAAAAATGTTCAATTAATTTTTAAATTATAATATTAGCACCAGTATAACACATTTAGTTAACGTAAAATGTCAATAACGTTTTTAATAATTAAACAATATTATAATTTGCGTTCTTCTAACAACTAGGGTACACATAACGGAAACATTTAAAATTAAGATACACTAATCAATTCGCTCTCTAGACCTGGATAAACAAGAAGTGTTTGAGGGTTTAACAGAATTGAGTCAAAGCCGGAAAAAAGCTCAATCTTTAATTAAACAAGAACATTTAATTGATTTAATTCTACATTTACAGCCTAAGAGATCAACAAGAATGATTTTGGATCGGACAATTAAAGTGAAAAAATAAAGGTTGACGTAGACTACAGAAAACGCGGCTAAAAACCATTTGAAAAGATCTAATTAAAATGAATGTCTCATGGAATTAAATAAATATTTTAACAAAAAATTTAAATGTATGGAATCATTGTGTTGCCCACGTTTTTTTTTAATTATGGGACTTTGTTTTTTTTTTGTTGTTAATATTATCTCGTTGTCTCATATTAATTTTAAAATCAAAAGGGTTTTTCAATAATAATAATAATTTATGCACTACCCTGCGATCTTGTTTTTAGTTAATAGTTTGAATGAAAAATATTAATTGATCTGTTGCTTTTTTATTAGGCAATTTGGCAGCATCAAGCTTACATACAACGTATAATTTTCATATTGTTTAGTTCGAATTTTGAATATCATAATGAATACGGTATTTTGACGTATGATTTGGATGAATGGATTGTTTAAATAACATCTATGTATGACTAATTATTAAAACAACCACGCCCCCAATAGACAAAGTTATATCATATATATATATATATATATATATAAAAGTATTTCAACAAAATCATTTGTTTGTAAAAAGTTGTCAATTATAGAAACGTCAATTTTTAATAAAATGTTCATTTTTAGACGTGCAATAGTCTGCAAAATGCTTTTTATTGCAAAAAATAGTTATACTTTTCACTACTCATAATTATTTTTAAAATGTTTAGATATATATTCTATTTAAATACTAATTAATTGACAGAGTATTAGAATCGATGTGTAAGTTGAATGTGTACAGTTAATTCTACATTTTACTTCTTTAAAGGAACATTGGGTTATCAAGTTCACTTTTTCAGCTTGTATAAATTTTTATTTATTGTTTAAGACTTTGTTTGAAAAATGTTCTTCTTATATGTTTAATAAAACTGTTTTTTGTGTAAAAATGTATTTTAATAACTATACGCGTTTAAATTGTAAAAAACAATATTTGTAATAAGAATTAAATGCAAATATAATAATTACATATTATATATATATATATATATATATATATATATATATATATATATATATATATATATAATATATATATATATATATATATATATATATATATATATATATAATTTAACAATACTGAATGTTTTATAAACGTGACAACAGACAGTTTTATAATAATTAAAGCACTATATACAAATCTATCATTATACAAATAATGACCTAATAATACATTTTAAAAGCTATTGGATAGAGTTTTCTGTTACTATTCAAGTTTATAATATTATTTAAATAATTATTTTTTAAACAGTATATGCTTATATTAGTCAGTTATTATTTAGGTAGTTAGAGAAGGCTAGGTGTAAAAATGATTAGATTTGAATATTCCAACCGATACTACAAGCAGACCCTTCTCTGACTTTGTTAAAGTGTTCACCTACTAAAAATGTGTTTTACGTAAAGCACTTAAGCAATAATAATAATAATAATAATAATAATTCCAAATAAAAATATAAAAAGACGTAAACTGTGAGATGAATTCATTTCGTATATTCTTGTCAGTCACAAATACATAACATTTTAGTATATATATACAAAAAAAAGGGGGGGTACAGATAACATTTAGATTAGTACAACTGAAATATTTACACACAAAAAAAAAATAATGATAATAACCGTAATATAATAAATAGTAATAATAATAATAATAAAAACAATAACAATAGAAATTAAAGCCCACTTATTAAAAATCTGTTTAGTAATATATTCAAGTAGATAAAAAAAAATGAAAAAATGTAAGTAAAAATGGGTGTTTACCATACGGTTTTCTAACACTGGGATTCGTTTCCTTGTGTTCGCCAAAATAAAAATCGGATAATTTGGTTTTATTCAAATTGGTAGACGAATTTGATTTAGTGCATCGGGGTTTAAATTCGATATAGCAATCGTAATTAGCACAATTTTCGCCTGTTATGGCATTTCGAGATAATTCTAATTACAAATGTTAACAAATTGTTTGTTATTTTATAACTTTTGACAAAATTGTTTATATGTAAACATACTTTATTAATTTTATTATGTTAATAAAAATGTAGTTTAAATGTATAATTACATAATTTTTTAAGTTAAAATACCCTTTTTTTTGTTTAAGAGCTTTGCTGGAAATTTATTTTTTTAACCAAATCAAATAAAGGCCTACATTTAGTGTGACGCCAGAATATCTTGTCTGGAATTGCTAAAGCGCCAGTCTAGTAGTTGTGACTTCCTATTAGCCTACTAAATGCGTATCCTTCTATAACCGTGTTAAATATTTATGTATTGTAACATTTTATTTGTAACACAATATATTTAAAAAAGAAATTATTATTTTAAAGCATTTTCAATATTTATAAAATATATCTTTTTTATGTAAAATATTTTTATTGCATAAATATATTATGGATTGTATAGTGATTTAAATTTAGTTATGTCCGTTTTTAGTTATTGTATTTAGATTAAAATCAGGTTTTAACAAGTAAAGTAGAAAACAAATTATTTAATTATTAAGCTGCACTATAAGCAAACACTTGACTGGTTTTGCTAAGTGTTTCATTTAAAATATCCAAGTCATTAGAAGTTTAAAAAATAAATTAAAATAAACAATGTATATAGTAAGGCATCCAACTCATAGGCAATCACAGGCTAAATGACGGTTATTGTCTAAACGTTTACAATACTTTAACTTGTTAAAAGTGACTTTGATAAATTATTTAAAAAGGAAAAACCAAACAAAAGCTAATACATCATCAGTGTTATTGGGGATAAACATCGGTAATTATTGTTTAGGGTAGTTTAAATTACACAAAATAAACTTGCAAAACATCAACTATTACAATGTGCACTTATTAAACAACTGACTTTAAACGTTAATTTTATTACGAATTAAACCCCTGTACTGATTTTTATTAACTGCAAACGGTAAGTTAACGGACGCCCAATTCAGTAGTTCATTTGGACGGTTAGAGAGCTTAACATGAATAAAAGGACTGAATTCGCGTGTTACAATGTCCTTTAACATTATTCGTTGGCTACCCGCTGTTCTCTTCCATCCGAATAAATAATCATATATATATATATATATATATATATATATATATATATATATATATATATATATATATATATATATAGAATAAAACAGCAAACATAAAAATTAGAAAATGAAATAAATATTAAAAAAACAACATTATATGACACTTTGAGTGACTATACACGCAACCATTTTTCAAAATATTGCATTAAATTACAAAAACAAACCTTTGGGAAACTGTTTACATTTAGATTTTGGTAAAACATCATATTGCTTGCAGTCTTCTCCGGTCAAAATATTTTTAACTGAAACTACATATATATATATATAATATTATTAATGTTTTTTATTTGTACAAAATTAAGTTTTTAGAATTTATAACTTAAAAATGATTATACAAACTGAAATAAGGATATTTAGCTAAAAATATTAAATACACACATTTTTAGCTCAAACGATGCTATTTTATTTAAACAATATGTCACAAGCATTTTGTTTAACTGTTTTTAATTTATAAATGTTAGCACTGTGAGCAACCTGGTCTCTGTAAAAAATTAAAGTTACTAAAGAACCAACACAAGATTATACTATTCTATAAAACCTAGTCAGAGTTAAAAGTATGTTCTTAATGACAAGCCTGAACAAAATCGAAGTAAAAGCTCTATTATTATAATGCTCCATCTTCAATGACAAAACATTTGATGTACAATTACAAGAAACAATCTTGTTGCTTTATGTTTTTTAAAGTTAAAAAGCGTTATAATTTAAAAATAATAAAATTTTAAATAATAAAAATGTATATAACCATTTTTTTTGTTTAGTAATTCAGGAGGTATAATTTTTTCTCCAAGCGATATGTTATACGTTTTGTGATTTTCTCCTGTTAGTGGATTGGTACGAATACCTGATTTATTTTTTAAATTACAAAAATTGAACAGGTATGTATATCATGTTAAATATTTAAAATTTACAAAATATTAGGTTTAGTAATATATATATATACATAGTATTTTTAAAAAACTTAAATTAAATTAAATATGTAAGCGAGTAAATTAAATATATATGCATTTTATTATTTAAAATTAGAAAATCTAATATTTACTGTTTAAAAGTTGCACAACCCTATATTTACATTATTTTGTAAATAAATGTACAATTAATATTTTACTTTAAAAATTTTGTTTTAACTGGTTAAATAGTTTACAATAAACATTGTTCAACAAATAGAAAATTAACTGTAATTATAGTGGCTATAAGAGTTGAATTTGTGTTTATCTGACTTGAAGTTTGATACTTTAGATACCTTTGACAGAATAAAATAAGATCGACTGTGTGTAATCAAAAAATTTTAAAATTTTAAAAATAAAACAATAACAATGCTTTTACACTATTAAGTTATTATTTTACATCCACCGACATCCACCGACAGAAATAATACTTTGAAACGGATATATTTGAGTGAATTATTATATGTTTAATTCAATTTTTCCATGTTTTTAACATACTACTAGAAAAGAACGTTCTTGTGAAAGGAATTATTCAGCTGCTTGTTAGAGGTAACAACGTACAGTGTTTGAGGACAATGGGCAATCAGCATTGATCAGATTCACTATAAATGATATAGTTACAGGGTTATTTTAAACCATCCGTAGCTCAGTGTTTAAGGTATTGTCCTGATACCAGGTATGCACTACTGATGATTACAATCAAGGATGTAAAACAGCTGTACAGTACTCTTGGTTGACTGAAACCAAGTGGATTTATTATTTAGATGAATGTGACAATTCCAATAGTTCGTTTTTAAAAAGTTACTAATAAATAAGATAATTTCCAATATTTACATAATAAATACGTATAACACTTAATTTACCTGTCGAACTTTTGGTTCTCCGTGTTTTACCTTTATATTTACGTATGGGATCCCATTCGTATTCTCCAAAATTACCCTGTCCCGATATTGGATTGCGTTGAGCTATAACAAAAATTAGTTTTAAATTATTTAAATTTTATTTGTTGTAGGGTTTTCAAGGTTAAAACATTAGAATCATCAGATTCACATAATTTTAATCAACCAGGAGCACTGTACAACTGCTTTATTCAATGCATATCTTTCAGCTTTAATCAAAACAAGTGGTTAAAAGTGAGCCGTAAATTTATTATTTATTGTAAACTTAATCAATGCTAATTGTTTAGTGTTCCCAAATACTGTATAGTACTGTCTTTAACAAGCAAATGAATTATCTATTTTATTTGAGTTACATAAATCCTGCCATACTTCACAGGTTTAATAGCTTATATTTGACAAACAAATATTAGGCACAAAACAATGAGTCTAGTCTCGTTTTTTTAAACAACGTTCTTTGAAAGTTGTAGTTTTTGTGCCACGGTTGTCCAGCGATACAGCGCTCGATTTGGACCTGGGTGGACATGGGTTCGTATCCTATCACCGGCACTAAGATGCGAACCCACGTTCGATTTTGCTAAAATGTCTACTGCTGAAAAATGTTTCCTGTAAAACATTGAAAGTTGCAAACATAAAATAAAAATAAAATACTAAAATTGGAAAAAAATAAAACAAATTTAAAAACAAACATAAAAAATATAATCAGTATAATGTTTCCAATGAACAAAGATATTACTATCTCAGTGAATGGAATATTTTGGTTCCATTATTGAACTAAAAATATTCACTAGCAATAAACCTTTCCAACAATAAATCAAAACACCAATATAATTTTGTTTCAAACGTTTTATCAATTTTATCAAAAACATTTTCTTATCGTCACAAAAAACAAATTATGCACATTTAAGGACGAATGATATCAGTCGAATTAAACTCAATTTAATTACAATATAATTTATTTCGCAATTAAAAAATTATCTTTACTTGCATTGTCTGTATTCTAGTTAAACGTAATTTTTTTTTAATAAATTAACAATTATTATGTAATAGTTTAAGGAAAACAAAACCAATCATAAGTATATATAATAATTTTTGTAAAATTTACTTTTATATAACTCCTAAACTAATTAGTGTTGAAAACGTAGTTATTAAACTAAAAAATTTGTAGCAATCCCATAACATACAATATAGACGTCACTTTAATAATAAAACTTATAAAATTATATAATAATTTAAATACAAGTATAATTGTATAGATATATATTGTAACTAACAAAAAATTACAAACAACGTTAACTGCTTCATAATCTAAGATTGAGTAAAATTACCAACATAAAATATAACATCTAATATACTTAAAAATGTAAAACATATAAAGTTTTTAGGGTTAATACAATGTTTTATGTATAATTTACTACAAAATATTAAATAATAAATGAAATGGCTCGTATTTGTAACCATTTAGCTTAGGTGTTTTTTGTATGCTTTTGGTTAAAATGCTGATATAGTTTTATGTAATCTAAATTTTAACAAAAAAATTAATTTGGACAAATATTTTTGATTTAAATATGCTTATACATGCTAAGTTTTATTACGCAAAAAATAAAATAAATAACATTAGTGTTAGAGTTGTTAAATGGCGATTTTCAAATATATAATTATTTTTATTTCAGCCCGTGTTATGGTTAAATTAATTTTTTTATCTAAACAAAATAAATTTTAATATAAATGCAATTAATTTTGTAAAATTACAACACAAATTATTATTTTTATAAACAATTGTAACCCTGGCATAAGTAAACTACATTTTAGCATAAAAAATGTTGATATATTTTACCAGAAAGAGACCACCGGTTAAATTGCTTAATATAATTTTTTATATAAAGGTTATTTAACACTTCTTATAAAACCGATTCAATATTTGTTGCTTATATATATTGTTCTAACTGTAAAATTTTAAGCTTGTACAACAATGTTTATACACTGCAACTTATTTTATTATTCAACATATTAATCTTTTTAAAGCAGTGTTTCATTAGCTACAATTAAAAGTAATTAGTATTAAAAAGAATTTTATTTCACAATTACAAAAAATAATGTTTGTGTTTTTATTTTGTAATATAAACTTAACTGACCCTCCTGTGATAAAGCAGATATAACATTATATTTTCTACTCCTAAGTAGTAAATAAGTAAATTTGTGTTAATTATATTTTATAAATTAACAAAATACTCTATTTTATTGTTTTTATGTTAAATAATAATTTTTTTAACAACCAAATAAAAAATTTTAACATCTTTAAGAAAATACCCAACATATTATTAAAAACATTATTATAATTTTTAAATCGTTTTAACAATATATATATATATATATACTGTATTTCTAATTTTAATTAGTATGCAAATAATAATTTTTAACTCGAATTTAACAACAAATTAATATTTTAAAGTAAAAACAAAAGCAACGTTTTCGGAGTAACATTACACAAGAAATCAGTTTTTAAATTATTAAAAATTTTTGATTTCAGGATTTCAGGATCTTTCACGAGTTGAGTAGGCCAAAACGGCTTTTAGTACTCGGTTCTCAAATTGTTTTAAATTTTCAGGAGAAAGAATGAAATGGATGATGAGGTAAAGAGGGATTAGTCACAAAAAAATATTTTAAATCAAGATAAAATCAAGGTAGATAGTGGAAGTTAACAATTATAGAAAACGAGCAAAAATTCCAAATATACAAAAATAACAATAAAACAAATACGTATTACATTGCAAAAACACTGCAATAATCTACAAAAAAAAGAAAAGAGAAAAGGATGAATAACGCTCCAATGGACGTGTAGAGTGACGCTCGCATCACCTCGCGAGTAAACATGCTTCAAAAATTGTTTATTTAATATTGAACTATCGAAAAATAATTAATTGATTATTTTTTTAATTTTTCTAATGAGGTAATAACAACGTAAATTTTGTGATTGTAGAAACGTAAACTTAAGGTATTAAAATGTATTATTAAATAATGATTTTAAGCATATTAATTAAAAAATTATTAATAATTATTAAAATTGTAAATTCCGTTTAGTTATTCCGTTTTTATGTGCGTTGTTATTAAAATATGCTTTTTTGACAAACTCGGCATTTTCAAATAAATATTTCTAAGTAAATATAAATCAACTATTAAATAATTAGCACTATTTTAAATTCTTAATAATTATTTTTACAGAAAAACATTAAATTAATATAAATTAATTTTTTTTTTAATTGTCAAAACTAATTTATTCACTAATTGTACCTATTTAAAAACAATGTATTTAAAACATTTTTTAAAATGTTTTTCTATTTCTTCCTTTTTATAAAACGTTATTGTTTGTGATTAGTTTTTATTATTTGAAACATTTGCAGCATTACGACAATTAAATAAATAGTTTTGACGTAGCTGTTTTATTGCCAGATGCCCTGTTTACTGCAAACTCTTTTTTTTATTCAGGCTTGTGTCTTACTAAATTGGTTCAATCGCAATCTTTTATTAGGAGCGTTTAAAGAATGTGTTATATTTTTTTAGGTAAATGGAACGTTATTTTTGTTAACAAGATACAGTCGTTCCCATATTTTATCAGTAGATATTTAAAATGCACAAAACCCAATAATTTACAAAAATGATACACTGATTTAGATTATAGAAAAGGATAAACACACATATACATATATATATATATATATATGGTTTGATTTACAAGACAATTATCTAGTTTTTGGACAGCTTGACAGTATTGTGTTTGTACTAAATATAATACTGTTAAAGTTGGAAATGTAACAGTTATTATTAAATATGTTAAATATGAATTTTATTAAAATAGTTAAGTAAATAAATAAACAATAAATATTATAATTCAAAACACAACATCCTTTCATTTTTTTTGTTTGAACAATTGTATATAAGAAAAAAAGTATTTTAATGTAACAATTTATACTTTGTTCCAAAAATAGTTTACAGCTAATAAATGTAAATTAAATATTTTCTTTTTTTTGAATAACACTATTGTTAATCAATTAATTAAAAAATTATGGTAATACATATTTTGTTATACCATTTTTATTGTAGGATTGTACACGTGTAAAAATTATATTTGTTTATGATAAAGAAATTGCAGTCGATGGTGTTATTAACATACTTTTAGATTTGAAATAAATGTAATCTATAACATAACAAATATTTTACAAAACAAACAATATACACAAAGTGCATTTTGACGTGTAAGAATTTGCAAAAACTTTATTATTACTTGTAAAACAATTATTAAAATAATTTTACCAGTTTTATTGCTAATAAAGCAATTAATTGTATATTAACAAATTTTATACCACTGGCACTAAAATCTCTACTGCTGAAAGATGCCTTTACCGTAAAGCATTTAAAATAGTAAAAATAAAGTAACAAATACGTACGCTCTTTGGGGGTTTTTGATTTTACTCCGTTTTTATTGGACCAATCGTTAGAATTTTCACCCAAATTTATTGGATTATGCTTGGAATCTTTGCAAAATATTAATTAAAAACAAATTATTAAAATACATAACATTAAAATTGTTTTATCATTAACAGCAACATTAAATTTATACTGCAAAATAAATGGGGTTTTTTCAAAATTGTAAACGATAATCTGGTGTCAGGTCAGTTCATGTGTGTGTAAAACGTAAAAAGTATGCGCTACTGATAATTCCAAATAAAGATGAAACAGCTGTACAGTGTTCCTGGTTGACTTAAAGACCTAATGAATTTAATATTCAAGTAAATCTTACAATTCTAATATAACTGTTTTAATAGATACAATTGTATGAAGCGAATTGGTTGCTTTATCTTCTTTTAAACAAAAAAAAGCGTAACAAAACATTATTTAGTGACTAGAATAATTGCGCATAATTTGTTTTTCAATATTTAACGTGGTATTTTGCACAACTTTTTATTATAAACCAGATTACATTTAGTAATATTTTTTATTATTAATTACACACATTATCATTAACTTGTCTATTATTTATTAGATCTAAATTATTTTCCCAAATTATGCAGTTGATAAAGAATGTTTTAGTCAAATATCTGTTATTTAAATTAAACTATTTAGTTTCAGTATATAAATATTTGAATTTTTTAGTATTATACTAAACGTAAATTATATTACACACAAAATACATACAACGAGCACTTTGATATAGTTTGTCATTTCTGGATTTGATGGTTGGTTCCGTCACGTTGTCCCAAGATAGCATTACTGTATTTAAAACTAAATCAATATAAAAACACAAATACACAAAGTAATAAAAGAAATAATAAAACAAACGTGCACTTATTAAAACATTATTTTATTATACAAAATGAATATTCAAATGACATAATTGGTAGGAACAAAAATTAAACTTTTTTTATTAATAGTGGATGTCTATTAAATTTTATTGATTGTTATTTCAAACAGAAGTAACGGTTTAAAAAATGTTTTAATAACAAATAGTTGGTTTAGAGTAAAATATTATTTAAAAAATATTACTATTAAAAATTGACTTAACAAAGACCTATACACTGATATTTTTATGATTACTACTTTGGATGGTTTAAGGGAAACATTTTTTAGTGAATAAGCACTATAATAAAATTAAACGGGGGTAAATATTTAGTGCCGGTGATGGGATCGATCATTTCTGCAAAATATGTTACATAATACAAAAGTTCTTTATTTGTCTAATATGAAAATAGCTAGTGCAATATTTTCATTTTTTACTACATGTTCACTTGCAATTGCAAACATATTTGTTGGAGAATTTTACAATTAACTATTCTACTAATAGTTAAATTAATAAAACGTTGAAAGGAAATGCACTTGTACTTACTTCCTCTTATATTACGCTACCTACTACCAAATTTTACTTAATTAATTTTAATTTCCCAAATAATTTTTAAAATTTGTTTATATATATATATATATATATATATATATATATATATAGGTTTTTGAATAGTTCTACTACTTTAATTGTTCTACAAAAAATATCTTTCAGCAGTGGACATTTAAACAAACCTGAAAGTAGACTCGTTTTTATTGCCGGTAGACATAAGTGTATACCTAGGTTCGGGTAGAGCACTGTACAGCTAGATCACTTCGACAATTTACACAATGAAGTCTATTTTGCCTACAAACATACAGTTTTGAAATTATTAAACATAGATTGTTGTGTACATATTTATTTGTATGTTTTATTTTGTACACTTAAATTTCAAGATTATTTTCTACATACATATATACATTAAAACTGTATGTTTGTAATTTTTTAATTTAAAATAATAAATAGGATTTTTAGAAATTATAATTCATACTACGTTGTTTTTATTTATAAAGTGAACACATGTTTTTACATACTCATAATCATCCATTATGAAATACTATTAAAATAATTTAACAGTTTTTTGTTATTTATATAATAAAAAGACATTGATTAAATAATGCCCGTTTCATGGTAATAATAATTAACAATACAAAGATATTTTGTATTTTGATTACAGTAGTTATACTTATTTTGCTGTTGTTAAAATACTTGATATAATTTTAAAATTTTGTTTTTAGTTTAAATAAAAGCTTTCCATGTTTACGTTTGTATTTTGAAATAATTTAAACAGTATCTACAAATTCTACAAATTAACTCAACCTAGAAGAGATCAGAAATTACTCAATTTAGCCAATTTCAAATCTGGATAAAGAATATAGGTTAACAACCTGGCCTCTGTAAAAAATGTAAGTTGCTATAGAAAAAGTAAAATAACGCCATTCCGTTAAACAACGGGAAAAGAGTGTTAACACGAGCCAGATGACAGGGTCGAACAGACGCTCAATCTTTGATTAGAAAAGGAAAATTACTTAATTAAATACCATGTTTATTTATTTATTTGTTTGTTTAAAATAAATAAATAAATAAATTTATTTAAAATTCAATACAATATTGTACCTGATTTATTACCACTAGCACTTTTGGCTCGCCGTGTTTCACCATTTTCTTTAGACATATATCCCAATCCACTGATTGGATCTTTTTTCAATACTGCAATAAATTAATATAGATCATGTAAATAGATAATTAAAACAATAATATCACAACCAAATATGCACTTAACTATTTTCTTTAAAAAAATTAAAACATAAAGCTATTACAGCTATGTAATGTTTTATAAATAATGCACTTCGTTTATCAAATAAATTGCAAACACATTACTAATACATTTTGTTTTACATTACGTAACACTAACATTTTATTATTATTGTTATTATTAACTACTTTACGCATAAACGTAGCATTATGAATTTACAAACGTGTACTGTAAAGCAAAGTCATTATTAAAACTGTGCAAAATAGAAATAATTAGTTGTAGCAAAAGGCTTAGTTTAAAATAAACTAAAAGATTATTTTATATGGTTTGTATAATTATTATACATGGCATGTATGTATACAAGAGACAATCAATGTTACTTGAATTGTTAACATTATAAAGTTTGTAACTTTTTTTATCTATTTATATATTTTAGTCAATAAAATTAATTTTTTAACTAATTATGTGTTTGTTTTAAGTTTTAATAAATGGTAATACTTTGCTTTAATGCTATAACAAATGTAATTATATATTATGATTAGAAATTTTTTAAATAAATATTAGTATTGTATTATATCAGACATGCATTAATAAGTGTTAGATATGCCTTTGATAAATGGTAAACCCCAAAATATTTTAGTAGGACAAGTTTGAATTTAGTTGATTATCTGGCTCTATATATACATGAATACAACTAAATGTTAACATTCAACGAAATTTAAACATTTTAAAATAATTATATTTTATTAATTATAATGTGATTTATGGTAAGTTCAAAATTTTTATATTATTTTGTTACAGATAAATATTTTAAATCATTTATAAATAGCATTAGAAAGCGTTTAATTAAAATATATGACTTTAAACAATCTAGTTTATTAATTGTATGTATTTATAACCAATTTGATAAACACGAATTGCTAAAATTCAAAACATTATTTAGCAAACCATAAATTAGTACTTATTATTTTAAATGATTTTAGAAATTAATTGTTTGTTAGTAAAATAATAAATTCTATTTTATTTATTATATTTTGAAAAAAATCATTTTAATCTTTATCCATTACACATTATGCATTTTTATTAAATATTAATATTGTAAATTGCGTACATCATAAATCACAATTTCATTTTTAATTAGAAAAAATACGTTTATACTATTACCATAGCAAATTTGAGCATGCAATTTGTCATAAATGTTTTGTAAAAATATAACATTTAATGTGTACGTACCGCTTCAATTGTCACTAAAATATAACTAAATTTATCTTCTATTAAAAAAACGTGTCTCATTGATATAGTCTTGAATTTCCTTTTGTAATAGCAATATAAACATTAGGTAACAAATAACTTGTTGAAATTAACAAAAGAACAAATGAACAATACATTTACTTAATTAATATTTATTTAAAAACGAGATTTAATTTAAATTATTAAAAAAAAAGTATTTTTAAACATAATTTAAAATACCTTTAGCACTTTTTTGTGTTACATGTGTTAAATAAATATAATTACATTTCGCAAATAACACATGTTTTTTTTTAAACAAATGTTGTTCAATAGCACTGAATTAAAAGTAAATTGTTTACTAAATGTGTTATATTTGAATAAAACTAAATTCATTAATTATTTATTATTTATTTTACTATTTTTAATGTTTTACATGAAACATCTTTTAGCAGCAGACATCTCAGCAAAGCTGAACGTGGGTTCGTATTTATTGCCAGTAGTGGGGATCGAAACGAGCGCTGTACAGCTAGCCTACTACTCGAAAAGTACATAATTTAATTTTCTCAATTTATTCTTTATTACACTTTGTTTTAATTTTTTTCTTCTGTTTCAGCTTTTACCTCTTTTATTATAAATCACTGTTTTTGGTCAATTTACCTTATTTGGTTCTGCATCAAACTAATTTAAAGCATTATAGCCATTAATCAGTTTGGGTATAGATTTTTGTTTTACTACCAAATGCCCTTCTTGTAGAAAAACTTCATGTTTAATCCTAGCTAGGGACGGCTAAATCGGTTCAATTGTAATTCTTTATAAACGGAGTTAGTTCTTTGTTTACCCTATTGACACTAATAGATAAGGAGTTAAATTTGCAACTCAAGTTATACTACTGGGGTCATCTAGAGATACAACGCTTAATTTGAATCTAGGTAGGTATGGATTTAATCCCCACTACTGGCACTAAATACAGGTCATGTTTCGTTTTGTTAAAATTTACACTGCTGAAAAATGTGTTCCTTAAAACATGCATAGTAGTAAAAATAAAGTAAGAAACAAGTTTTAAACAAGGGAAATGTCAATAGGGGAAACGGCATTTGGACAATTTATACAAGCTAAAAATTAAAAATTTTTTCTATCTATTTTAAACGCTTTATATCTACTATTTTATGTGCACCTTGTATAATTACATAATACAATTTACAACAAATTACTTTTAATTATGAGATTTTTAAATACTGTGCAGCTGCTTCATTCTTGTTAAGAACAAATAAACAGCGCACTCATTTCAAATTTTAAACCAACGTCTATTCTCGTTTAAAACCTAATCTGATTAAAATGGATACACATAAAAATAATATTATTTTTACAAAACAAAACATTTTAGATTATTAATGCTTTGTTCTAATTTTTAGTGTTAATTTGTGAAAAAAAACCTATTAAATAATACACTGTTACATTTGCATATTTTTTGTTGTAACTTTTAGATGACATTTTTTGTATAACATTGTATACGTATTTACTAATGTTACATGTTTAAGAACTTTGAAAAGGACATAGTATTTATGTTGTAGATTATTGAAAAGGTTAATATATTTTATACAAGTCATAGAATTAGTAATTAACGTATTGTAACTACCAAAATTAGTAAAATTTCATTTTTAAAAGTTTGTATAAATTTTAAATTTACATTTAAAACCTACATTTGCTAAAAATATAGTTGATAAACCTAACTAAATTTTGCTTTCAAATTATTATAAAAAGTAACTATTTTATTTTAAATTAATTTGATAAAAAATAATTAATTATATTGAATTTAAAATATTATAATTGTATCAAACGTTTATTATAGTAATTTGAAAGCAAAATTCAGTTAGGGTAATGAACTACACTTTTATATACAAATTTCAAAAGAAAACTTATTTATTATTATTATTATTATTATTATTAATGTTAATGCTTAAAAAATATTTTTACTCTACATCCCTCTATATTTAAAATTAGGAAATCTTATACACAATTAATCATTTTACGTATATATTCCAAACATAAATTATATCAAAACAAATGCTAATATTTTGTTTTTAATAAATAAATTATTAATGTGTGTGATAACAAACGTTGTTCAATTTTCTTACGGTAAATAAAACCAATAAGTAGACTTTAGTTGTTGTAAGACAACGTATGTACATTAATATTTGACTCCACATATTACAAGATGTAAAATTAGATTAAAAATAAAATATATTTATAATGTCTAATACACATACCTCGATTTTTCAACCCAGTATTGAAATCTACGTGCGTCAATTGTTTTCTTAATTGTTCATAGTCTTGTTCGTTAAATGATTCATTAATGGTTGCTTAATGGAATAGAAACATGAATAGCAAACATTTAGGGGAGGTGGTAGTTAAACATTTGACGTCATAATGCCTACCTACATACGGTATATGCAAAATTTTGAAAACAAAATTGAATTAAATAATGCAAACGACAACCTTGAGTCATGACAATATTTCACTTGTTTTTTTTTCACGTTTACACCCGAAGTTGATTTTAAAATGACTCACAAGAAACGGGTGCGGTTTGACTCCGATTAATTATGTTTATTTATCAATTTCATGTTTGACAATTGTCATGTATAGCAAGTAAATATTTTTTTAAAATTTGAAATAAGGATCTGTAATTAATAGGCCGATGTCGCCCCAAATACAAATTTAGTGTTTTAATTACTTTTTGCTATTTTGTGCATTGTTTTGTACGACAAAGTTATTTATTATTATTATTATTATTGTTTATTATTTATACTTTCTGTTTGAATGTTTTACGTGAAACATCTTTTAGCAGTGAACATTTTAGCAAAGCCAAACGTGGGCTCGCATTTGGTGCCGGTGATAGGATTCAAACCCAAGCCCACTCAGGTCCAAGTCAAGTGCTGTAACGCTAGACCGCCCCGACACATTTGTTTTTTTACTACATTAAATGCTTTGAGAGAAACATGTTCTTTAGCAGTGGACATTTTTATCAAAGCCGAACGTTGACCTGCATTTGGTGCAGGTCGATAGGGATTAAACGTTTGTCCAACCAGGTTCGACTCGAGCGCCATACGGCTAGATTACTCCCGTTACAATGAAAAGTGTAGTTACGTTAAATTAATTAAATTATTTATTTAAATATTTTTTAAATAAGCACTACTGTTTTATAATATTTTAAAACATTTGTTAATTGTAAATATTTATTGTAGTTATTGTGAATTAATTTCTTCCAATACTACATGTTATTTGTATAATATTATAATAATTTTATAAACCAATTAATAGTCAATAAAATTACTTTTTTTTATACGTTATTTAATAGTACAATGATGTTTATTATTATATGGAATGTAGGTTTTTTTAATGATTAAATATATTTAAATATAATACTACAATTACTAAAACAATCCTTGGTTTTATTAATTACCTAATTTAAACGGTTTTGTATCTGCACAATGAAAATTAGGAACTCGGTTGTATTACACAATATATAACAGTAACTTATGACTAAAATATAATCAGAATTATATCTATATATATATATATTATTTGTTATAAAATGTACATTAAATGTTAAGTAGTTGGTAATTAAAAAATTTATACACTACAAAATAATTAATAATAAATGTTATTTTTGTAACTACTTGGTTTTGATTGTCTGATATAATTTTGATAAGGTTGCTAATCGAATTTTATGGATAATTATAATTTAAATACGTTTATATATAATTTGTTTTATTATAATTTAAAATATTTGTTAGTATTAATGTTAGTATTGTAAAATAAAACTTTAGAGAGAAAAACTATTTTTAAGTTGACCGTGTTATAACATTAAACGTTTTAGGTAAACAAAGTAAATTTAAATAAAATTAAATTTGACGTTTTTAACAAGTAAGACAAAACATAATTTTTAAAATTAATTGCAACTCTTTATAACTGTAATGCATTTATTTTAAACAATATTTTCGCATATTATAGTTCCAATGCTTAAAAAAATTAGTAGAAATTGCTTTGTTAAGACTATTTTATTACATTACACCAAACTCCACTGTAGCCAGTTCAAAATCCAGTTAAGAAAGAATGAGAGGTTGAGCGCAATATTAGCATTCTTCACTCTGTAAAAAAGTACTGTTAAAAAGCAACAAGAGTCCAGCATTTTATTAAACTACGGCAAAAAAGTGGAAGCATGATTCCAATCATAGAATTCGGCGAAATCCGATTAGAATTTCAATTTTAAAATCAGTAAACTTAATGTACAATCCTATGGAATTATTTTAATGCCCCATACTCTTCAGAGCAATAAAATTTTAAATAAATGAACACCAAAACATAAGATTGTTGATAAAATACCCGTTTGTTTCTAACCGCTTAATATAAAGATTATGCAATATTGGTTTTATTTAGCATTTTAATTTTTAAATTAGTGTTTTCTTTAACGTAAAATGACATACTGAAACCAAAATATGGTTTAATTTATTCCCTATAAACAAAACAAATGTTATGGTTATACAATAAAAAACGGCTTAACTTATATTGAATGGAAAAATAAAATTAATGTTTTTGCTTTATTATTTACTGAAAATAACCTAAATTTTATAAATTATTTTTTACAATTATAAAATCTAGATTATTGCCATTTTTTAAACTGCATAATAATGTTTTTCACAATCACCGTAAACAATCGTACTTTTTTAATGAAAATGTTGTACTATTATTTTTGTAAGACGATTTAACAAGTTATTGTAAATTGTTTTTCCAACCATTTTTAACATACTTTAAAAGAAAAAATGTTTATATTTAGTGTAAAAATACTAATTATTTTGTTTGTACAATTTTAATTAAATGCTTGTTTAAAAATTTTCGTTGTACTTGTAATAAAGTAACTCCAAATCGTTAAATTGTTTTGAATTTATTTATTTAAATTATTATTGTTAAACAAAAAAGTAACTATTTTACACAGGGTAAATTTTTTTACATTATGATTTTGATTAAGATTATATACTAATTACAGCATCAGTATTGTAAATAATAATTAATTATAAAAATAAGATTAAACCTGCGCATTAATAATAACAAAAGTGTTACAAAACTTGTATATTGTATTTTAATAATTGCATTTATGTGAATGTTAACTTTAAAATATAGCGTTTCTTTATTTTTTATTTAATAAAATGCAATGTTTTTAAATAAACAGAGAATTAGATAACTAATATTTATTAATATTTTTTGTCATTGTATGATAATTATTTATCTCCAGAAATGATATTATAAATATTAATTTTATATTTAATACCATTATAATAATAAAATGTAAAGATTTTCGTAGTGTAAATAAAACTATTTTTGATGTGCCGAGGTAATCTAGCGGTACAGCGCTAGACTTAGACCTGAATAGGCATTGGTTCGAATCCTACCACTTGCACAAAATGTGAGCCTATGTTCGGCATCTCTAAAATATTTGCTGTTAAAAAATATTTCCCGTAGAATTTTTAAAATAGTTTAAATAAAGTTAAAGTAAATCAATTAAATGCAATTTTACAACTTAATACATTTTACTAGTAGAAATTGCTTGTTTTAATAAATATTAAACATGTTAACTATTTTTAAATATATAATGTGAATTATATTTTTAAAATATTATCTAAAAATAAATAATATATGTAAATATATTTTGTAATAATTATATATTAGCAATATTAATTATTCAGTTAATAAAATGTTTAAAATATTACTTTATAAAAATCTAATTATTTAATAGTTACATATATATTTATAGATATAGTACTTACGTTGTGAATTTTCGCATGAAGGCATTCTTGAAAAAAAAATATATTTAATAAAGTTATTTTTATTAGATTTTTATATGTATATTTAATCTTAAAAATTATTTAATTACATTTGCATTTTAAGTATTTTACTTAATGTGTTTATATTTATTATAAAGTAACTACTGCACATTGATAAAACTTAAAATACACTGTATACATTTGTTTACACATAATATTCTGAAAACAAAATGTAAAATATTTTTTTTGCATTTTAAGTATCCCTATATATATATATATATATATATATATATATATATAGAGAGAGAGAGAGAGAGAGAGAGAGGGAAGAGGGAATACTTTTATATTTATTTTAATAAATACACATTAAAGAGGCTTTAAAGAAATAATATTCTTTAATTCTCATATCAATTATGCAACATAATAAAAGTATCGAGTGTAATTTATTTGTATTTAATTTAAAAATTGTACAAAGTTTATTATATATATATATATATATATATATATATATATATATATATATATATATATTGTTAAGAGGGTTACTTTTTGAGTAAGTGTTGTGTATTCATTTGAAAACAGTAGTATTCAGGGTTTGAGTTAAATTGTTCATGACCAAAAATAAAACTGCTTTTAGCTTTGAACACGTGATTGTGTATTCCGCAAACGAAAACCTTATCTACATAAGGTGTATTAATTTAAATTTCATAATGTTTTAGTTTGTTGTTAACGCTAGTGTAACATTAAAAAAGCGTATCAAGTAAGGCACATTGGGATAAAAGATGTTTTCATGTAGACTAATGTATTACTATTGTTATTTATCTACCTATTGTTTTAAAAAGGATGGAATAACAAATCTGTTTTATACAATTGTACATTAACGTTATGGCATAAAGGATTTTGCATATTGAAGATAGCGCTTTTTATACCTATGCTTATGCACGTCATTAAAATAGAATAATATTTTCTGTTTATTTATTTGGCACAAGTTAGGTTGCTAACCTTGCACTGTTAATACGCTTTTTTCTCAGTCGGACATGAGACCGGCTACGGTGGAGTTCTTTTAGACTTCTTCTATTTTCATTTTATGAATTGTAAACAATGCAACATTTAAAAAAAATAAACGTCTATTTTAAATAAATTTCAGATATAGTTGTAATTTATTATGCAAAGTAACATATTTATTAAGTAACAGAAATGTAACATAATTTACGAAAACTTAATTGATAACTTATTGTAAAATACAACTTAAATGTTTAAAAAAAACTTAATTAGGTAATTGTTTAGAAAAACATTGTTAAAATTAAACAAATAAGGATTGCAATTCTTTTTAAAAACAATTTAAAACTTTTATGATTTTATAAATTATTGGTATAATTATAAAAAGGTGTGTTATTAAAATATGTTTTTGTAAATTTTACAGAACGCTCAGTTTCAGTAATTGCATTATTATTAATCAGTATATTTAAATATGTAATGTTATAAAAACAACATTTTCTAATTATTACTAATATTTAACATATTACAAATAATTCAATTTTTAGAAAAGTTAGAACAGACGCCAGAAAGCATAGGCCACCCGCAGCATTAAATATTAAATTTCGTGTTTGTGGCCTTGCTAAATGTCTATTTAGCAAAACATGTTTCTTCATTAATGACTAAGTAACAAATAAATAACTTTGTATTAGAAGACTAATTAAAGCATTAGAATTAAATGGGTTTGGTTTAAAATATTTTTATTGTATTTAAAATTAAACAAAACCATGTGTTTAAACTAGAACAGTACTGTAAGCATTAAATAAACAAAACCTTCTATGGACAAGCAATACAATAGTGCCAAAAGCCACTAAATTTTAAACTAAAATAAACACTTGTACATACAATTAAATCATAAACATCATATAATATTAGCTGAAGTACATACCTTAATTTAATCAAAAAATTGACAATAAATACGTTCTAAACAAGCGTATTGTGTTGGAATTAGTCAAACGGGTTTCCAAAATCCAATTTCAACGTTTTGGTTTTTGTATAGACAACTCAACACCAAATTTGGCAAAAACAAAATCTCTAGCCCACTTGTTCAATAGCAGTAGTCTTAGTCGTAAAATGTCCGACTGAATTCTGATTGGTCAATAATTTACTCGACCAATTGAAAATACAATGAATGTTTTAATCAATAATGCATTTCTTTAAAAAGCAAAATAAATTGTTACATAAGCATTATAATATATAGCTAAAAACTTGGCACAGGTTTTACCAAAATAAAAAGATTATTTGAAATTTAATTTGACTGGTTTAAATTATATTCGAGTACAATTATAAACAATTGTTTAAATTTAATTATGTCTATTTAAGAACTAATTGATTAATCCGATTAATCTTAATATTATGGCTTTTAAGGGGGTGTCATTATGCCCTTGAAACTGACTGATACAAATTTTAGTGACTTTTTTTAAAACTGTTTTGTAGAGAAATATATTTAGTATTTGAAACTATAATGTCCGTTTTCAACGTAAGCACCATACTAGTTAACAAAAATGTTTACTAGTTAACAGCGAGTACAACAATAATTTAAAAATTAGGCATGAAATACTATTAATGGCTATTTATTATTAAAAACGTTTATTTATTAAACAGGATTGTTTCGTTTAATTGACTATTAAATAAAAATTATTCATTATACAATCAAAAATATTTCATCAAAAGAAGATCAAAAATAGACCAATCTTGCCAAGTATGGATAAAGAAAGATGATTTGAGCACTAGGATAACAGCTTAACTTTTGTAAAAAGATCTATATTGCTACAATAACAATAAGAAAATGGAAATCAAAAGCAAGGATGTAATAGCATGACCCAGATGTCAAAGTTGAGTAAAAACCGAGAAAAGCTTTATTTTTGATTAGCCAAAAAACATTTCTTAGTCAATTTCTACATTTACCGCCCAAAAGACTAGCAAGAACAGTTTTGGAATAGACAACTGATAATGACAAAAGAAAGGTTGGTAGACTACAGAAAAATGGACTAAAAACTATTCGGGAAGACTTTATTGAAATGAATGTCACATGACATCAAACAAAAATGTTGGTTAAATGTTTGAACGCATAAAATTATTTTGTTGCCCCTTGTTCCTTTTCGATTACGATACTTTGTTGTTATTTATGCTGTTACTTTTATTGTGTTAACCTATGCTTATTTTAAAGCAAAAGGGTTTTGTATTATTATTATTACTACTATTATTATTGTATGATGCTTGTGTACTAGTTGCTTTTAGATACACAAACAATTTAAATTCAATTTTGATCGGTTTGCTTTCACTAAGTACTAGACAATAGATTATTGTTATTACATAAAATTAATATAAACTAATTCCTTTTATAGCAGAGTGCAATTTTTATAATTTCTTTTTCTATTGTTGCTTTTGTTAAGTAAAATAATATTTTTATAAATATTTAATTTGTAATTCTATAATTTAACCCTACTCCCTTTTTAATAAAAATAAAAGTCCATTTAAAACAAATTTAAAATAGAAAATTCTTAATACAAAATTTCGCTTTATTGCAAATAAATTACATCAATTATGTTTTATGCTTAAAACATCTACTAATTTTAACTGGAATTAAGTAAATATATTTTTAAACTAAATTAAAAATTCTAAAATTAGAATACATATACATTTTTTAATTAATACTGTTAATTTTATTCATTAAATATTACAAATTTAACAAACTCTTTTTATATATTTTAAATAACTGTGAAGGTGTGTATACATCTGCCTGGATAGTCTTGCGATCGAGTTGAGATTGGGCCCCAACCACTAGTACAACCCCGGCACAAATTACTACAAATAAATTTGTGCTTTTGTTTAATTTTTTTAGTCTCTAGATAGATTTATTTAGTTTTTTTACAAAAACATTAACAAAATAATATAAAATATCTCACATTTTGCATCAAATAAGAAATAATTGTTTAAAAAGTTTAAACGTTGAGGAAACCATATAATAGCGACAATTATATAAATGGAATTATTGAACGCAATGTATATATATTATTTGTAATAATTAATTCATTATTAATACATGTGCTTAAAATCGTTTTTATAATATTTTTATTTACTTTAAATTTAAGTTTCTTAAACACAACATTTAACGTTGTAATTACTTTTTAATTAAAATTATGAAAAATAATTAACTGATTATTACTTATAAATAATTTGTTCTATAAATGACATTGCTACAATTCAACTTCCTGAAAACTGTTTCTCGACATAGCATTCTAGCAATTATATATATATATATATATATATTTATTTATTTGTTTTTACTACTTTGAATATTTTATGAAAAACATCTTTCAGCAGTAGACATGTTAGCGAACTCAAACAAGGGCCCGCATTTAGTGCCGTTGTTGGAATTCGACCATATGTTTACTAGGTCTATTCAAGTGCTGTACCTCTAAACTACATATATACTTTTTAAATTACATTAAAAAATATTATTATTATTTTCTACTGTGTTGTTGTATTGCCACGGGTTAAATTCCTGCTTTAGTTAGACAGCAATTTAATTTTACTACTCTACTGTAGCCGGTCCAAAGTCCGGTTGTAAAATCAGGAACCTTTGACTGCAAGGTTTGCAGCCTGGCGTCTGTAAAAAATATTGCTAAAGAAACATTAAAAGGACATTATTTTAGTAAATTACAACAAGGAAGTAAAAGCATCACAATTCCGATAACAGGGTTTGACATAAAATTTAAATACAATTTCAATCTTTAATATTGGTGATTTGCAAAGCTAAAAACGTAATATTTAATTCTATTGAACAATCTTGTTACATCATGCTCTTCAGAGCAAAAAGACTTAAAATAAATAATAACCAATACTAAATGTGAATTTTCGTTTTAACTTTTTTAAATACATAGTTAGTTGCTAAATAGAATATTTATGTAAAAATAATCAACTTTTAATTTTAATGTTTTTGTTCTTAGGAAAACATTATTTTAAATTATATTTAAATATTTAAAAGTTTTATTAATTTTCAGAAATTACATTTTTAATTTTGTATAATATTTTTTTAAATTATTTTTTAGATAATATTTTTATTATTTACAATATTCTATACCAAATAAATTGTTCACTAAAATGTTCTTAAAGCCTTTCTTTTTAAATTTCGTCTAAGTTCATGCCGCTTTTAGTCTTTTCTTGTAGTTTATCAAAATGGTGTCCTCTTGTGTTGCTTTTTGGCATATTATTTTTTTACAAAGGCCATGCTGCTAATCCTGCACTCAACTCGACTTTCAATCGCTATGGGTTCAATTTTTACCACTTTTGGATTTGTAAATTATCTATGGTAAATAATATTTTACATAAAACATAAAATAATAAAAAAACTATTCTTTTATAAATAAAATAAAATAACTAAGCACTTGAGTTGTGCACCTTATTGTGTAATCAACATGCTTAAGTAAATTAAATTATTTTGTCCGTAATCCTCTTTCTTTTTTACATAAAAAAACATTTTTATTCATTTTATTTGAATGTACATTTGAAATGCACTTTTTAAAAATCTATTTTACAATTGTATTATTACATTGTAAAATATTACTTAAAAATATACCAATATGTTTGACATTTTTAACATTTCATTTTTTTATAATTATAAAGAAATTATTGATACTGATTTTAATTAATACAAAAACATTTTACTTTTTTACTATTAGTTGTTTTGCTAATTACTTAATAAAAATAGTAACAAATTATTGGGTAGTTTTTTCCATTTTGTAACAACTAAAATTTAATTTGTTTACGTAGAGCAAATTTTATTTTGTTCGCAATAATATTTTTTAAATTTAAAACAAAACTATTTTTTAAAATTATGTTCATTCTATTAAATTTTGTTCAATTATTTTTTTTCGTTTAAAATAAATTACATAAATAATAACATTATTATTATTATCATTATAATTATTATTATTTTTATTATTATTATTATTATTATTATTATTGTTATTATTATTGTTATTATTATTGTTATTATTACTTTTATTGTTATTATTGTTATTATTATTATTTTTATTATTATTATTATTAGCTTATATTTATTGTTTAATAAAAATTTGAATGTTTGTTCCTTTTATTTTGTTTTAGCAAACAGGAAACTGTGTTCCGATTAAAAAATGTATAATTTATTAAATTGTGTACAAAAAAAATGCAGTTACGACTAAATGTTACAAACAAATATTTTTGAATAATTTATTTACAATTATTTTAAAAATTATTGGAACTATATAATAATCCAAATTAATTATTATTTATAAACGATCTTTTACAATAAGTAAAATATAGTCCAGAGTAGCAACAAAAGAGAGCAATAGAAATTAACTAATCTAGCCAGTCTCTAGCCTGGATAAAAAAGAAGGATTTGTGACACTAAAGGGCATTTGGCAGTAAAAAACACCAATGCCAAAACTATTTAATAACCATAATGCTTTAAATTGGTTCAAAACACATGCAAAAAAAACAGACTAGAAACAGTAATTTTTTATTAAAAAAATAGAAAAGCTGAAACAAGAAAACAGACTATTTATTTTTAAATGCTTATATATTTTTTAATATTTGTTTTCTAAATAAAACAGTAGTTAAAATACTATTTTTAACACTAATAATTATTAGACAGATAAAATATGTATTTGTTAAACCTGGGTACGAATCCCATTACCAGCATTAAATACAAATCCACGATTTGCTACGCCAAAATGTCTACTGCTGAAAACTGTTTCCTATAAAACATTTAGAGTAGTAATAATAAAAAAACACTAAAGAAATAAGTAGTAAAATATTCTGAAAGAATGTCTTTATATACGTATATTACATTCTTACTAATGTTCATGTCATTTTTATTACTTTACATTTTTTATGCACTTATGAACAAAGTTTTGTACTTTAAATCAATTATAGACAAAATAATAATTATGATTAATTTAAAATTGCAAATCAAGATAACTGTGGTAACTAAAATTAATAATTATACAAAAATAAACAGAGTTAAAAAATATTGAAAATTAAGTTTAAACTGGTAACATATTTTACTATCATAAGAAATATTTTATTTTAAATCAAAACTAACAGTAAATAAATACAGTTAAATTAAAATAAACTATTTTAACGTTAATTATTATTATTATTTATTTTTATTTGAAAACCGTTTTGCTACAATAAGTATTAAATAAAAGGATTGTTCCATTTTACTGTACATTAAATTTTTAGCTTTGAAGATTGTGCATTTCAAAGATTGAAATTCTATTCGAATTTTGCCAAACTCCGTTATCGAAATCATATTGCTTTTACTTTAACAAAATAGTGTCCTCTAGCTACATTTTTGACAAACGCCATGTTGTTAATCTTGGGCTCCTTTCTTAATTGTAGAAAACATCTTTTAGCAAATAGCCATTTTAACAAAACCGGACGAAAGTTTGAATCAGGTGGTGCTGATAGAAATCATAACCCTTGCTCATCCAAAATTGAGTCAAGCACTGTACCACTAGACCACTCCAACACTCTTTAAATCATTAAATTAAATTAATAATATTAAGAAGGTTTATTAATTAGTAAAAATAACTTTAAAGATAATAATAATAATAATAATAATTTTAAAAAATATCATTTATTTATTTATTTAAAAAAAATATAATTTATATTTTTGATAAAATAATCTTTAGATTGTAGTTGGATAATTATACATAAAAATGAAAGTTAGGGAAAGGTAATATACTTATAATAACAGCACATTCAAATACAATTTTAATAGTAATTTATTAAAAAATATTAAATAATCAACAATTTAATTTTATTAAATTTCGTTTTTAATTAATTTAAGGTAATAACAACGTAAATGTTACATTTAGTAAATACAAATTTTGGCTATTTTTATAAACAAAATTAAATACAAATTGAACGCAAAAATTAATTATTAATAATTGATATTATACTATTTGCATTCACTTATTACATAATTTAAAAATATAACATTTTTACTGTCTTTGTGTTAAAAAAATATAGTTATTTAATTAAATATAGATTTGAATATGGAATAATTTAAAATATAATATATGTTGTTGCTTTTTTTTCTTTTAAGGTACGTCAAATAAAAATATACTTTTAATAACATTTAATATTGTCTAACATTTTCCCTTTAATTTTAAAAGCACTGTTTACTTTTGGGAAAGGTATTCCTCAAGAGACATAAAAATTTAAATTAACCGACCGATAACGTACATTGTGACTTTTATATATTAAGTTTTGTTTATATAATTGTATTATTAAAAATAAAATGCATATTAAATTTTAAATGTTAATAAAAGGTATATAATGATTTAGTCGGTTTTAAGCATATATTTAAAATTTTTAAACAACTTATTAAATATCAACTAAAAATATTAAAAGATGTAAATTGTGAAATGAATTCATTTCTTATATTCTCGTCAGTAACAATCATAAAATTTCAATATATATATATATACAAACAGGGGTTACAGTTGACATTTAAGTTAATACAATATACACACAGAAACCTAGTTTTTGTGCACAAAAACAGTTCGTTACTACTTAGCTTGATCGTAATGTGTGTTTGTATAGGTGAATGAATTTTATTAACTTGAACGTAAATGTCAACTAAATTATTTTCTGTCACTGACGAGAATATACAAAATAAATTCATCTCACAGTTTATGTTTTTTAATATTTTTATTTGGTATTTTAAAGGAAACACAAAGTTTATTAAATTATTTTAGTCGGGGTGGTCTAGAGGTACAGCGCTCAACTTGGACCTGGATGGACATGGGTTCAAATTTCACCACCGGCATTAAATTCGGACCCACGTTTGTCTTTGGTAAAATATCCACTGCAATAAAATGCGTTTTCTGTAAAGCATTTAAAGTAGAAATAATAAAAATATTTTTTAGAAATAACGTATTAATATTCAATTTAATAGTTTTCGTTTTCATACGTAACTGATGTATGAAACCAAATATTCAATTTTCTATTTTGAAAATCCCATTTCTAAAAAAATACAAGACAACGAATGATTGTTCTATATAATTGTACATTAAATGCTTGGCTTTAAAAATCGTGCACATTGCATATCAAACTTTTATCAGGAATGTAGAAAAATCTAATATCGCAATTATAATGTTTATTTCTATTCTCTATAGTTTAATAAAATTGTGTTCTCTTGCTGTTTGTTTATTATTACACTTTAAGAGTTCATATTGCTAATCTAACACTCAAACCCTTCTCCTTTTTTAATAGGACTTAAGACTTGTTATAGCGGAGTTAGTACCAAGTACATAATCTACTATTAACAATACATGGATATTATTTATTATTTTGTTTATTTATTGATATAATTTTTATTGTTTAAATGTTTTACGTGAAATACTTTTAAATAAATAGACATTTAGCGCACACAAACGAGCATCCGCATTTTATAAAGGCAATAGAACCACCGTTTATATTTACCCAGCCTACCAAATCTGCCACTCCAATACATATAATAACAAGAAATACTAATATGCATTGTAAATCCCAAATATTTTTAAGCATACAATTTGTGTGCACTTTAAAATAATTTTCTTTAAAACTTGTTTGAAGATTAATTGTTTCCAATTTTTGTATATCGTTCATTATTTATTTTAATAAGTACAAAAATAGTAATCAATTGTATAAAAAATATAAAAATAAATTGTAAAAAAACAAAATAAAAGGAAATGTTTTGAAATAAGAAGAAACAATTTATCATTTTTGTTTAACATGTATGACACTTGCAAAACAACTGATTAAAAAGAAATATTTAGCTTGTCGTGTTTCGACGGTTTGTTTTTGTAAAATTAATGTAGATTGGAAATTAAGTATACAATGCAAAACTTTTTAATTATATTTACTTACGGTTTGAATGTTTTATAAAAAACTTAATTTAGCAAGTAGACATTTTAACGATTCCAAACAAAGCCCCGCATTCATTTATTTATTTATTTATTTAAATTTTAAATGTTTTACAGGAGACATGTTGAACGGTGGACATTTTAGCAAAGCCAAACGTAGACCCGCACTTGTTACTAGTGGTAGAGATCAAACCCATGCACACCCACGTTCAAGTCAAGTGCTGTACCGCAAGACTACCTCCGCATAGTGCCATTAGTAGCACTCAAATACATATCTATTTATGTTTGAGTCCAGCTTGATTAGTCTGCTAGATAATGTGTAGTAAAACCTATAATACGGAATACAGACTAATAATAGTTAATACCCATTTTATTATATATTAATATTTGTAAAACAACTTTGAGTATTACTATAACTTTCTTGTGCAGTTCATTTATTGTTACATAGTTAGTTAAAAAAGTTTTACCTCTAAAAAGCAACTGCAACCTTTGTAGTTTGTTTTTGAAATTCAGTTTTTTATTGTATATTTGAAATATAATTAATTGAATTACAACTAATTATGTGTTTAAAAAATTGTACCTGTTTTTGTGTGCTAAAAATTACTTTTACTAAAGTCAAAACCCCTGATTATAATAAGAAGAATAAGAGTAACATTATCGTTAACCATCCTCTTTCTTTAGAACTAAACTAAAGTTGGTTAGGGTGGTGTTTACGTTGTCGTAATTATATCAAATTATTATCGATCTAGCTATTTTACCGACAAATTTGGCCGTATATTTTACCTATTTCAAAACGGGTTTGAAACCGACTTGGGCGGATCTTTAATTATTGTAATTATATCAGATATTTTTTTAATTTACTATTAAAAAAACATTTATTTTGTCAAATTTAGTATAATATTTTATTAATTATAAATTTAAAAATTATGTGACATTTTTAATAAAAAATAAATTGTTCCATGCAACTGCAAACTTTGAATACTTTTGTTACAAAAATGATTAATTTTTATAATCAGTAATTATGAGTCATAACGTGTCCAACATAAAAATTTATTTTCAAAAATGTTTTAGTTTTTTTATTTTACAATAATAATCATATTCTTCTTCTTATTATTATTATTTTTATTATTATTATTATTATTATTATTATCACTATTAGTTTACTGAGCTTTAATACCTTAGTATATATATTTATTTAATTATCTCTTATATCTTAATTATTACACCTTTTTTTAGTTTTTATTACTTCATTTTAATACACAGGCCAATTTAACGTTTTTTAAATATATTATAATTAAGGTTAAAAAATTAAATAATTATTATTTTACTAATTTAGTAATTTAAAAAACTACTACATCCTTTTGTAAAATATTTTGCAAATGTTTGATTTAACGCAACTAATTAGCTACAACATTTATATTTAAATTAATCAAAACATTTATTTGGTTAAAAAAAGCAATTAAACTAAATTAACTTTCGTTTGCTTAAACTACTTTTTTTTATATAAAAAGTAGTTCCTTTATGTGCAAGTTATATTTACAGATTTCAAAATTACTGTTTACTTTGAATAAGACATATTAAAAAAAATCAAATATTTCTGATTTTGATGTTTCGATTTAAATAATTGTATATTTGTGAATATATATATATTATATTGATTATATAATAATGTTCAATTCAATGCTTTGGTTTTAAAGCGCTTCTTAGCAATAAACAAACGTTTTCTTACTCGTTTCTATAACGCTATACTCTTTTTTACCCTAATGTATATTGATAGCCATTGATAGTAAAACATTTTAACCCTCCCCCTTTATCAATACACATGACATTAATTAAGGCATAATTTATTTATTTATTACTTTAAAACATCTTTGCTTTAAATATTATCGAGCAATAAAATTGTCCCGTATAATTGTACATTACATTTTTGCCTTTAAGAATTGTACATATCAAAAAGTGAAATTTTATTCGGATTTCGCTAAACGCCATCATTGTATATATGCCGTTTTTACTTTTTTATCTTAGTTTAGTGAAACGGTGTACTTTTGTTTTTCTAGGTTGATAATCTTGTGCCCAAACCTTCCTTTCTTAACCGGATTTAGGACTGGCAACAATGGAGTTCTAAATTGTACAAAAAAATTAATTATGTTAATAAACAATGCAATTTTATAATCTTATTTATTTGGGTTTTATAGCTTCAATGTGTTGTGGAAACTGTTTTTTTAAATTCAGCCTTGTATGTAATACCAGTAAAGATACAGACTCTAAAGTTTTACCTAACTTTTTTACTTTTAAATAGCTAAAAATGCTTTTTTAAACAATTATTAAATAATGATTCAAATAAAATTTTATTTACAAAGTATGTTTTGTAATAAATTATATAAAACATTTGTTAATATATAATGTCGTGTTACAAATAATTTGTAATTTTGCAATTTACAGTTACAGTTAAATACTTTAGTAGAAATATATTCAGCGTTTAGACTTTTTTATTTTTGCTACTTTAATTGTTTTGACACAAACCGCAATAAACATTTAAGCAAAGCCAAACATAAACCCGCATTTGGTGTGGGTAGTAGAGATCAAACCCATGCACATCCACGTTTGAGTTGAGCGCTGTACCGCTGGATTACCACAACTGTAGTACTAGAGTTACATTTTGGTAAATATAAGTTTCTATTCAACCTACATTACAATAACCACTTGTTAAAAAGAGTTTCTTGTAAAACATTTAAAAGTAGGACAAATAGTTACATAGAATATTAGATGAAGTTATCAACTTGGAATATACTTAACCAAAATATTTAAAACCTTTTCTAAACGTTTTTAATTTAAGCACAATTTGACAGGATTATTGCATTAAAATTTAATTTTGTTAAAACGTTTATTCCGATTTTTTATTAAAATATATTTATAAATATACGCTTTAATGCTATTTTTAAAACCGAGCTAAAACGGAAGTTAGGTTAATTTAAAAGCGATTATCTTTTTTACAAAACATTGTGACAACTAATTAGAGCATTTAAAATTTGGTAACTTTTTTAAATACCGGTTAATATTTATCAACACTGATTAAATCATAATTTGTACAACGTTTATGGTGTAAATTACGTTTTTTTTTTCACAACAGAAGAAAACATATATAAAAATTGGTCTTTTCAGTTGTAATTTTTGCTACCAAAAATACCGAGCATGGTAGTACAATGTTTACAATATTTCCATATTTATTAAATTTTTATATTTAAAAAAATAATATATTAAAATGAATATTAACAGAATTAATTTTAAAATATTTAATTTTGTGTTTAAGCTATTTTGTTAAAAATATTGGCATTTTAAAAATTGTTTCATTATTTTCATAAACCTAATGCAATGTTCACAATTATCAAATAATAATTAACTTGATTATTACTTTTCGCTTTTTACTGTTTAAATGCTTTTCAGAAAATATTTTTTTAACACTTAGTTAATTCAAAGGAGAATATACATTTAGTGCCGTTAATAAAACTCAAACCCATATCTACCAAGTGTTAACTTCAGCGTTCTACTAAACTATCTTATTCCAACAAAATAAATAAATAGACAATAACAGCAACAACAACAACAGTAAAAATTAATGATATAACCGCTTCTTCATTAATTCCAAGTTCAAATAGCATCTTGAATAATCACCTGCCATTGTTTATAGTTTTTGAAGACGTATAGAGATATGATAGTTCATCGACTTGGCCAGTGTTTTTAAGATAAAGTCCCGATCAAAATATCGTAAATATTGATCTAAACAGTATCTGTCTAAGTACGTCTTGTTACTACCTTTTTTCTTAGTTCAATTGGCATTTAGACAAGTCAAGGTTACGATAAGTGAGATTGTATCAGAATTTTTACAAACAATGTGTCTAAACCAGCGCAATCTTTGTTGTCGCAATACCAAATTGATATTATCTTAAATTTAGCAAATACTAAACTTTTTTGTCTAATTCCTTAATATAGAGGATGCAAAATGCGTGTTGTACCAAATAAATAGAAAAACAATTTCTTGCTCTCTTTCTATATATATAAATATACATATATATATATATATATATATATATATATATATATATATATATATATATATATATATATATATATATATGTTTACTAATTGTTAGATAATTATTACCCACTAAAGTGCAATAATGAGCCTCTACCCGGGGTCAGTGTATTCGTGATTACTCTAAACCCGGCGCTTGGTAAGTTTTATATTATAAATTGTTACATTATAAATTACTGAAGTATTACATTATAAATTTTACAGTATTATTTAAATTTTATTTATCTTATAGAGCACTTACTTTATTAATAAAATTAAATACGCGCATAATGAATAGTTGATTTATTTTTTATTGTTTATTGCAGTTAACATATAATAAGGCAATCTATATGTACTATAAATACAATTTGATCATAAAATTGAATTTTAATTTTTTTATAATTATATATATATATATATATATATATATATATATATATATATATATATAATTTCACTATTTAGATTGTATACAGATTAGAATTGTAATCATTGTTGTTACTCAAATATAAATTCAGAAAAAGATGTCGAATTTTATTATACAATAATAAATCAATTTTAATAATTATTTTTTCTTACTTATATATTAAACAAAAATAATGGAACCTCTACAGTGACGGGTACCAAGTCCGGTTGAGAGTGGAGGAGGGTTTGAGGAAAAAATTAACAACCCAAGTTTTTAAAAATTTACTATTTCCATAGAAATAATAAGAGGGCACTATTTCATTAAAATGTAAAAAAGTGGCATTATTATTTTGATGACGTGATTTAGCAAAATTCGATTAGAATTTTAATCTTTAATATAAACAATTTTCAAAGCCGAAACTTTAATGTACAATCTTGTTGCTTTATGCATTTCAAAGCAAAAGGATTTTGAAACAAATAATATTAATAAATAATAATAACAATTTTTTTTCTATTTGATTTTTATTGTTTTAATGTATAACGCAAAACATTTAGCAAACACCTGTATGTAGATTCGTATACTGGTAGTGGAAATCGAACCCATGTTTATTCAATCTAGCCACTTTTGAATACTTTTGCACGCTGTTTATGGTAATAACAAAAATATGTTTATTGTAATTTTTTTGATCACATTTCTCGACTGACATCTGAATATTTTAATTTTTATTTTTTTCAATAATAATCTTTATTATTATTATTAATAATAATAATAATAACAATAATAATAATAATCGCTGGTTTCTTACAAGGATTAAAAGAATACCTAACTGGATTACATTTCAAACAACACGCTCAGAAGAAAAATTGGCTTTTGTTAACTGTATGACATTATTATAATTAGACGAAGAAAATTAATTGATCAAATTCTACGTTTACCGTTTAAAATACTAGCAAAAACGGTTTTGAAATGAATAATTGGTAATAGCAAAAGAAAGGTTGACAAATCACAGAAAACTTGCCTAAGAACCGTTTGGAAACATCTAACTAAAATAAATGTATTACTAAATTCAACAAACATTTTTGCGAAATGTTTAAAAACCGTTTGTTGTTCCATGTTCTTTTCAAATTATGTGAGTTTGTTATTGTTTTGCTGCTACTGTTTTTAGTTATGTTTCTCGACTGACCTCTGTTTATTTTAAGTTAAAAAGTTTTATTTCATTTTATTATACATTATTAACACATCTACTTTATTTATCCCATTTTTGTACATTTATTTCTATGTTTATGTGAGGTAAATTAATCAGTAATACAATTCAGAATATTAATAAAATTTTCCACTATTAAATACATAATGTTTTACACTTTATTTCCGCGCATTTCCTTTTCTTTTACACCATGGTAGCTATTGAAATGCAAAAAGTACAATTTTCTGTGCTCATTTATTTATTTATTTATTTATTTTTATTTCAAAACCCTTTTGCCCTGAACAGTATGGAGCAACGCAAGATTGCTCCATGTGATTGTACTTTAAATTTTTTTAACTTAAAAATAGTGCATATCAAAGATTGAAATTCTATTTGAATTTTGCCGAACCCCGCCATTCGTTTTTTTGTCATCTTTTTAATGGGATGGTATCCTCCTGTTGTTTTTTCACCAATATTAATTTACACATGTTGTTAATCTTAAACTCCAAACCTTCTCTTAATTTAACCGGACTACGGTCAAGTTCTTTTTATTCTACACAACTGCAATTTAGTTAATGTTTAAATTAATTATTCATGTTATATTTTGTTAATCTTAATAATTGTACATTGTATTTTGCAGGTCGAGAAAACATTGCCCCATATAATTGGATTAAAACAAATGTTAAATATAAACTTATTTAAATCTATTCATATGTTTTCATTAAGAAAAACATTATATATCTGTTTTACTAAAAACATCTGTAACGACAATTATTAAATTTACTCTTAATTTAGAAAACAATTAGTTAAAATTGTATATTATAAATGATAAAACAATGTTTATCAAAAAACAATAGTTTATAAAGTTAAACTTAATTGACGTAAATTAAATTTATTATAAAGTAATTTGCACATATCTTGTAAAATCGGGTCAAGTTAGAAGCAACAATTATTTCATTTCTTTTAAATAAGTATTATGTTTACAATTAAATTTTAGAAACAATAATAATTTAATTGTGTCCTTTGAAAACAATGTTAGTGTTTTTGTATTTAACCTTACACTTAATTTCCGTATTTATGTTATCTTCGTTACTATGTGATATATATATATATACTTAATTTCCGTATTTATGTTATCTTCGTTAACTATGTGATATATATATATATATATATATAACTATTGTTTGCATTAGGAATTGCTTACTTTATATAATTAACATGCTCATAAATTATAAAACTACAAAAGATAACAAGATTTTTGTTTTGTGTTTTTAAACAGTTGTATTTAAAACGTTTGTTATATTTTTAAACCAATTTTTATATTTAAATGTTTTTAATTAATGGCTACTATTTTTATTAATTTTTTATTTGTGAAGTAAAATATTTGTCATCCTACTTACAATTTCTATTGCAATTAAAAAGATTTTAGGTTATTGTAATAAATAAAATAGTTTATGACAAAATGTTGAATTTCTACATTTAAAAAATCAACTATAACAGGTATATTCCTGTATTAAAAATAAGGGATAATTAAGAAATAGAAGCAAAATGCATACCTTTCTAATAACATAAACACTAAATAAACAACAACTTTGATGTAGCCCGTTCCAATTTTTGTTAAGTAAGGAAGAGGGTTTGAGCGCGTTACTGACAACTTAGCCTTTTAAAAATAATAAAAATGCCAACAAATCAACAAGAGGGTATCATTTTATTAAACGATGGCGAAGAAGCGAATACGGCATGGTTTTAATAACGGGGTTTGGCAATATAAACAATTTAAAATCAATTTATTGATGTAAAATGAAATATTTAAATACTAGACAAAGGCCTGCATTTAATGCCAATTGTGGAACTTAAATCCATGCCAACATGTCAAGTCTAATACTGCTACCCAGGTTTAAATTGGAATACTATAAGATTAATATAATACAGTATAATAACTATACAAATATAAAAATAATAATTTATAATAATATTGTACAATTTAAATTGTTTTTTTTTGAAAAGATTACATTTATTACTATATACTTTAAATTAAGTTTTCATAATAAAAACAAAAAGATAGAAAAAAATTAGTAGAAATTTTTATTGTTTAAATTCAATAAATAATCTTAAAGTAAGTCAATTAATTGACATAAAGTAAATAAAATTGTTTAAATTATTTTAACTTTTATTTTATTTCATTTTATTTTTGTTTAATGTTTATTGCTTTGAGTGTTTTACCAAAAACATTTTTCAGCAAAAGATATTTTAGCGAAGCCAAACGTGGGCCCGCATTTAGTGCCGGTGGTAGGATTTTAACCCATGTCTACCGAGGTTCAAATTGAGCGCTGTTCCACTCCGGCATTTAGTAGCTTTAATTATACATATACGTATCGGAATGGTCTAGCGGTACAGTGATCGACATGAACCTGGTTATCATGGGTTCGATCCCTGCATCAGCACCAAATACTTGCCTTTGCTTGGCTTCACTCAAATGTCTACTACTGAAAGGTATAATTTGTATAAAACATCAAAAAAAGTAAAAATTAAAAAATATATATTCTAAACTATATTTTTTTGTCTTATTACAATCATTTTTTAATAAATTGTAATTTTTATTTTATTTTTACTACTTTAAATATTTTTAGCAGTGGACATTTTAACAAAGCCAAATGTGGGTCCACATTTAGTGCCGCTGGTGGGTATCTTACACATGTTTACTCAGGGTCGAGTCCAGCGCTGTACCAAAAAACATCATCGTTAGGAAAAAAACAGTCAACAACGTCTTAAACGGAGACTGGCATGAACTGTTGTAGTCCGTTTGTTACAATTTATGTCCATTCAGCATCAACTTTTGGCGCTTTACCGACTTTATCTACGCCAACCCGTAATCGAAGCATCTCGCCATAGTTTATTATAAGTGTTAACGATCCTGACGATTTAATTAATACTTATAAACTCTCAATAATCAAATTCCTGACCGTTCCTTGTAGTACATCCTGGACTAGGTGCCCACAGATATATAGACCAATAACAACAGCGGCCGAGTGTACAGCAGTATAACGGGGCTACCACTATACTCCCACTCAGTAAATGTATGTTAGCATACACCCAAAATAGTTTAAAGCTATTATTATACGTAACCAATTTGGTTTATGAATCCGTCAATAGACATCAACCTCCCATTTTCTCGAAGAAGATCGCCTTGTCAAGTTCTGTAAACACTAGCGTTGTTGCAACGAAGCAGTCTTCTAATCAAGAAACTTTATTTATCGCCTCCCAAGTTCAAATTGCATCCGACAACCTCTTCAAATAGGAATTCGAAATGCTATGCAAACTGGGAACTAGTGCAAAAGTGACTATACCATCAATTCTTAATATTGTTGTTGTTGTTGCGTCAAAATCAAATTAAATTTAGGCACAAACATGATATTTCCAATTTGAAACAGTTTTGATTTCGACAACAAACAGACAATAAAATAATTTTCTTCACTTTTTCAGTCAATCATTTGACAAAACAAAATATTGTATTGAATATTTGTCATTTCTATACCAATTTTTTATTTATACAATGAGTCATTTTGTTATCCTCAATAGTGAAAATGAAATAAAATATTGTATATATTACCTGCGTTTTATTTGTGCACAATAGTGTGTGTGTGTGTGTAAATTTGTTTAAATGTTTGCAAATGCAAACAACGGCTCATTTTATTATTTTTTGGAAAAAATGACATAATTATATTGTTACAGTAAACGTTTGGGTACAAAAATTATTCAATTTTATGATATTCAAAACGAATTAAATTACAAACTCTATATATATATATATATATATATATGGTTTTTATTAGTTAAATATTTAATAAAAAAACACTTTTTATCAAATAGATATTTAAAAATGCTGTCTTATAGTTTTTTAGTATTATTTTTTTACAAGGCCAACTGCTAATCTTGCGCTCAAACCATCATCCTTTCTCAATCGGCTACAAAACAATATGAGGACCCGCATTTAGGAGTAACAGTGGAAATTTAGCTTTTCTTCGCCCAGTTTTAACTTTAATAAATTTTGCAAAATTATTGTCAACATTGTAATTGAGCATAACAATCAATTTATCAAATTTTGAAAAAAATATAAAAGCTTTTAACAGTGCAAACGTATTTAAAAAAGAAAACTGTAAAGAACAAAGTAGAACTGTTGATTGCAAACAAATATCTATAAAGAATTTTGATTGAACCAATTTACGACAAAACATCTATTTTACTATTCCACTAGGAGATAACATTATTATTATTGAATGTATGTCTATAAATAGTATCCTTAATTATTAGTACAATGCTTGTTTACATTAAATCGTTAATTAAACTCTGTCTCGGTAAAAGATGAAATAAACCAATTTGACCATTCCAAAGCCTGGATCAAAGATGAGTTTGCGATAAGAAAGACATGCAGGCCAAAAATTTTTACTGGTTATAATGCTTCAAAATAATTTGATGCAAAACTAAATAGAAAAAAATAATTGGAAACAACAACTCTTTATAAAAGAGGAAAAATCTGAACTTAACTTATTAATTACAATCACTGATAAGAACGATTTTCAGTTATATTGCTAATACATATTACTTTAAACGAAATAATCAATATAACATAGTTCAAAATTTTTAAATGTTTTTTCAATTTTATTTGAAATGACATTTTTTAAATAAATTTTAATTTTTGTAATTAATTTACAATTTATACCAATATAAATCATTTTAATCCAAACTCATTTATAGTGTTAATTAATGTTGCATTATTTATTAATTTTTTGAAAATTTACAAAATAAATTAAATTAATGATAAAAATAACATTATTGCAAGTTGCATGATATGAAAATGTTTAACTATTAATTTTATATACTTGTTAATCAAACCTTTTTTATTTGAAAAATAGATGTTATTTTAATTTATCATTTTTTTAATTGTAATTACTTTTGCAAAAAAATATTTTTATGAGTTATTTAATAAAATAAAATTTAATTGTGTACTTCGTAGTAATAAAAATTCATGTTAACTGACAAAGCTTATATTGTATTATTCTAAATATTTATTACCAAACAATAAAAGTATCTTTTATATTTTTTTAATGTTAAAAACTCAAAATTAATTCCAGACAAAATATTACAAAAAATAAACTGTGAGATAAATTTATTTTGTATATAGTTAAAAAAAGAACTATTAGGAAGTATGTGATTTCACATACATTTAAAACAATTTAATGATTACTGTCATAAAGTAATTATATTTTTATTAAATGTAACATATTTTAAAAATTAAAATGTAATATAAAATATATATTTTAACAGTTTGAGATAATAATTATTTTTACACTATACAATTTAATTGTTAATTTCTATATAATAAAGTTTATTAAAAAGTTGCAAACTACTTATTAGTAAGCATTTTTAAAATAGTGTATTATTAATAAGGTTAATATTAAACTTTTATTATTGGCAAATTGCACCTCGACATATCAAAAATTGCATCTTTATATTTGAAAATATTTTAATTTTTAGTATATACACATATAATTATGTAATCAATTTAAAAATGTTATATATATATATATATTATTATTATTATTATTATTATTATTATTATTATTACAAAACGCTTTTGCTTTTTTAAAATAATAATAATAAGCATATGAATTTTAATGTTTTAATAATATTGCATTAACAATAGATATAATTGTATTTGTAGTTTTATAATTTTATTTGTGGTTGTAAAAGTCAATTTTGTAATAACTGCGATAAACGTTTAAAAAATGAAGTACCGACAACAACCCTTTATTTTGATACGATACAATGGCATCGTTAATTACTTTTTTACTAAAATAATATATAAGTAATTGTAAAATATTAAAATTTAAAGACGGATTCAATATCAACAATTTGTTTTATGATTAGCTTAAATACTATATATATATATATATATATATATATATATATATATATATATATATATATATATATATATATATTGTATATTATATTGTATACTAACTGACATTTATAAATAGTTATTTTTGTCCATCAAATTTGAGTAACATTTAAATGTATGTAAAAATAAATCAACAAGCTACAATTTTTAATAAATACAAACGTTACGTTTATGTAAATGTTGGTATGCAACTAATTTACATTTTAAAGCTATTTTAAATTAAATTATTGAGATTTAAATGTGCACATATTAGAATTGTTAAATTTATTAAATACTAAATTTACTTGGTTTGAGTACTGTGCATTTGTTTTATCCTTGTTTCAAATTATTGTCAGTGTATAGCATTCAATGACTTATTAAAACAAAGCCTTGTTCAATTATGTATATAAACGTTTTTGTAATTGTTTCAATACATTTTAGTGCCAGACATGATACAATATAACATAAACGTAGTTCAAAATAGGTTCCAATTAACTTATTATTATTATTATTTTGTTTATAATACAGTATTTCATATTGTTTATAGTTGTAGTCAGCTAACTTGTGTGCTACATGTTTCAGGTTTCTTCTACATACCTATTCAATATAATTTACAATAATTTTTATAGTAAAAGAATAAATCATTACATTGAACTATTTGTTTATATAACAGACAAGTAGAAAAAATCAGGTCAAGTTAAACAAACCAGACAATTAAAAATTTTGTTGTTGAAAAAATTGAAAAGTTTAAATGGTTTGGTACATATGTACAACAAACAATATTTTGCAATGTTATAATTAAAATTTGGTTAAAGTTGAATCTTAATTAGAAATGCATAAATTCATTACAATTGTCAATTTTGCCAAATAATAAATAAACAATCAGTAATTCTACCTAGAGATAATCGGAAATAAACCGATCTAGCCAGACCCAAGTTTGGATAAAGGAGAAAGATTTGTGGCAGGAAGAGTAATTGGCAATAAAAAGTCGAAGATAAAACTAATTAATTGTCATTATGCTTCTAATAGATTCGATAAAGAACCAAACGGAGAAACCTGATGAGAAACAGCGATTTTTTATAAGAGGAAAAAGCTGAAGAAGATTATACATCTAACTAGTAGCGTAGTTAGTTTTATTTTGGTTTGGAAATCTTGATAAAGATTAAAACAAATACCAACTAATTAACAATGCCAATAATAATTATTTATTCTACTTCGTGTGTACACAGGCGTGCACTTAATGTGCAAATAACACCAAAGGTAAACATTAGGAAGCCAAAATGTGTTGTATCCATAATTAATCCTACTCTTTTTCGACAAACTGTTACATTTCCTATTGTATGTCCTTATACCCTCAATCCACGGTCTAGTAAAATAGTACACGTAAACTCAATAATGTTTAAGTTCTCACAATAAGACACAAATTGGATTTTTATTGATTAACGTCAATATACATAAAATATATTGTAAAAATAGTATAACGGTACGTTTAATCTCGCAAATACTTCAAAATAGTTTCTTAAAAATTATTTAAAATGTTGATTATAAAAAACATTGAACAAACTATTATATTTATTAAGGGGTTATCAAGGGTGAAATATTAGAATTGTCAGATTTACTTAAATAATAAATCCACTTGATTTGAGTTAACCAGAAATACTGTACAGCTGTTTCATCCTTGTTTGGAATCATCAACAGTACATATCTTTCAAGTTTCACAAACTTGGACCCACGCTCTATCTGATATTAGACTGAAGCGTTAGCCATTTTGCTACAAATAACTGGAATGGACCCTGTATATTATTTATAGTGAATCTAATCAATGTTAATTGTTCAATATCCTCAAATGCTATGCGTTGCTACTGTAAACAATTAAGTGAATGATCCTTTCCACTAGAGCTTCTACTATTTAAGTCCTATCTAATATGAATTTGTTATTATAAAAAAGGCGAAAGCTTAAAAAGTAGAAAAGCAAATAAGTCAGTCAGGAGCACTCTATATTTATTTCGTCCTTGTTAAAAATTATCACTAGTGCATAACTTTTAAGCTTTACATGGACACAAGCCTACGCCTTATTATATATTTCAAATCCAATTTTTATTTATTAAGCTATTGATAATTTACAGTACTTATAAATTTATTTTAAAAATCCCTACTTTTTAACTATTTTCAATGTTTTACTTCTTTCAGCAGTAGACATTTTAGTGAAGCCAAACATCAGCTTGCATTTGGTGCCGGTGGTGTAGATCGAACCCATGTTTTGAGTCAAGTGCTGTACTGCTAATGTACACCATAATTCCAAATGTATGACTTTTAGTACCAAGTTTTTAATATAGATTTAGGCATACTAATTAGATTTTAATAATTATTGTTTATAAAAATGGTCAATTTAGTACAGTATTAAACCTGTGTTTGGGTAAACAAAGCTCCGATCCCCATTACCAGCACTAAATGCTTCCTTGCAACAACACTAGTGTTTATAGGAGTTAACATGGTGATAATCTTTTACATTGAATTGATGGTTAACGCCAGTTGACGGATCCACAAATATAACCGGCTACATATGGTAAATAAATGCCTTGAGATACCTTTTAAGCATATTGGATGCATGTTAGCATCCATTCACTAAACCTAGTTATACTACTGTACACTCGGTCTCTGTTGTTATTAGTCTATATACCTGTGGACATCTGGTACAAAATACAACCGCGTAGAAGCTAAACCATTACGGGAATTTGAGACGTCATAAGTATTACGCAAATCCTCAAAATTATTTTTATTTGAATAAAAATATACTATTGACGCGATCGTTTTCATAAACCAAACTCGACATTTATATTTGGTTCTAGTTGTACAATCGAAATTCCTTACCATTAAGCTGCAATTCTAGTCACGTGATATACTTCTAAAACAATATATTTTAAAAAATCAACCATGAAGCGTTGTTACAAATTTTAAACATTATTTTGCTTATACCAAACTGTGTCACAATGTAGATCATTCCATGTTTACATTGAACAAGAACGTCACATACCGGTTTCGATGGATTGATTGATTAAAAGTACCAAAATTGCAATATTAAAAAAATGAAATAAAACAAAATGGCACATTTTTAAAATTATTGTTTGACCTTTTTATTTCAGTAATGATGTATAATGTAAACTGATATAATAATTGTTATGAAATCAGCATACAAATGCCGATCGTCAGTTGAAATGTTAGATATTTGAGATTGTGCAGTAGTTTACAAATAAACAATCGATACAATTATTTATTCATTTACGTTATAAATTGACTTAAAATAATTGTGATAAATCAATCTCAGTCGGACTAAATTTGGAATGATTATATATATATATATATATATATATATATATATATATATATATATATATATATATCAAAATCAATAAAGTATAGTTGACTCGCTTTTGTGACACTATTTTATTATATGACGCACATCTAAATTGTACTAAAACATTCCTTAAACATCATCTTAACACTAAGATATTTTAGAAACACTAGTATTTTATATCAATATAATTATAAAATTTTAATTTATGGCAAAAACAAGAATATTGACATTTTAAAATTATTGAAAAATAAGCAAATTAGTCGCTTAAAAATAATTTGTAATATAAAATATATACACATATATAAACATATATAATGAAACCTATACATTTTTAATATTTTAGGTAATACTTATTGATTTCGAAAATATTCCCAAAACGTTTAATATAGGTGTTTCTACATATTTTAACCTAATGATGTAGAATTTAATTTTGTATTACATAAATAATTCTCTTAACTAATTTTTTTTATTTATCAAACCATTTACATAATATTTTTAAATAATTTTGAAAAATTACAATTATATTGAGGTTTGTATTTTCTGGAGGTAATTGTACCAATGTAACGCTTATTTTTTTCTCACTTTAAATGACTAAAATTCATTGATTTGAAAAGTATAATAAAACTTACGTTATCTTTTTGAAAATATAGACCAGATCATTGTTTTTGTTAATTAATCACTGCTTTAGAGCATCACGTTGAGGTTCAGTTTTAAATATAAAATTGAATACTTTGTAAATTTTAGGGCTACTCTAAGCAACTACTATTTGGACTCTATTTTAATAGTATTTTTTTTATATTATTACAACCACAAAAATATTATTTGTTAAAGAATATTATAAAATTAAGTACAAAAATTTATTAAAATAAAGTAAACCTGTAAGGTAGAGCTGAAATTGATTAAATCGTTTACTTTATATTTAATGTTGGACGTCAGAATAATACTCTAGATCATTTAATAATTAACAAAAATAATGCTCTGGTCTATATTTTAAAAAAGATGACATAACATATATTATAGTTTAAAACATTTTTCGTTTTATAAATTAAAAGCTCATTGACTAAATTAAAATTTTATAGCAATATTGACATAAATATTTGTCTTAATAAAATATCTTACTAATATTTATAAGATAATGTTTAAGCAACGATTAAGTACAATTTAGATGTGCTTCATATGATTGTAAACATTCAAAACATTCAAAGCATCTTCGCCAACGTTTGTCTGTAGAAACAAAACGATTTTATTAAACGAAATACTAAATGTTTAAAAATGTGTGCTTTCAATTTCGAACCGGTTAATACCATTTAAAAAATTCAACTCTTAAATTTAAACATGTTTTACTATTCTTATTTTTGTAATATAAAAATAGTATTATTTGCTTGTATAAAAAAAATATTTAAAATAACGTGAGCAAACTTAGATTAAAACGGCGGTTAAGACTCTACAATCACCATATCAAGGTATATTTATTCCATTTGAATTCTAATTTATGCACCCATAGAAACCCCATAATAAATATGAAAATATTACTTAAAGGTCACTTTCTGATTTTGATGCCACTAAAATAATAAATAAATTTGTTTCAAATGTATTTTTCAAATATTTAAATTTATTTATATGTTACACTTTGTAGTTTGTAGTTAACTGCATTTTAAAATATAAGTTTAAAGATTAATCGAAATTCTTTTTGTGATAAAAAAGCATCCTAAAAATGCTTAATTTTATTTACTATTAACATGTTTTAATTAAAATTTAGCTTATCCAATGTTTGTGTAAACAACAGTAGAGAATGTGAGTAATGATATAGCACTTTTCTACATTTCAATAATATGTTTCTTCAGCGAAACAACAGATTTATATAAATGTAGTCTAATGCAAAACGGACTTTAAGAAGCAGTAAAATGGTTTATTAACGTATATTGAGATACTTTAATACTTTAAGGCAGGAATTTGTGATTTACATTATGTTAATAACTTTTTTAAACTTAGTGATTACTAAACTTAACTTTTTTTACTTACATTATGCATGCAGCTTAGTAAAGCAAAAAAATAATTGAAAAACATATTTATGTTTATTTTTGTATGTAAAATAAATACACAGATGTAATATATAATGTTATATATATATATATATATATATATATATATATATATATATATATATGCGTAGAGAAAGAGAAAAAAACTGGTAATCTAATGCACCAACAATCCTCATCCTAACGTCAAAGCAAACAGTTTGATTTTCTTAGCATATGTCATTAGCATAATGTTTAATCTACATGTAGGCAATTTATTTAACTCTAACAAACAACGATAGAACATATATGCATGCAACTTCGCTTTGCTTATCAGGGTCTGCATTCAGAAAATCAATTGTTTTTTCGTTCAAACAAACTAATAATTAAAATATATAAACATATCCAATAAGATTAATGATTTTAAAAAGGCAGACAGATTATTTATAGTATCTTTGCGCGTGTGTGTGTATCTGCCCGCCATTGATAAATCACATCATCATATGATTGGTCAATCGATAAAATGTAAAGTTAAAATGATTGGTCAAATTAAGCAAACTGCTTTTCTTCAAAATTTAGTAATAATTAGAATGTTAAAAGTAGCAATGACTATCATTCAGCCCAAACCAGTCGCTAAATAGTTTCTTAATATATATATATATATATATATATATATATATATATATATATATATATATATATATATATATATATATATGAATACATGTGAATAAATATTTATTTATTCGGCTAACTATTATTGGATTTTATTTGTTTAAAAATTACAAGCACTCTAAGTTATTTGTCAGGTAAGTCAATTGTGTTTACCCAAGCTAGAAGTTTGTTATTCTCCTCATCACGTCGGTTGTATGATGTCGAATGTTTGAAATGTACAAATTATATTTGTAAAAATATGTACAACTCATCACAACCTACTTGATTGAGGGGTTAATGAATTTTAAACACCTTTTTAAGATAAATATATACATAACGTTCTCTTAATGTTATATTTACAAATAACAAATTGTTTTATTTTCCATTTACTTATTTCATTTTTATATCTTAAAAGTTTGATGTGAAACATTATTGAGCGTGTGGACACTTAGAAATTTTTGTAGCTTGACGCTCGCATTTAGTGACCGTAGTAAGTAGTATGTAAGTAAGTAATATGTTCAATTAGTTAAAAGTTTATTGTCTTAGCTGTCTCTGTATCGCCAGCATAATATCAAAAGTGTATTACTTAAAATATAGTTCTGTATATAATGACAGAATTTATGAATACTTTTCTAGTTTTATTTAAAAATAAAATGTATTTTAAAACAATAAATTAAATTTTGTTTTAAAAGAAAAAAATATATTTATTACATTGAAAAACATGCTTATTATTGCTATTATTATTTATTAAATTGTACGAAAATATTTTTAATAACAGTTTTTGGAAATATATATGTGCTGTGATGGAAGACCTGGTAGAGCGTTAGACTCGTGGCTGGATATGCATGAGTTCGATTCCCATCACCGACATGAAACGTCCCTTCTCGTTTGGCTTCACAGAATGTCCAGTTGCTAAAAATGTTTCCCCTAAAACATTTAAGCGGCAGCAAATAAAGGATAAAAATTAATGAGTGTTTTCTAAACTGATAACTAAAGTAACATTTTAAAAATCATTAGTGCAGGAAATGAAAGGTACCTTGTTACATCATATATATACATATATATATATATATATATATATATATATATATATATATATATATATATATATATATATATATATATAACTACCCAAAAAATAAATAATAAATCAACCAATCTAGCCAGTCCCAACCCTAAATAAAGAAAGAGGATTTTACTGCAGAAAAAGCATCTGGCAATAAACACCTACGTTAAAACCATTTAATGGTCATAGTGCTTCAAATTAATTAGATACAAAACTAAATGGAGAAAACAAAAAAAAACAGCGACTTCTCATAAAATGGGAAAAAGCTGAAGAAATAAAATAAAAATAATGAGATATATATATATATATATATATATATATATATATATATATATATATATATATACATATATACTCAACCAATCTTGATACAAGAAGAAACCACATATACTGTTAAATTTAAGGACAGTCATTTTAGGGAACACTTCTACAACATGATATTAATTGTATGAATTATTTAAATGTACAAAAATTATGTTTATATTTTTACTAAATTTATTAAATAATTGATAGATCGAAAAATATTATGGGAGAAACTTTGCTAAATAAAAAACAACTTTTTGTTTTGCACAATATATGTAAATAATTAAAAAATGTACCCATTATATGATACAGATAAATAAATATAACTACTAAAGATAAATGGTAATAGTAATTTAATAATGCATTTATTATTATTGGCTTGATTACATAGTCACCTTTCCATTTTTTCTGTTTATTAAACAATTAATTCGGATTGCAGAAGTATAGCAACGTTTCTTAGCTGGCATCTTTATGAAGGTACTACTGTTCGCAAAGATTTAATAAATTGCCTAAATATTTTGTCACCATTATCTTATACATACATATGGTGTATGTATACTTTAAAGTATATTTTAAATACCCTTTGTGTCTATGCTTGCATGCACTGGCCGAAGCGGAACCCCAGTAATACAATTGTGCATTCGGCTCCTGCTGTTATTAGTATAGATGCTTACAAGCACCTAGTCCAGGATACACGACGTGGAAATAACGGTCAAGATATTTTTATTACTAGAAATTAAAATATTCCAAGCATTATTTAAATCTCCACAATTAATGTTTTAACTCAAAATCTTTCTGCTTTAAAGAGCATGGAGAAACGTATGTGTTCTATGTAATTTTGCGTCAAAGTTTTGGTACTGAAGATCTCGCATATGATAGATTGAACTTTTTATCTGGATTGCGTTTCAACTTTTCATGCTCTCAGTTTTGTCACCGTAATTTAATAAAATGGTATCCTCTTGCTGTTGTTTTTAGCAAAATCAATATTTTAAAGTAGCTAGGTTACTAACCTTGCATTCTAACCAATCTTTTTTATTTTCTTATTTTTTTTAAATATTTATTACTTTGAATGTTTTACAAGAAACATCTTTCAGCAGTGGACATTTTAACGAAGCCGAACTTGGACCCGCGTTTTAGTGCCGGTAGTGAGATTCGAACCCATGCCCACTGAGGTCTAAATTCGAGCGCTGTACCGCTAGACCTTCCCGGCATAGGACTTGGGGCCAATATGGTGGAGTTTTATTATTACTTTTATTATCATTATTGTTAATAGTAGTAGTATGTGCAACAGTAATAATATTGCTATTGTTATTAGTTCACATAATTTAATATTCAATATTCAGCATTATCGGATGCATAAAACATGTTTAAATCTTTGATGCAACAATACGATAGTAGAAAATACAATAATTACAAAATCAAAAAAATGGCTTAAATAAAAAAATCTTCAAAACCTAGTTCCAACATAGTCTTATAATAATTATCGATCAACTAAGGAATCAATAGGTAATATTTTGAATACTACTCGTAATAATAAGACAAAGAATAAGAATGTAAACTGTTAACCAAAAATAACTTAATTGTACAAAGTAAATTAAATGCACTATACCAAAATATAGAAAAACATTAATTCGTATGTTTTAAAATAATCTATTAGGATTCAGTTTTTACATTTCATAGATTAGTTAATAGTATTTTTAATATGAACTGCACGAATTATAATAGGAAGTAATTGTTGTGCATTAAATATTGTTTTGCCTAAAGCAATTTCTTTGTCGAACTAGGCATAAAGCGTGGGTTTGTTGTCACTTATTATTCTTTTAAATTAATATACAATAGAAAAATTAAGAGAACGCCATTTTGGCAAACAACGGCAAAGATGTGATAACACAACCCAAGTGACAGGGTTGAGTGAAAGCTAAAGGGAAACTTAATCTCCAATTAGATGAAAACATTACTTGGTTAGATTCTACGTTTACCACATGAAAGATTAGCAAAAACGGTTTTCGAATAGACAGTTGATGAGGACAAAAGAAAGGTTGGGATAGACAACAGAAAAATTAGCTAAAAATCATTTGAGGAGATCTAATTGACATAAATGTTACATGGAATTAAATAGAAAAGTTGGCAAAATGTTCGAACACATGGAATCATTTTGTTGCTCCATGTTCTTTTTAAATTATGGAACTTTGTTGCTGTTTTTGGTGTTAATGTAATCATATTGTCTCATACTTATATTATGCCAAAAGGGTTTGTAATAATAATATTATTACTATTATTATACCTTTAAATTAATATAAATTATCACTCTATTATTTTAATAAAATTTAAATATGTAACATTCCTACTAACTTAGCGCAGCAGTATAACTAGACTTCCGCTTTGACGAGTGCGTATAAGCATACACCAAATTATACTTAAAAGGTATCTTACGGTACACGTATACCATACGTATACCATACGAGATAATCGTGAAAAAAATCAGACGATCTCGTTAATCTTTACAAACAGTGGTGCCGTCATAATGATAACTTCTACCAGCCTAGAAACTTTGTTATTCTTATACGCTTGTTACCCTTTTCAATCTATCAAACTTGATCGTTTAATATGCTATGCAAATATAAAAAATAATGAAATGGTAAGTACGTCACCAATCAAATAAATAAATAATTGTTATTACATACTTTTTTTGGTAAATCTTAATGAAGCCAATTGATATGAATTAAATACGAATACACAATTGTAAAACTGTAAGCTTCCCCTTTGGTGATTGGGTGCATTGATACAATACTCAAAATAACTTGGTCTTTTTGTCTACAGTTGTTGCGCATTCTCGACCAAGTACGCATAGGTATCTGGACAAATAACAGCAGGAATCGAGTGCAATGGTATATCATTGGACTCATGCTTTGTGAATGGGTGCTAGTGTACACTCAACATGCTCAGAAGGTTTCATTTACCTTGTGTAGTCAGTTAGGCTTATGATCCGTCAACTAGCATCAGCCCTCCCTCCCCGCCAATTCCTTCAAAGACGATCGTTTTGTCATTTCCTGTAAAAACTGGTGTTGTCGCAAGAAAGCGGTCTTCTAGACAAGAAACTTCATGTAACTTCCCGCCCCAAGTTTAATTTACATTCGGCAACCTTTTTGTATGGGAATTCAGAGTTCTATGCGAACTTGGAACTAATAAAGATGTGACTCTGTCACCAACTTTAGTTGTGTTGCGCATATAAAATTCATATGGCATGTAGAAGAATGGAATGCGATTTAAAATGTTCTTAAGTGCTTCAAGAGAAACAATTGACATTATATTTTTGAGAAAAAATAACATTTTAAAATGTCATGTATAATTTAAACTATTTATTTGTAAAATTGAATAAAGTTTATAAAATGTTTCATTTTTGTTAATTTACAGAAAAAAAATTGATTCAATATACTTACTTTCATTATAAGTATAAAATATCATATAAATAAAATATTTACTTAAATCTATTAAACAACAATGTATGTTGAAAGTTGACAATTTAACATATATCAATTCTTTTTAACTCAAAATAAAAAAATTATTGACCTATGTATATCTGTTCTAATGTTTAAAAATAGTGTCTATATTTTCAAATTGTATTGTTTACACACAACACATATAGTAAAACAAAAATCGATTGAGATTGCAAGCGCATAGTTTGATGCACACTATTCAAACTAAACATGAAGCTGTTTTACTTGATAGTTTAAACAAAATGTTTTTATATCTAATTTCAATTAATTTAATAAATTCATTTACATTGTTTGTAAATAAATTAATGTTTAAAAAATATAATTAATTTTAACAAAACAGTTTTTTTTAATTTTTAAAAATAAAACTGTTTTATAAAAAACTTATTCATTTTTAATTACATGTTTTAAATTAATTTGTAATTAATAATGATTCATTATTATTAATAAGTTCCTTTAATATTAGAATCTTTCAAGGTGTATAATTAGTTACTTAATAATAAATCAGTAGTACATAAGTGTAGCCGTTCTTAAGTTTGATTATAAAAATAAATAGTTAGAATAGTTCAAAAAATTAATATTACTAAAGAAACAACAAAAAGATGCCGTGCCAGCTAAATTGCGTGAAAAAGGTATGACGACAAATACAATAACAAGATTGAGTGAAAGTCGAAACGAAGCTTAATCTTCAATATGCAATGTTTTTAATGACTAAAATTGTATAAAACAATCTTGTCGCTTTATACTTTTTAAATCAAAAATCTTTTGTTATAACAATAATAATAATAATAATAATAATAATAATAATAATAATAATAAGTCTATTGCTTTTAAACAAAATTATACGGCATTGTTTGTGTAAAACTAAAATAAATTGCACGTAAAAACTAATTTTATATATTATCAAGTTTCATTCTGTTTCAAATTACATGCAATACCATTATTTTAATTGTTCTTAATTGTGAACAATATGCGGGCCCTCAATAGGCTGCGCTATACCAAATTACCATGACTACATACCATATTTTTATATGCCGTTATTTTTGCACTTAGATATATTTAAAAAAATCATATATACATATGATTTTATTTATACATATAAATATATATTCATTTTTTTGGTATAATGCACAATAGGAATTCATTTTGACAGAACTGTATTATTAGCATTAAAATCAACTGCTGAAGTTAATTTATATTTTGTAATTAATACATTTTTTTAAAGAATTAGAAAAAAAATATTTTAGACGTAGAAAGAAATGTCATCATAATAACTGTTAACGTGTTTTAAAATGAACTTTAACAAAAAATATATCACTGTCATCAATTCAACCATTTAATTCAAGATCTACCGTTGACAAAATTGATGCGCTACAACCACTAATTAATGCAAAAAATATGTCAATAATTGTTATCTTGTACATTTATTTTGTATTAATTTTTGTTAATGAAATTAATTATATGTAAACGTATCTATATGCTGAATTTATCTTTAATGAGTTATTAAAGTTTATATTAATAACAATAATAACCAATTTATAAAACGCGTTCAATAATGGATTTTTTAAAATTGCAATAAAGCTTATTTTTTTTAAATGCAAGATGGCAGTTTTTAATTTGACAACAACTTACCACAAGTACAGAAATTAAATAAACGCCAGTAATAAATAATTTTATGTTATAAAAATATTTTAAAAGCTCACAATTAATTAAAATATAATATCAATTAATCTTTTAAATTTCTTCATTTTCAAATTTTATTTTTCATTTTTGTTTTCAACTGGGTGTATTAAGTCAAACTAAAAATAATATTTTCCTACATTTTAACAAAAATGTCTTATTATTTAGTTATTTAGCTTTAACAAAATAATAGGTAACATTTGTCATTTTTAAAATATACAATTTACTAACGCCCATTACTTTAATATAACACGCAAGCCAATTGTTAAGGTTATTATTATTATCTTTAAATTGTAAAAAATTTATATTTTTAAATTTTATTTAAAACTTTAAAATCGGTAATAATGCAGTAACATTCTGTATTTACTGTTAAAATATCTAATTCTAAACATTAATAAATAAAAATTATTGAAATAAATTGGAGTAAAGAATTTAATAATGTACTATTTTCCCATGTTTGCTAATTGAATGTTTCAGTAGGTAAATGTTTAGTAAAGTCGAATAAAGTTGATAATTATATAACGCAAATATGTTAAATATGTTAAATAAAAACATTTTTAAACTATAAATTTGTGCTAGTTATTATTTCTATAAAACAGTCAAATTATACTAAAATTGATTATATTTTTGTAAATTAATTTTTAGCATTTATATTTACAATTGTTAAGGAAATGCTCGCAATAAATGTAGTTACCTGACTCGAAGTTTTTAAACAATTACATAACTTTAAAAATAAATTTACTTTCATTAGGCAATATATATATATATATATAGGTTTTTTTTTTACATTTACATTTAATTGCAGAAATAGATACATATTAAACTTCTACCTAAGTTAAAATATATTTAAATTCTAATATCAACACTAAATAAAAACGTTTGTTTACTGCTGTTAAAATTTCTACTTACTGAAGACATTTAATTTATATATATATATATGGTAGTTACTACTTGGAATATTGAAACCAAAAATAATAAACATCGGCTACACGTAGCTTTTTCGGAGTCAATTTGTTAAAATAGTGGGGACGATTTTAATCAAATACGCAACATTTTTTTAAAAACCAATAATGTAACTTGAACCTATGCCTACCAAATTTTAAGTTTAACGTTGTAGCCACTGCTGCTGTTTGTGTAAATTATTTCAATTTTTAATTATTGCATTTTTTCTGTTAATTAATATTTTAATAATATTATAATCTAAAAATTATAAGTTTTAAAAGTGATTATTTATAATATTATTAGTAATTATATTTGTAATGTAAAACATGTGTTAAAAGCATTTAAATAACTTTTTAGTTTTTAAATAATAGGGGTTTATGAAACCCTTGTTTTTTAACAAGCAAATGTTTTATACATTATATTTTAAGTGTTTATTGCTACGAATAACAAAAATTGTTGTAATTTTTTAATTGAAAAATAAAGTAAATATAGTAGTACGAATAAATTTAACCTTTAAAAGCAATTTCCCATTTATATAAATGTATATTTATTACTATTATGCAACATACTACATATTATTGGTTATATTTACTATACACTTATTACATGTTTAGTAATTATAATTTAGTCTTTTGTTTGTTGTATGTTAAAAGCTAAATATGTTATTAGTTTATTTATAAAACACTTTTGCAAATAAATTACAATTAATTGGATATAATTATTTATTAAAATTTAGTACATTCTTTGTTAAAACAAGAACATATAAATAATAAATATTAAATTCAATAAATAAATAATAATTATTATTATTATTATTATTAAATAAAAATTTAATAAGCACAAAATTAATGTTTATTAAAATGTTGAGGTTGAGGTTGAGGTTGAGGTTGAATACACGAGTTAAGTAGGAGTAAAACTCCTTTTGATCCTCGGTTCTAATTATCGGAATTATATCAAAAGAACAATAACAATAAATGGAAACAAATGGATAGCTGAAAACAGAAAGATCGGTTTATGTAAATTTAGAAAGCTTATAGTTATCGTATGCCCTTTTGAATGATGGAAGTGATAATGTGGATATTACCTTGGTAGGTAGTCTATTCCATGGAGTAACTGTTCTATGAGAATAATGATGACACCTCAGTCTAGAGTCAGCCCTGGGCTTAGTCAACTTAAGATTGTGCCCCTAAGTGAGTTTTGTGCTAATGCAAAGAAGGGCAAATAGGAGCCAGAATTGAATAATTGATATGTCAAGATCATGTCACCCCGGAGATGCCTATCACTTAAGGGAAACAGTTTTAAGGATTCAAGTCTTTGAGGGTAGGATAGATTTTTGAAGCCGCGAGGTAATCTGGTGATTGCCCTTTAAACCTTTTCAAGTCTATAACCATCTGATTTAAGGACTGGGGCTGTGACTTGGGCACAGTATTTTAGATGAGGTCTTAAGTATAACATATAAAGTAAACGAAGGCATTGAGAAGGAATGGTCCCCAAATTTCTTTTAAAAAACTTAACTAGTTTATAACACTTTTGGGTGGCCTTATGATAATGTTCAGAGAATGTAAGAGAAGAATCAAGAATGACCCCAAAATCCTTGATTGCTTTTACTAAAATGATAGTCTGAGAATTTAAGGAGTAAACACTGCCTGAACATTTACCGAATGATATGTGCTTACATTTAGTTTTATTGAGTGGAAGATGATTGGATACTGACCAATTAAATATACTGGTGATGTCAGATTGAATTAAATCTGGGTTAGTACCCCAGATCTTTACATCATCAGCATAAAACAATATCTTAGAGTGAACTAATGTTGGCAAATTATTGATAAAGAGAATAAATAATAAATGACCTAAAACTGACCCTTGTGGTACCCCAGAAGAGATAGTACAAGATGTAGAATAATCAGATCCAACCTTAACCTTAAATGTACGATTTGAAAGAAAATCTCTAATTCAAGCTAAAATTAGGTCCACTATCCCTATACGGATGAGCTTAGAGATGAGGAGTTCATGCGAAACCTTATCAAAAGCTTTTGCGAAATCAAAATAAATAGCATCCACTGACCTATGTTTATCAAGTAGATCAGTAATGCTATTCGTGTAGGTAATTAAATTAGTTAAACACGACTTTTTAGGCATAAAGCCATGTTGCGCAGGATTAACTATGTTAAGTCTGCTAAGGTGTTCAAGTAGATGAGATCTTACAAACCTTTCCATAATTTTGCTAGGAAAGGAAAGGATACTGATAGGTCTATAACTATCAGGATTGAATCTACACCCAGACTTGTGAATAGGTCTTATGAAGGCTACCTTCCATATAGGGGAATTTGCCCTATGGTTATCGAAAGATTAAAAATATGGGCAAGGTGAGGGGCAAGAATATCGGCACATTCTTTCAACACCCTTGGATATAACCCATCAGCTCCGCAAGACATAGACTTAAGATTTAAGAGACCAGTATAAACCGTAGAAGTTTTAATTATTAGGGGCTGAATAAACGGAATTTCTGAGCTGTAATGGTGCCTGATAGATTGTGGAGATTGAAAGACAAAGTTAAAATATTTCCTTAAGAGATCACAAGTAGAAGGTCCTAAAAGCAAGGAACCATGTTGATCTTTTAGGCTAGATTGAGAATTAGAGGAGTTACGCTTATTTTTAATGAACTTAAATAATAGATTTTTATTAAGCATAGCTCTATTTAAAAGCTTATGAAGTAATTTAGCTTTGTGCCTTCTAATGAGCCTATTGCTTTCATTACGGATGTCAATATATGAGTACCGAAAACAGGGAAGCTTAGAGGTTTTCCACAGATAAAAAGCTTTATTCCTCTTTTGAATTAATTTACATATATACCTTGGAAGTCTGGGGTTAGTGTGTTTTGGGATCCTTAAAGGAACAAATGATTTAACCCTCTCCTCTAAGACATTCATGAAATAAGAGTAAGATGTGTCAACATCATTAGAATATAAATGTTCCCAGTTTATATTAGATTAAAAAAAACCTTGAGACCTCTAAAATCGGCTTTCCTAAAATCTGGTATAGGTTTAAGATTGGAATCAAGGTAGAAGGGACATTGCATGGGACGTGCCAAAATAATATAATCACTCTTACCAAGGGGAGGTAGATAAGGTAACATATTGATGTTAGCGGGTTCGTTAGAGAAAATGAGATCTAGACAGGAAGGAGTATAACCAATCCTATATCTAGTGGGAAATCTCACGTGTTGTTTTAATCAATATGAAGCACTAAGCTCCAGAAGATGTGAGTCAAAGAAATTACTAGAAGCAGACGGGAAGGCCCAATTTATAGAAGGACAATTAAAATCGCCCATCATTACAAAGTGCTTATATGGTAAAGTGAGGATGTGTTTAATATAATCAATAAGTGCTATATTAGATTGATGGGTAAGCGTAGGGGAGCGATAAAGCAGGGAGAATAGAGTCCTAGAAGTGGAAGACCCAACTGCTAAGTGAAGAAAATCATAGTCAGCTTTATGGGAAATTGGATGGACAGAGATTAATGAAAAAGCTAAATCTTCTTTTACATAGAAAAGACAACCACCTTGCTTACCCCTCCTACAATCCTGTCGTACAACACAGTACTCATCCATGGAGAGTTCAGAATCAAGAACATCCTCTGTGAGCCAGGATTCCGTGATACCAAGGTGATGAGGGGGAGAGGGAAAAGAGAGTATCTGCCGAATTTCATCTAATTTATTGTAGAGGCTGAGACTATTTGTGAAGTAAATTTTTAAAAAAGTGGGTGTGGCAGCAATGGGGAGCATTGTCTTAGTCGATAAAAGATTGGGAGCGGGGATGACTCCGAGGTGCTTGTCGAAAATCCTGACAATCAATATCAATCTCCTGTCTAAGTGGGGTGAGTTTTACTATAGGCAAGGCATGATAGGCAGGAGTGAGGGGCTTGGATTGTCTAGCTATCCGTTCAGCTAAGGGAAGATCTTTCGTGACTTTTATACCTTTGAATTGAAATTTGACATTAGTCCAGTTATTAAGAACTATATCCTTGTCAGTAGAGGAGGAGCAAGAAACAAGGATTGGAGAAGATGTGTGTTTTCTCTTACATGATAATCTACCTATTAAAAAGTTATCTGCTTCAGGATGACATTTTTTAACTATATCTGACACAAATTCTATATAATTGGTTATGTCAGAGCGAACTCCCCTAACTATAAGATTACGTTTACGTTTAATACTATTAGCATAGTTTTGGCTCCCTCAAGAATCTCTTCTTGAGATAGTTTAAGGACGGATTTAGCCACCGCAGAAGAGGAGTTGATATCAGAGGTTAACGTTTTGAGAGAAGAGATGTCATTGGCTACAGAGTTGGATAGCTTGGAAAAAGAAAAGATGGCTTCCTCGGTTTTCGAAAAAGAATTAGAGACCGTATCTACCAAGATAGTTATAAGATTAGTAACCTTGTTTATTTTAGTGTCAAGCTCTTCAATTTTAGTAGACAAAGAGGGATTGTCACTAACTAAATGTAACATTTTGTCTAACTTATCACTCCTGTGCTCAATACTGGAAGATGCTTCCTGCAACTTCTGCAACTCAGTTTCATATCTACAATCCATGCAAATATAATCCAAAGGACTATCTGCTAATTGCAAATAATGTGCCAAAGACATTCCGGAACACGCCTCATGAAACCAATTTTTGCAAACTGCGCAGAAAATGCCAACCTTTACAGATCTCTTGCACCGTTGGAGGCCACAGATAGATGCACTAGTGGACACCATGCCTGAATAGAATCAGCTTTAAATACAAAAACAAACTGAGAAAAAAATAATTAAATAACAAAATCTATAGCTGGAAAAAGACCAGTGATAATCTTTTAAAGGAGATAAAAAATATTAGTGTTTAAGCACGATGCCAAGCAACACGTACAAAAACACGGAATACACCAAAAATACACCAAAAAGTACACCAAAAATAGATACACACAACTTTTACACCAAAAAAACAAAAACGAAAATGACACAAATGAGCGGGTAACAAATAGCAACAATAAGCAAGCACCTTTTGATCCGTAACGTCACGCAAGCGTATCGCACAGATTCAAAAGTGAAGTTGTTTTACTTTTAATTTGTATTTTATTTTTAGATTTATTTAGGTAAATAAATATTTTTATTTCAGATTAACTAAATTTAAACTATAAAAGTTGTACGTTGCAGGTTGGTACATAAAATAAATAAATAAAAATTTCTTTTTAATCCTAGGTTTTGAACTGGTAAGTATATAAAGGGATAAAACGTAACTAAAAATTAGGGGTTAAAAAAACAACAATAAAGAAAAATCAGAAAAAATTAGCTAGGATAAGGCGGTTGTACAAGGTTATAAAAAAGCTAAAAAACGTTGACAATATAGAATAAAAAGCCATTCCAAACCAAACTAGGTCTATATAAGAAATAATTTTGTTTTAACCGAAAGTAAATTGTAGATTTTTTGAGCTAAACGGGGTGTCTTTTAAAAGAGGTTTGAACCGTGTTTAGGTAGAGTTAATAGGTTTCGGAATTCAGATAGATGGGAAATAATTTTAGAACTTTATGTTTCTCTAGGTAGGTTAAGTGCTGAAGGGTTTTAAGTAGTTTAAAAAAACTGAATTTTATTTAGAGTAATAAAATCAGATTTTAAAAATAGGTTATAACTTCAATACTGCTTTTTAAATTAGGCCCAATATCAATTATATAAAAGAAATAAACGTAACTAGGATTAATATTTTCTAAATATTATTAAAAAGTTATTTATGTAAACTTTTATTACTTTTAAAACTTTACTATTAAAAAATATTATAATAATAGGCCTATAGCTGGCAGGAGATATTCCGCAGTCGTTTTTATAAATATGTCAGAGAACCCATGATTTCTAAAATAATTGTACTTGATTAAAGCTAGTTTAAAATAAATAAATAAATAACAATAATAATAATAATTATTATTATTAATATTATAAATTGGCATTATTATATATCGTCGGCCTATTCATCAAACATATATATATATATATATATATATATATATATATGCTAATAAAATATATATAATATTAAAAAACTAAAATAAATGTACATGTAAAAATATGTAAAAAATTGAATTAATAAATACCGTTTTAACTAAAATAAGCTACCAAAACGATATATTGATTATTACACATTTAATATACGTTTATGTATTTTTAAAAATTATATAAATTAAATTAAATAATAAATTTTTATTTGTATTTGTATTTTATAATTTTTTAAAATTACGCATATTTTAATGTAATATTAACTGTTGAGAAGTAATTGTGGGTTATTTGTCTGAAAATGGTTTTATGTTGTAATATATAGTTATGGCTATAAGTCAGAAACAGAAACATTTAACAAGATGTTTTAAATTTGTTTCATTGTTACCAGTTTTGTTTATTTTGTTACTAATTGGATGGTCTTATTATGCGTACATTTATTGTTTATGTATTGGTAAATATCTATTAGCTATTATCTATTTCTTTTAGATCGAATTAAAATTGCTGCACTAAAAAGTACTTCAAATTTGTTAAATTTTACATTTAGTTGTTTTAATAACTTTTTATCATATATTTTTGATTTTATTTTTATGGTCTTATGCCGTTGCTGTTTTTACTTCTCCAATAACACCACCGATTCAGGTAATATATATATATATATATATATATTAGATTATTATGTTTTAAAAATATTTTAAATGGAGATTTTTAATGTTATTGTTTATTAATGTACTTAATGTTAGTTGTTAAAATAATTGTTCAACTGTGGTGAAATAATAAGTTGTAAATTTTAACATAAAAAGCATTTGTTAAATTTGATTTTAATACGTTAATATTGTTTTAAACGATTACAAATATTTTTTTGTATTTTTAATGAACATATTGATTAATTTCCTAAAATAATGAATAATTGGTTAGATGATTATTGCAATGTTTTTGTATTGTAATACGGAGCTTTTCTTACATTTTTGTATATTTATTATTTTTGCTTGTTTTCTATAATTGTTATCTTCCATTTTTTACCTTGATTTTGTCGTAATTTCAATTTTTTTTCTGTTATTAATCCCCCTTTATCTCACCATCTATTTCATATTTTCCTCCTGAAAACTTGAGAAAATTTGAGAACCGGATACCAAAAGGCGTTTTGACCTACTTAACTCGTGAAAAATGCCAAAATCCTGAAATGATTAAAACTAATAATTATTATTCATGTTTGTTTATGAATTAATTAGATGATTTCTTTTAATCCTTGGTTCAATATTGTCAAATATTAGGGATGAATAATGTAGGGGAATCTGGAGATGAATTGAAAAGATAAAATAGAATTATAGAAATAATAATTATTGTAGGCCATTGAAGGTTTTGTTAATTAAATCGGTTTTATATTATTTTACTCAGTCTTTTATTTTATGCGGTTTCGTCAGATTGTTTTATTTATAGTATTTGTTACTAATCTATTACATTAAATTAATTTTTTAATCAAAATATTTCGTTTTTGTTTAAAATGTTTCCTTCATTTTAGTTTGCTTTTATGTGTATGATCGTAACCTCTAAATACGTTGTGATTTTTATTGAGTTTTTATTTTTTTATTATTTTTTTAAAGTTTAAATTGTTACAAAATGAACGAAGTTTACTGACTCAACAAAACTGGACAGATAGTGAAAGAAATTCATTTTTAGAAAAAATTATAGTTGATCGAAATTTACCTGTTTACCTTGTTGGTTCAAATGGAAACATTAGAGTTTGCTTGACGTGTGGTTATATTAAACCCGACCGTTGCCATCACTGTTCTACTTGTGGAGTGTAAGCATAGTTATATATATATATATATATATTCATAGTTATATTATTATTAATTATTATTATTTTGTTAATAATGTACCGCGTTTTCCAAATATGTTGTACCGGTGCGGTACAGCATTCGACTTGGACCTGGGTTTGGAATGGGTTGTAATCCTATCACCAGCAATAAATGTGGGTCCACATTCGGCTATGCTAAAATGTCAATTGCTGAAAAGATGTTTCCCGTAAAGCATTCAGTGTAGTGCAAAGATGAAAATAAAAATGTTTGTAGAAAATAAAGGATTTAACTTTAATTTTTATTAATTTATTTTTTTTAGTTTGCTTAACCTATCTAAAATTATTTAGATTATTATATTATAATTATGTGTTTTATAGATGTTTACTGAAGATGGATCATCATTGTCCTTGGTAAGTGTTGTATTTTTAGAATTCTCGTTACACATTGACTTTTATGTTTTATATTTTTAACAACTTAGTTTTTTTGCTACAAATGCGTGTTACTTTGGTGAGTATACTTTGTTAATACTTCAATGTATCAAAGTAGTCTAGTATTATTATTGTTTTATGTTTGCTACTTTGAATGTTTTACGAGAAACATCTTTCAGCAGTAGACATTTTAGCTAAGCCACACTTGGGCCCGCATTTTAGTGCCGGTGATGGGATACGAATCCATGCCCATTGAGGTCCGATTTTGAGCGCTGTACCGCTAGACCACCCAGGTACAGTAATAGTTAAACCATCAAACTGTTAGGTAAGGTGTCTTACATAATTTTTAAAAATGCTAATTCTAATATCACTTGAAAGCATTAGTATTTTTCAATATTGCTTTATTTGTTTGGAGGGAGATCTTTAAAACTCATTTTGATACAACAATAGAATCGATGATTTGATCTTTTCAAACATGTATTTTTGTAATAATTGTTTTAATTAACAATTTTGAACATTATATCTTTAGGCTTCGTTTTTTTATGTAAAGTTAATTTTAATTAATATACAATATTGAATTTATTCAGTAATATTTAAAGTACTGATTTAATATTAGAATACTTACCACTTATCGTTTATGCACAATGATTATTTTTTATTTTAAATTGTTTTATAAATTATATTTGTAGTATCGAATTTTTATTGTTTTTTAATAAATTCATTAATTTGATTAAGACTGATGAAAGCATTTTATGACAAATTTTTGATCGTATATTAGACAATTAATCAAATGTTGGTAGCAGAGCCATCACTTGCTTAGTGCTATGCACTTGCTCTTTTCTGTTATTAGTCTAGATATCTGTGGGCACCTTGTCCAAGATGCACTACGTGGAGCTAGAATAGTCAGGAATATTACTATTATTATTAGAATTTGAGACTTAATAAGCATTACTCAAATCATCAGGATCATTAACAGTAGAATGATTATTTAAATGTTTTTAACACCGGGAATTAATCCTTTGTAATACAGAATATTTGATTAATATTACGTTTAATATAAAAAGTTATTTAAAACAGTGCATAGTGAATTTTAGAATTATAAAGTTTTAGTGTATAAACTAGAGATTGTGAAATTGTATTAAGTATAGCTTTTACTTCTTTCACAATTTAATTCTAATAATAATTATTATTATTACTAATAATGACTTACATGCTTTTTATTAGGCAAATTTTAGCACAAAATATAAATTTACAAGTTACAAATGCATAATTACATGTAATTGAGTCGAGTACCATAAATACAGAATAATTGAACTATTTGCACTCGCAAACATATTCTACAAAAAGATACAAATTAGTGAATTGTAAGATAATAAAAGGTAGATTATGATGTTCTTATTCTTATTGATTGAACATTATATAATTATGATCATGAATAATAATAGTAGCAGTAGTATTACTTTAATAACTGTTATTATGTAACGATTTTATACATAATATTGTTAAACACTTTATTGATTTAACGTTGTTGTTTGTTTTTGTAATTATTGTGTGACTCTGCTTTTTACACTTGTTGTTTATACAAACTGTGGAAAATATATTTTTTTTCTAATGATATTGAATGCATTAATATTACAACTTCTAAGTTAGTAATAGTAAAAATAATAATTTTGTATTATATAATTTTAAAGTAGCTATTTGAAACCTACATAGTTCTAATTATGAAACTGAATTATGAGAATTTCGTGTATAAGTATAATTTTATTTTTTATGTGTGGTTATCTCTATGTAAAATGACAGGCTAACAATCTATTTAAAAATTTTATTGTGGTTAGTGACATAGCCACTTGAATTATTGTCGGTATGTTAAAAGATTGATTTGATCGCGTGATAGGTGTAACAACATCCTTATGACGGCGCCACTGTTTGCAAAGACTAACCAGACTGCCTGATTTTTTGTTAGTGTTATCTCCCTTAGTCCAACGGCTATATATGGTATACATATACCCTAATATACCTTTTAAGCACCCTATGTGTATGCTTGCACTAATTTGACGTAGCAGAAGCCCGTTTATACCACTGTGTACTTGGTTCGTGCTGTTATTCGTTTAGATGTCTACAGACACCTAGTCCAGGATGCACTATATGGATTAGGGGCAATCAGAAATATCATAATCATTGAAAATTCAGATTTTAAGCATAACTAAAATCCTCAGAATCATTATCATCCTTTTACCTTTGGTAAATCGAGTCAATTTTTCACTTTTTACCGTTTTTAAAAACAATTCATCAACGGAGTTGAAGAACTTACCGACAAGACGACCAACCAATTGTTTGCGATGCTCCAGAAGACGACTTCGAAGAAAGGATGTTGGTCAGTAGCTTATTTAAATAAAATAATAATTGAATATGAAAAATACAAATAACTCGACCGTAGATTGTCCCATGTCCGGAGCACAAGATTGGCAACCTGGTCTTTGTAAAAAATAGTAATGTTGCTAAAGAAACGACACAAGAGGACACTATTTCATCAGACTACGGCAAAGAAGTGAAAGCAGCATGATTCCGATAACGGAGTTGAGTCAAATTGGAATAGAATTTCCAATCTTCGATATGCACGATTTTTAAAGCAGACAATTTAAGGTTGTTCATACTCTTTAGAGCGGAAGGGTTTTGAAATAAGTAAATAAATAATAATAATAATAATATCCTGTATGTTTAGAGGACCGAACCCATTTTTATAAATCCAGTGGTACATCTACTCGATGAGTTAACAAGAAAAGTTGGTGGCTGAGCACCTCTTTATTAATTCCCGGTTCGCATAGCATCTCCGATTCATATGCCAAGAAGTTATCGAATGCGAATTGAACTTGGGTGAGGGAAGTAAACGAATTTTCTTGTCTAGAAGACCGCTTTTTTGCGATGACGCCAGTATTTATAGGAATTGACGGCGATTTTCGTCGGGGGAATTGGGGGATTGATGCCCGTTGACAGATTTATAAATTTAACCGCCTACATATAGTTAAATGGATACCTTGAGTTAACTAGTAGGAATCTTGGCTGTATGGTATCATCCATTTTCCAACAGGGAGCGTTATGAATGTCACTTACACCGGTGTGCACTTGATCCCTGTAGTTATTAGCATAAATACCTGTGAGTACCTAGTCCAGGATACACTACGTGGATGGGGAACAGTCAAGAATGTTACCATTATTGGAATTCAAGACTTTATAAGCATTATTCAAATTGTCAAAATTCTTAACAATCCCAGATTGAAACTACGTTCAACACAAAGTGCTTCTTTCTGGTTAACAAAACCATAATTGTGATGAAATTGCATGTTTCATTATATACAGTTGTTGACTGAAAATATTCTATGGAATTTATTATTTTGTGATTTGGCAATGTTTGTCTAAATTGAACTTTATCATTGTGTTGATTGTGATTAGTGAAAATTGATGCACAAAAAATTCGTGTTTAAATAAAATTATGAATTATTGCATTGTGGGTGTGATTTGTTTGTATCGATTGTTTTTTAATAAATTAGTAACCATTTTTATTTAATGTTTCAATTATATAATTTTTAGGTTTTTTTCTCTATTATTTTGTATGATAAGATGATGAGGAAGGAGGGTTAAAAATGTAGCTTTGCCTTTGTAAAACTACGATTTTGGTGAATATACAACAGCTTACAAAAGTTTACTTCGATGTGACAGTACGTACTGGAACTGTACAAACTATAATCTTGCTCTTATCGTATGCCAATTCAAATTTTACAAAAAGTTATTTTTACTAAGCACGACATTAAAATGTAGCAAAAATGAGGGTTCACAGTTTGAATTATTGTTTCATAATTTGATCACTGTCATTTGATTGATTATTTATTATTATTATTATATTTAAGTAATACTTATGAAGTTTCAATTTTTAATGATAGTAATCCTATTCTCTTACGATTGACTCAGACGAACGTAGATCAGAGATCGAGCTCACAGTGGCATTACTGGACCTTTGCTTTTGCGTACGGTGCAACGTTAGATCGTATAAGGATGTTCATTGAACGCATAATGATTTGTTTCTTTAATTTTTTCTTGTGATATTTAGTGTGTCAATATTTTCGTCATAAATACCACTGTTTTAAATGTTATCACTGGAATATATATATTTATATTTATATTTATGTGCATGAATTGATCAAAATATTCTGCAATTTTACTTTTGCTTGTTTTATTATACAGGACAAATAATTGCGTTGGATTTCACAATCATAAATACTTCATTATATTTTTGGCTTGGGGTACTATTTATTGTTTATTTATTGCCTGTACGGCTGCACCCTATTTCCCCAATCTATTCAGTGTAAGTTATGTATTTTATTTTGAAAGAATTGAATTTTGTCTCTATGTACGAAATGTGTGTATGACTCTTTTCTTGATGTGTTTTGTGTACACTATACAAGCATGAAAATATGCCGTTTGAAAGTTGTGCGAATTTTTGTAAAAATTTGTTTTAAAAAATTAATAAAATTAAGTCAGCATTTTGTTGAGTACCGTTAACATTCTTTACATTCTAGGTCTAAAATATTACGTAAAAATTTAGAATATTTGTCAGTTAGTAAAAAATAATACTCAATTTTATATTTTCTAATCTTGAATATGCGTAATTTTTCATATTATAAAGTGCAAAATATTTACTTCCAGACTGCTCAAACCTTAATATAATTATTGTTGAAAAAAATTATGTACATGCCAATTGAAACAATGAAACTTTTAAATTGTTTGAGAGAGTGTAATTACAAACTGAAACATATTTTTATAAATGAATATTTATTTTTTAAAACAATATGTAATTAGGTGCGATTATATTGATTTTGAAAATTTCGATAATTTTTTAAGATAGATTGCAATATGCGTATTTTGTATTGACAACTTTAACCAACCAATTGCGTCACTAGCTGGTCCTACTTATATCTTTAATTATTTACGACGATGATGGCGCTGGTTTGTTTAAACCCGTACCAGACGATTTTAATGATCTTGTGGATTAGGGATGCTAATGTTTCTGAAGATTTGAGTTGGGATATCAATGATGCTTATAAAGTCTCAATTTCCAATGATGGTGATATTTCTGACGGTTTCTCCATGTGGTGCATCCTGGACTAGGTGTTTATAGGCATCTAAACTAATAACAACAAGGACTGGGTGCACAACGATATAACTGGGCTTCCGTTAAGGCGGTTGGTTGTAAGCATACTCTTAGGATGTATTAAGGAATGTGTATATCATATGTAGCAGTTGGGTTAAGAGAGATGACCCTGACAAAAAAATCAGGCGTTTTCGTTAATCCATGCGTACAGTGGCACCGTCACAAGGATGCCATCTACTCTGTTATACTTCTATGTTTGTTACGCTTATCAAGCCATCGTATTTGATCGTTTGCTATGCCGTACAAATATAGAAATAATGATCAAACCTCCTTCTTCCGCAGTTTGTACGTTGTCCTCTTATGACAATTGGAAGTCTTCTCGGTTCTTTGAGCTAAGATCATGTGTAGTATCTGTTCTTTGCAGTGTAATTTTTGCAACAGTCTCTAAATTGAGACTATCGAAATTACTTGTATTTTTCCCAGTCAAACGGGTACTGTGAGCTTGCTCAACCCCGTCCATGGGTCGGCCTCATATTGCATTACCTCGAGGATTGGCCCGTTATTGTGCCGGGGTGGTCTAGAGGTACAGCGCTTGATTTGGACCTGGGTGGGCATAGGTTCTAATCCAACCACCGGTACTATATGCGGGCCCACGTCCGACTTTGCTAAACTGTCCACTGCTGAAAGATGTTTCCCGTGAAACATTCAAAGTAACAAACGTAAACAAAAAATTAAATTAAATTAAAAACTAAAGAAATAATGATTTTTTGAACGATATTTTCTAGTTGGTTTTATTGACGCTGGGCTGTATGGAACAGACGGGAAAGATTTGGATTTTATTATTCCAGTGCAAGTGGGGTAAGGGTATTCTTATTTTGAGACGGTAACGTGGCCACTTCTTTATTATTTCCATTTTTGAACACTGGTGTCGTTGAAAGGATGCGGTCTTCTTTATTTATCCACTCCCTCAAGTTCAATTCATATGTGACAACCTGTTTCCATAGGTATTTGTGATGCTATGCGTGGTGGCTCTGCCACCAACGTTTATTGTAGTTTAAAAAGATAAAACTATTTTAGTAAAGTTATCTAATAAATTTGACCTAAGATTACCTACTAAATAGTTACTGTGACAATAGATTAAAATACAAACTATTTTTGGAATAAACATTAGGTTTTTTTGTTTTTAATCGTTACATGACCTAAATAGATAAATAAATATTAGCAATTATAGGAAAATATGAACATCGGTTTTCCCGTCAAATTTTCTCTTTCAGCAATTGAATAATTATTTATTTTAGATTGATATTTTGGCATCACAATTGTCAGGAGACTGTTAAGTGTTTTAGGGCTTTGAACTTGATTTGATATGCTCAGCCTTTGTCATTAACATTTTCTATTTTTGTTGTTGGTCGGGGTGGCAGAGTGGGTTAAAATTGCTTTGGGCTTCGGTTACACTTTTAACTAGGCCACCAATACTCAAGATATTCAGGATATTCAGCTTTAACTACATGGTAACTCAGTTGCCATGTTTCTGTTTAAAATTTTATCGCTGGAAAGCATTTTGTGTCATTCATTTTGGTTGGTGACGTGATCACTTCTTTATTATTTTCCATATTTATACAGTATATAAAACGATCGACTTCGATGGTTTGATAAGCGTAATAACAAAGAAGAAAAATAACGAAGTTTCTTGGTTAGTAGACGACATCTTGGTAACCTCGCCACTGTATGCGAAGATTGACGAGGCTGCGTGATATTTTGTCAAGGTTTTTTTTTCTAGCCAAACGGCTACATATGGTATACGTATAACTAAAGATACCTTTTAAGTATGTTGGATGTATGCTTGCACTCACCCGCTAAAGCGGGAATCTAGTTATACAGCTGTGCACTCAATCCTTACTGTTATTAGTCTAGATATATATTGGCACCTAGTTTAGAATGCACCACGTGGAGATAGGACGGTCACAAATATCACCATAATTGGAAATTCAGACTTTATAAGCATTACTAAAATCCTCAGGATTATTAGCATCTCGATTTTGTATCAGATTGATTCGTATTCAAATTCGATAATGGGTTGGTGACATAGGAATGCTAATGATTCCTGAGGATTTCAGTAATGTTTGTAAAGTTTCATTTTCTAATGATGGTGATATTCCCGACCGTTACCTCTATCTGGCACATTCTGGCCTAGGAGTAGTGAACCTTAGAAACTATACTAACATAGCAGTGACCGAGTATACAGCGCTATAACTGGGCTTCTGTTTAGGCAGGTGAATGCAAACATACATCTAGAGTATTTAAACGGTATATGGTATACCATATTAACCAGTTGGGCTAAGGGAGATCACTCTGACAAAATATCAGGCGGCATTGTCAATTTTTGCAATTAGTGGTGCCGTTACAATGGTACTATCTACCAGCCAAGAAACGTGTTCATTCACCTACGTTTGTCATAGTTATCAAGCCAGTTCAATCGATTGTTTAACATTCTGTACGCAATATATTGCTTGACAGGAATAGTAAAATGAAGAAAAATTTATTATTACTAGGTTCTTCTCGTTTATGTGAACCTAAAGATGCAAAACCACACATTGAATGGTGTGGCCCGTAATCGTTTGCAGTAATGTGAAAATATGTCACTTATAATCAAAGCTAGTTCTATTCTATGTATTGATTGTCTTATTTAGTACAGACCTTTGCATTTTATTTATAATGTGGTTTCACTGACAATGACGATGATAAATAATATTAAATTTTAATAAAATGTCTATGTTTATGTGTGTGTGTGTTTTAATAACTTGTAGTTCAATAGACAATATTTTGATTTAAAATTTGCTTTACAAGTTTTTGTGAAGGTATAGATTCAATACCGTTTTTGATTTGGTTTGTCATGTTTTCAAGTAGTATCTTTAAAATAGTCGGAATATCTGGATGCAACCAAGGCCGATGTCTAGTTATATTGCTGCGCTTTTGGTGCATTTGGTAGTACAGTTTATAGTCTTTCGAGTTTGGTACCTGCATTTGATTTTTCAAATAAATAAAACATAATAATCCTCCCTAATTTTAACGATACTGAATTCCTCCTGCTCGACTCGACCTTGGGTGGGCATGGGTTCGATCGCCCCCCCCCACTTCTCGGTACTAAATATGTTCGACTTTTGCTAAAATGTCCACTTGCTGAAAGATGTGTTTGAAGTAGCAACAATCAAAATAGTTTTTTTTAAAGATTGTTATTACCTCCAAGTTGAAATCAGTAATAGTAGTTTGTGTTATATTAGGTTTGCCAGATTTAATCAATAATAGATATACTTGGTTTTATTCAATTAGAAACAATTAGTGTTAGTAACTAACGTACAAAGGCGTCAATCATGTGGGCCTTGAAAGTATGAAACAGTTATATACGGTGAATTTCTTGGTTTGTTTAGACCAATTTGTGTGTGATTGATGACGTGTCACCTTTTTATTATTTCTATATCTATACGGTATATTATGTATAAGTATTACTCAAATCCCTTTATTGATATACAGTAGTTTTGACGGTTTTATTTTTATGCCGGGCTGGTTTAGTGGTAGATTGCTGGATTTGAACTTAGGGTGGGTATGGTTTTGAATACCACCGCCGGCAGTAAGTGTGGGGATTCCTTGGCTTTGCTAAATGGCCACTTGTTGGAAAAACATTCCACTAGTAAAAATTATGAAATATATTCAATTTAAATAAATAACAACTACGACAAAAGTTCATTGTATAGTCACCTCTTTATTTGTTCCAAGCTCGTATAGCATCTCAAATTTTAATACAAAGAGGTTGTCGCATGCGAATTGAACTTTGGGGGCGGGGATAAATAAAACTACTTGGCTTGAAGGCCGCTTTCTTTCGACGACGGCATTGTTTACAAGAATTGGCGAGGAGTTGAGAGTTGACGGCAGTTGACAGATTCACAAACCTAACCGGCTACATATGGCAAATGGATAACTCGAGATACCTTTTAGGCACCTTGGGTGTATGCTAGCACCTATTCACTGAACAAGAGTCCAGTGAATTCCCAGTTATACCGCAGTGCACTCGGTCCCTATTATTATTCATTTAAATGACTGCGGACACTTAATCCAAGATGCACTACGTGACAGAGGGTTAGTTATTGGAATTTTATACTTTACAAGCATTACCCAAATCGCCATGATTATTACTATCAACTCATGCATATTTTATCTTTAAATGTGTTTATTTTTTACAGCCTCTTGATAATATATCGGCCAACGGTTTTCAAGTTCTATTTGTCTTTATCGTGGCTCTCATGTTTGGCATTTGTCAATTTACTTTGTGCGTCTACCACCTCTATCTCGTCGGTTCCAATCGAACTACATTGGGTAAATTGTTCGCTTCGTTTATTTATTAATTTTGAACGTGCCAATATGCATTACGCAGATGGGATGTTTTTGTCACGATTAGCCCAACGGCTATATGTAGTAAAACGTATAACTTAAGATTTTTTTTAAATACTCTGGGTTAATGCTTGCACTCATTAGTCAAAGCGAAAGCCTAGTTGTACCATTGTGCACTCGATCTATGCTGTTATTAGTCTAGATGCTTGTGGGTACCTGGTCCAGGATGGACCACATGGAGGATCTTTGACAAAGCCAAGATATCCAAGTGAAAAATGGGGATAACGCTGACAAAAATCAGCCTACTTCGTCCATTTTTCTATTTACGCTTATAAAGTCATCGAAGTCGATCGTTTAAATATAGAAATAGTCAAGAAATGACTATGTTACCAACCACCATATATATTGTTAATATTATTTTATGTTCACATTTCATTTTGGATTTAAAAATATACTTTTTATATTTTTAATATAACTACAACCCAGTTGTATATGTGTATGTATTTAAATCATTCATCACTTGATTTATAAATTGAAGCAAGATTATGAAACTTAATGTGACATGACAAAAGAATCTTTTGCCTTTTGATGAAAAAACACACAACATAATCACACCAAAAGTTATCACATGCATTGAAAGTTTCATATTAAATCATTACATAAACAAACTTGGGGGCAATCAAACACAAAGAATAATAAAATTAACCAAAATTTAAATAAACATTGACAAATCAATATTAAGGTTTACTTTTGTGTAAACAATAAAGACTATAAATTGTTATTTGTATTGCGTGAAGTAGTAATTGACAATCAAATTTGTAATTTCTAATAGTATGCAGTGGTCTAATGGTAAAGGCATATATATATATATATATATATATATCATATATATATATATATATATATATATATATATATATATATATATATATAATATTCATATACAGTGAAAAATCCTTTTGCTCTAAAGAGCAACGAGATTGTACATTGAAGTTTGCACTTTTCTACATGGTGACCTCTAGTTGTTGCTTTCGCAATATTAAAGGCTTGTTTCGTAATCTTGTGTTCAAACCCTCCTCCTTTTTAAACCAGACTTGAAACTGGCTGTAAAGAATATAAGTACATGTATGATATATCATTCTACGTATATTATGAATGGGATGCTAATGGTCCTGACGATTTGAGTAATGCATATAAAGTCTCAGTGTCTAATAACGGTGATATTCCTGACTGTTCCTTTCCATGTGGTATATTTTGGACTTGGTCCTTACATGCACATCGACTAATAACAGCATGGACCGAGTGTATAGCGATACAACTGGTTGCAACGTGTGGGTGAAAGCATTTTAAAACGTATCTTAATGTATTTGTATACCATATGTAGCCGTTTGGATAATCAAGATAATCCTAGCAAAATATCAGGCGGCCTCGTTAACCTTTGCGAACAGTGGCGCCATCACAAGGACACTTATCAAACCATCGGATTTGATCGTTTAATATACTGTACAAATATAGAAATGGTGAAGTGGTGACTACGTCACCAATGAAATGAGTATATATGTATACATTTTATTTAAGCCTATACAAGTAATACTGAAAAAGATCACATTGGTGGCTTGATTAACGTAACAAACGTAGAGGAATAACGAAGTTTCTTGTCTGGTAGACGATATTACTGATTGCAAAGTTTTATCAGGTTTATCTTCCTTAGTCCAACGGCTACAAACGGTTTACATATACCTTAAGGTGCTTGTTAAATTTCTTGAGTGTGAGTGCTTGCATCCATCCTCCTGGTCCACATTTAGTGTTGTTGGTGTGACTCAACTCCATATCCATCGAAAATTGAATTAATCACTGTAGGCAGCTCGTCCATTCTGACGCATATCAACCAGTGACCCAGTAAGTATTAAATATCTTTAAGCCACCTATTTAAGTTGTTTCATTATTTATTAATATTTATACGCTCAATTATTATTTTTTTGCACACACACATAAACACAAAAAGAAACTTTCAATTTGCCAAGAATGCGTGACGGACCCGAGGACAAGCGGTTGTTCAATTTAGGTATAAGAAGTAACTTGCGCGAAACATTTGGATCTAGTTGTTTCAAAGCCATGATGCCCATCAACACCACGTACGTTTGACGCTAATTTTGTTGTTTTGTACAGCAAAATAGGTTTTATTTGTTATTTTTTTGGGATGCTAATGATCGGCCAATGATTTGAGTAATGTTTATAAAGTCTCAATTTGTAATAGTGGTGATATTCCTGACTGTTCCTCCTCCAATTGGCGCATCCTGGACTAGAAGTACTAAAGCACCTAGGTTAACACAGCATAGTCCAAGTACAGAGCGATATAACTGGGCTTACTCTACCGTGGGTGGGCGAAAATATACATCCATTTTACTTAAAATAAATCTTAGGGTATATTGCTATACAGTTGATCCACATTCAATGTCGGTCTGAATACGGGATGCACCAGATGATACAAAATTATGATTATCACCATTATTGAAAATTGAGACGTTACATACACTAGTCAACTCCTCAGGATCATTAGTATTGATGGTTATAAACAGCCATGCTTTGCATCAAGATGAATTGAGCATTGCTGAAATTTTTACGATTATTAGCATTGTACATGGAATAATAAATAAAACGTTTTAAGTGCTTATTGATGCATTTAAAGATGCGTTCTTTTTTGTTGATATTGTTAAGTTTAAATCATTGATTTTTAATTTTTTTTTCAATTGATTTAATTATTTTTGTGAAATAACAATGTTTCTTTGTCAACAATTAAGTCAAAATTATCAAGTCCAATTTGCATATTTTTACAATAAGTAATTCAATACTAATTTATGTGCTTAATTTATTATTTCTTAATTTTTATATTTCTAATTTGTATATACTAAACACAGCATTAACTTCATAATTATTTCATTATATAAATTAATTAAAACCAGAATTTAAAGAAATTTAAATATTAAAAAAAAATTAATTATTCTTTATTAATTATAATTTTGTTTTAATATGGTTTTTTTGTAAAATAGATACAGCTGAAGAAATTTATTGTGATTGTCACCTCTTTATTATTCCTACATTTGTGTGGCATATTAAACGATTGACTTTGATGGGCTTGATAACCGCAACAAACATAGAAGAATAACGAAGTTTTTCAGCTGGTAGACGGCATCCTTGTGAGGGCATCACTATTCGCAAAGATTGACAAGATCGCTTTATTTTTTATTAGGGTTATTTCTTTAAGCTTAAGAGCTACATATGGTATACATATACCATAAGATAGTTTTTAAGTATCCTAAGTGCATACTTGCACTCACTTCCTGTAGCAGAAGTCCAGATATACCGCTGTGCATTCGGTCCCTGTTCTTATTAGTTTAGATACCTGTTAGCACCTAGTCCAGGATGCACCACTTGGAGGAGAAACATTCAGATTTTTGTACTCATTACTCAAATTCTCAAGGTTGTTAACATACCCATTTGGTTAAATTTGTTAGGTCTAGAAAAGTATTTTATTATTATTATTATGGTTACGTATTAAGTTATCCCAGTATCAATGTACATTCTCATCTTTTTATTTTGATGCAAAATTGGTAGCAAATATCACTCTCAAAGTAACAAACACACCCACGATTTAAATTTGGGGTAGGAGGGGGGGCGAGTTTTTACAGATAAGGTACCCTGCCACGAATAATAATATGTTGATGTTAATGATTTTGATGATCTGAGTAATACTTATAAAGTCTCAATGTCCAATGATGGCGATATTCCTGACTGTTCCTTTTCTACGTGGTGCATCATGGACTAGGTGCCCATATGCATCTAGACTAATAAGAGAAGGGACTGGATACACAGTGGTATAAATGGGCTTTCACTATGGCAGATGAGCGCTAACATACTTTTAGGATACTTAAAGGCTATGTTAATCAATATGTATACCATGCGTAGTCGTCGGACTAAGGGAGATAATCCTGATAAAATCGGGCGGCCTCATTAATCTTTACGAACATTCTCAAACATGCCGTCTTTCTGCCAAAAAACCTTGTTATTCCTATCAAGCCATTGAAATCGATCGTTTAATATGCTTCACAAATGTATAAAATAATGAGGATGAAACCATGTCATCAACCGAAATGAATGAAATTTGTAATAAGAACGTTGTTCCAATAAATTTGATATATTTTCATTATTGTCATTGCTTTGTTACTTTCTAATATTTAAATTATTACTTTCGGTTTTGTTTGTTTTTATGTGCTCCTCCACTAGACAAGGAGATGGAGTCAATTGGCGCTTTCGTGTATCGTACAGTAATGTAGAATTTGGTGGGGAAGAATCTTCTATATCTTTACCAATTCCTAATTCTACTAAATAACTATATATATATATATATATTTGTGTTGTTATTTTGAATGTTTTTGCATTGGATGATTTAAGAAAATATATACTAGTGTGTATCTTTCTTCCAATTGTGCTTGAGTTTTTTTCTTACAGTATTTTCAACAAACACTGTGCCGGGAAGGTTTAGCGGTACAGCACTCGACTGGAAATTGGATTGGGTAGAGTTCGGTCCTCATCATTGGCACCAAATACGAGCCTCGCGTTCGGTTGTGCTAAAATATCCACTTTCTGTGAGATGTCTCTTCCATAAGACATTCATTCATTGTGATTTGTGACATAGTTACATTTACATTATTCCTACATTTGTGCGCCATATTAAACGATCGACTTTGATGACTTGATAAGCGTAACAAGCGTTGAAGAATAATAAATTATTTTGGCTGGTAGACGGTATCCTTGTGACGATGCTACTGGTCGTAAAGATTTACGGTACCACCTGATTTTATTGTCAAGCTTTTTTTCCTTACCCCAAGGGCTATACATAGTATACATCTATCACCGTAGCTATGCAGTCATTCCCGTTTTTTTAGTCCAGATGCTTCTCGCACCTAGTCATGGATGCATCCTATGGAGGAGGAACAGTCAGGAATGTAACCATCATTGGAAATTTACATTACTTAAATTCTTGGGATCATTAACATTTCAGTAATAACAGTAAAAAAAGATACACTGCAAAATTAAACTAATGCTAAGAAATGAAGAGTTGGGTAATTCTTTTGTTTGGTTTTTATTGCTCAAATAAGCAATACATTTTTGCCAAATAGTCAGTTATTAAAGTTATAAACTAGTATGGAAATAATGAGTTGATCTATGTTACCAATCCGATTATTTACTCAGAAACAACAAACTTTGGCTGCAGAGCCACCTCTTCATTTGTTCTTAGTTTTGCATGAAGAGGTTGTCAAGTGCGAATTCAATTTTTGCTGGGGGGTGGGTGGGTAAATGAGATTTCTTGTAACGACGCACTGTTTACAGGAATGGACAAGGCGATTTTCAGAAGAGTTGGGGGGTTGAAACTGATTGATGGATCCATAAGCCTAATCGGCTACAAATGGTAAAAGGATGCCTTGGGATACCTTTTTAACATATTTGGGTGTATGCTAGCATCCATTTAGTTTAGGATGTCCCAGTTATACAGCTGTGTTAACAATATTTAAGAGCTAATAATGTGAATCAGCCTAAGAACTATAAAAATGTGTATTTGGGACTTAAATTATTTTTAAAAGCTCAACCATACAGAACTTGATAGTTTATAAATAAGTATTCCAGTTCCATAAGCGCTCAAAATGTCTTAGAGATTTCAACATTTATTCAGGATGAAGTTCCGTTGCATACGTTCAACAACGTTGTTTCATGTAATTGTACTTTAAACATTCAGCATTAAATATCAGGTTTCCATTTGGCTTTCGCTTTTCAATTGTATTATTTGCTAAAATAGTGTCTTTTTAATAATTTATTAGAAAAAATCATTTTTTCAGGAAGATCAGGCTGGTAACCTTACCATCTAGTCGTACTTCTCGACCTGACTTGGGGTCAGCTACGGTGAACTTCCTTTTAATTTAGAATATTTTATTAAATTTAAGTAGTTCTGAGGCTTTGAGTAATACTAATTTTTTGTATAAAGTCTAGTTTACAATAGTGGTACTTATTGACTTGCATGTAATACATTCTGTGGACAGCAGTATAGTTTATCTACTGTTTGATGGATGTAGGTAAATATTTATCCAAAGTATCTAAAAGTTCATTAATACCATATATATATGTCCTTTATTATGGCAACAAATTGGAATGCATTTTCAAGATTAATAACATTGTCGTCCAGATATGGTCTTTAAGCCATACGTTTGTCATGCGATACAATAAAAGACAATCAATTTACTTGTAAATAAATTGTTTTCGTTGTACAGTTTTAGTACTAAACATGGTACTTGTTTGAATGCACTTCAAAAACCTGTGAATGTTTAATACCACTCCGTCATTATTAATTAAAAACGTTATTGATTATTGATTATTACAACCAATAAACAGTAGTAAGTGTTATAATTTAGAAAAATATTGATTATTTTGAATATTCTTAAAAAAGCAATAACAATTTATTTTGTGCATGGCCGCTTCACGTGACGTAAATTATATAATTGAAAACACGTCGACGAGAAGTGGAAAACAGGCTTTCTGCTAAATTCATTATTTTCTATTATAATATGGCATATAAAACGATTGACTTCGATGGCTTGATAAGCATAAAAAACGTGGAAGAATAACGAAGTTTATTTGCTGATGGAAGACATCATTGTGTCGTCGCCACTGTAAGTAAAGATTGACGAGGCCGCCCTATTTTTGTCGGCGTTATCTCCATTATTCAAGAAACTGCATATGGTATGCGTATACTTTAAGCTACCTTTCAAGTACCCTGAGTATATACTTGCACTTACCTGCTGTGAACTCGGTTTCTGATGTTATTAGTCTAGATGCATCTCAGCACCTAGTCCAGGAAGCACCACGTGGGGGCAGAATAGTGAGGATTTTATAAGCATTACTCAAATTTTCAGGATCATTAGCATCCTAAATGGAAATGTATGCTAAATAAATTTTTCATATTAATTGTCAAACAATACAATGTTGATAGTGTTTTATGATTCTGATTATTATTAATAATAATAATGCTTGAATGCTTCACAATAAATATTTTTCAGTAAGTGGACTTGTTAGTAAAACCACAAGACGGCCCGAAATTATAAAATCTTCTATTTAAAAATAACATAATAAGTAATGATATTGGCTTGTTGCATTATCATTATTTTATTATTATTACAATCAGCATAAATAATTCAGTAGAAATGCATTCAGTATCATAGAATACAAACATTTGCACTGGCATAAGTAAAAAACTAATAAAAGTTATATAATAATTGCAAAATAAAAAAAGGTTTTAATAGCATAGAAAAACGTTTCATAAATCGTTCAAACTACATAGTGTCAATGTAAAGTTACAATTGGTTATGATAAAAAACGAAAAAGCTCAAAGTAATTGGATTACGTAAAGCTAGGCAATCCCTAAGGTGAAAACACTTATTGGTATTTGAAAAATATAAAAAAATACAAAATACAAATCATCCTTTATATATTCGGGGTTAAATACATTTTTTACTACTTTGAATATTTTTACGGGAAATGCATCTTTCAGCAGTTGAAATTTTAGCGAAGCTGAACGTAAGTTCGCATTTAATGCTGATGGTGGGATTCGAAACCATGTCCAAATCGAGAAATGTACCGCCAGACCACCTCGGCTAAATATGAAGTGCACGAATTATAGTAGATATTTACTATCGATTGAGCATTAATACATTTTTTGTTTGTTTTTTCCAATGCAATTGATTTGTTAAAATCGGTATGGGGTAATCGTTGTCCTCCATCATTATTTTGATTAATAGTCAACAGTTCTTAAAATGTGACTACATTGTATTATGCAAAAATTTTAACTAATAATTTAATTATTGAAAATATAGACTTTTAGACGTAATAGGAGGTATCAATAGCTGTCATATTTAATCCCAATAACGCTGTCCCATTAATCCAAAACTAGAACGAAAATGCATTGTGTTTTTTAACAGCGCAACATGTCTATCAATCAAAGTAATATTTATGTCATTGCTTATGACCTGCACAAGTGTTTTATAGGAACACTTATTTTAGCAATTGAACATTTAGTAAAGAACTTGTTTATGTAGAAATAGATATTTGATTTATTTAAAAGTCTAAAAATCTTTAAGTTTTTTAATTGAAATCAAGTGACTTTTAATGGTTCTTATTGCACTGTGGAATACGGTCGTACTTGTAGTTTATCCTTTTTTGTTCAACATTTTTTTATTTAATTCTTATTAATTATCTTAATTTTCTTCTTCAGCTTTTCCCTTTTCCGAAAGGGATCGCTAATTTTGATCAGTTTTCCCCATTTGGTTCGGTGTCAAACCAATTTGAAGTATTATGACCTTGAGCTTAAGCCCCCCTTTTTTATCCAACCTTGGGACTGGCTACATCGATTCATTCATATATATATATATATATATTGATTATTCTACACTAAATTAAAATAATATCAACAACTTGAGTATTTATGAATGTATCAAATATTTTTATATTAAACTTTATTTGTTATATTTAACTAAACGGAACATAAATAAGTTTTAATATTAAAATATATTAATTAACATAAGATGATGTGTTCTTTGTATACATTGTAGTAAATTGATCACAAATGGCATATTATTAGTAAACAATACAGCAGGAGGTAATAAAAAACATGACATTGTGAATTGATATTATGGTAAACAAAAATTTACCTTTTGTTTTGTGACATCCTTGTCAACATCAATTATTACATTGTCACATTCAAATTAGTTATCCATTAATGTCAACAAAACATATTATGGAAAAATAAAAAACGATTTATAATAGGGCACCAGACAGGTAATTTACAAACACAAATAATTGAAGAAATGTTTGGAGAATGACAATGAAAATATTTATGAAGATAATTGACAATCTGGGAAACATCATTAGTAAAGATGAAAAAACCGAAATTGATATTAAAGCCAGACTTGGAAAGGCTATGTCAGTCTTTCATTGACTTAAATCAATATAGTCATGTTCTTCCATCCACCTAAAGATAAAACTTTGTTTGTACTTATCAATAATAATTCTCACAGCAATATATAGGAGTGAAACGTGGAAGCCAACAGATAATCTTATCTGTGAATGTTATTTATTGCCTGTGTCTTAGAAGTCTTTTAAAGATTACCTGGCGCAATCACATTTCAAATGATGAGATTATGAGAACAACGGACTCTCGTTCACTATATGACATCATTTCAATTAGATGAAGAAAATTACTTGGTTAAATTCTGCGTTTACCATCTGAAAATCCAGCAAGAACGGTTTTGGAATAAACCATCGAAAATTGTAAAATAAAGGTTGGTAGACCACAGAAAGTTTAGCTAAAAACTATTCAGGAAGATCTAATTGAAATGAATGTTTCATGGAATCAAACAAAATGTTTGGTAAATTGTTTGAATGCATAGAAACATTTTGTTGTCTCATGTTCGTTTTAAATTATGAGAATTTATTCTATTTTGCTGTAACTGTTATCTTATTGCTCCATGCTTATTTTTAAAGCAGAAGGGTATTGTAATAATAATAAATAAATATAATTATTATTATTATTATTATTATAAAACACACTATTATTTATTATTATTATTATTATTATTACTACATTATTAATCTTAAATTTTCATTTTTATATGGCCTCCTGTCAGCGTAACTATAGCTCTGTAAATTTATTTTGTAAACTGCAGTCTACTTATAAATTTCCATATTATGTGCAAATTACATCTAAAAGATTACAATCAACATATCTATTAATGGAAAATAAAATAAATATAAAATGTTTTCTACTTACCTAAAACGGTGTGTCTACTATAAAAAAGTATATTACCTTTAATAATTTTATTGTTTAGAAGTAGCAATAAGAATAAACTAGTTATTCTTTTTCATCAGCCTTCCCTTTATCTACGAAGGGTCGCTGTTTTTTCTCCATTTAGTTCTGCAAACCCTTATCCTTTATCCAGACTTTGCACTTCCTACATCGTTTTTTAAAAATCTTCATTAGGCGCAGTTAGAGCAATGAGATTAAACTAATTTCGTTTATTTATCTTTAATTACGAAAAAAAAAATAATTCAAATTGGTAATTTGAACGTTTGTATTATTATTATTATTATTATTATTATTATTATTATTATTATTATTATTATTATTATTATTATTATTATTATTATTATTATTAGTAGTAGTAGTAGTAGTAGTAGTAGTAGTAGTAGTAGTAGTAGTAGTAGAGTAGTAGTGAAGTAGTATATCCGTTGATTCATTTATGCATTTCGGTTTAATTCTTGAATGTTTTATAATAATCACTTTTTAGCTAGTACATTTTAAGTGAAGTTCTAAACGATGATGAGCATTGAGTGTAGGTGATAGGACGTAAACCTATAACTATTCAGCTATACAGTTGACGAACGTGCTGTTGTCAAAATCAATAAAGTATAATTCATTTGCTTTTGTGACACATACTTAAATATATGATATACATCTAAATTGTACTAAAACATTCCTTAAACATTACTAATATTAGTAAAACTATGCATGTTTACGTTATTCCAAATATTAATAATGTAAAATAATTAATGCTACTTTGTTTAAAAAAACAAGTATTGTAAATAATGTTTAAATTTAAAATTTTAATTTCATTTAATGGTATCAACTCGTATAAAATTAAAACAAAAATTTTAAAACATTTAGTATTTTTAAATGAAATCGTTTTGCTTCTACCGTCAAACGGTGGCAAATGTGTTTTCAGTATTTACAATCTTTGGCTATTTTCTAACAGTTTACTACAATTGTGAAAAATTGCTTTCCCCATAAACATAAGAACTTAGGTGGGTACGGAGTTAGGGTTCCAATACTGGCTGGTCTCTCTTTAGCTTCACTAAAGTGTCCACCTGCTAATAAATGTTTCTAGTTAAACATTTAAACAAGATTATATATATATATATATATATATATATATATATATATATATATATATATATATATATATATAATAAACAAGCTGCTATCAAAATCAATAAAGTATAATTTATTCGCTTTTGTGACACTATTTAATTATATGAATCACATCTAAATTGTACTTAAGCATTCCTTAAACATTACCTTACAAATACTAGTAAAATATTTTATTAAAACTAATATTTGTGCCATTATTATAAAATTCCAATTTAGGCCAAAAACAAGAATACTGACATTTTTATAAAATTAAAATCACTATAAATAGTTGATAAAAATAAATTATATTATAAAATATTTATACATATAAATAAAAACAGATAATAAAGGCTATACACTTTTATTATTTTAAATAATTTTCACTGCTTTCTAAAACGTTTTCAAGATGGTGCATTTTATATGGCTAAAAATACACTAATTCCAAAAGTATAATAAAATGTATATTATCCTTTTTTAGAATAGAGACCAGAGCATTCTTTTTCTTAATTTTCAGTGCTCTAGAGCATCAAGTTGAGATATAGTGTTAAATGTAAAATTAAATAATTTACCAATTTTAATACTACCTTAAACAATTACAGATGCAATATGCCAGGACCTATATACATGTAGTGAAAAGAATTATTCATTTGCTTGCTTGCGGTATTAACGCAGAGTATTTGAGAATAGAGAACAATTGGCATTGATCAGATTCACTGTAAATAATATATTTCAATCACTTGTAGCTCGGCGCTTAAAGCCTGACAGCAGATAGAGCATGTGATCAAAATTGTGTGAAACTGCACTGCTAGTGATCCCAAACAAGGAGGAACTAGCTGTATGGTCCTCCTGATTGACCAAAACTAAGTGAATTTATTATTCAAATAAATTTGACACTTTAAATAAGTTACCTTTGAAAACCTCATAATAAATTTCAAAATTGCTATGAAAAAATAAGGACTGGGTTTGTGAAGTGAAAAGCTGACAATAAAATGGATAAATTGATATAACTTCTATTGATTATTGTACTAATTATTTCGATGTTTCTTCATCCACCTCAACTAGACAGAAAAAAACCAACTTTTTCCACAAACACACGATGCAATTCAATATTTATATCAGTAAATTCTTATTATTATTGTTGCTTTAAATGGTTTATGGAAAATATTTTGCAATGGTGAACATTATAGTAAAGTCGAACGAGGGCCGGCATGTAGTGGGATCAAGCCGATGCCCACTCAGATTCGAGTCAACCACTGTACCGCTAAACCACACCGGCATTACAAGATGTAAAATATTGCGATTTAGTAAAACTAAAATTGTAAACAATAAAAATGACATTAAAGCATATTGTTGTAATTGTTAAGTTTAATAAAAAATTCAAATTATTCTTGGTTCCATTTTTCTCTACTACATTTTCCGCGACAATAGTAGTAGCTGGAGTGAAAAACTAGAAATTGAAATTCCGTTTTATAGTCAACACTAAATGGAAACTTGGATTCTTTTTCTTCTTCTACTTCTTTTTTACAACTTTTCTTTCTTTTATGGAAGGTCGTTGTTTCTGGTTCCATACATTCCAATTTTACCATTTTCTTTTTGGTCGACTTCGCTTTTTTTACCTTCTACTTTCATTGCCAATATTCACCTTGTCACATAGTTTTCTTCTCTTTATGGAATGTAGTTGTACCACATCAATTTTTTTTGTTCAATCCTCTTGTAAACTTGAATGACTTCTAGTTTTTTCTAAACGCGTCATTATCTAGTTTATCTAATTTATACAGTCCTAACAATCGTTTTATTATCAAAGTTAAATATGCATTTTTAAATGTTTTTAATAAAACAATTTTCTTTTTTTACAGCTTTTCTCTTTCTATGAAGGATCGCAGTTTCCGGCCAGTTTTTCCTATTTGGTTTTGCATTCAATCATTTTTAAATATTATGGTCATTAAAAAGTTTTGGCGTGGGTGTCCTTCCTGCCCTCAAATCCTCCTCATTTATCCAGGCTTGGGACTGGCTAGATAGGTTCATTTCTGATTCTCTCCAGGTGGAGTTAAAACATTTAATTAATAAAAACAAAATAAAACAAAATATGCTATTGTTAAAAAACAAACAATAATATTCTCCAGAACGATTAAAAATTATACAAATTAAAAATGCGTAACTATTACTGAATAAAAAGATTTGATTTAAATTAAACTAATGAAACTACATTATTAATGCTGTTTTTATTTTACAATATTTGTATTTTTGAATAAATTAAGTACATTGTGGCTAATTTGTGTATTTAATAAGATTGTCCTTAAAGGAAGCCGTTTTAATAACAATTGAGGGATATCGATTTTCAGCATTTAAAAGTGTTAGTCTAGACAATATACTGTAAATTAGAATTGCTTTGGTCATTTCTACAAGAGTGCGAAATGCAGCCAAGATACTAGATTTGTATCTGTGCCTCCCCATTACAACGTTAAGTGCACACTTCTTGTTTTTTTCTAATTACCCATTTGCTAAAAATTGATTCCTGTAAAACAGAGAAGCAATAAGAATAAAATAATCCAACCTTCTTCCTTGATACAAGATTATGATCGGTTGAGAAGGAATGAATATGTTAATATTTTTAAATTAAATAAAAGAAGAGTTAAAATAATAATTATTACTAAAAAGCATTTAAAAACTAACTTCACAACTAGAAAGTAAAATATAATCTGTCATTTACACATAATCTATATACAAAAATAGATTATTTAAATATATTCTATAACATTTTTACTGCTTTAAATGTTTTACACGAAACATCTTTCAGCAGTGGACATTGGCACGAAACCAAACGCGAGCCCACATTTGGTGCTGGTAGCTGGGGTTAAGTTCATGTCTACCCAGGTTTGATTTGAGTATTGTAACGATAGACCATTCCGAGTTGATAAAAAGACATCCCATTATTGGCCCTCACCGATAATATCCATATGCCAATTAAAAAGTATGTTTCTTTTAAAAAAATCAAGTGATAAATATCAAATTTTAAACATCGTAGAAAACAATACATTTTTGAAACCTGAAAATGAATAATTTGTTTAATTAATTAATATCGATCGTATTATTAAAAAAATGACAGACAAACACAAATTTGTTGTAACACAACAAATTACAAATTGCTTTTAACAACTACCTGTGTTTTAACATATATTCTTGTTTGAGCTTGAATTTAGTCCATTTTTAAATGTTTCAGTGTTGTATTTATATTCGAAAACAAAACAAATGATACAAACTTAGTAATTGTAATAAGTTCAATATGAATTAGGTTATAAAAACAAAGTGAAAAATTATGTACATAAATATACAACACAGTTACTTGTAATAATTATAATAATAATAATAATAATAATAATAATAATAATGACAATAACAATAATAATATTAATAGCGATAATAATAATAGTATTAATAGAAATAATAATAGTAATAACAATATTAATATTAGTATTAACAATAACAATAATAGTAATAATAATATTTCATTTTCATTTTGGTTGGTGACGTGGTCATCTCTTCATTATTTCCCATATTTATACGACATGTAGAACAATCGATTTCGATGGCTTTATAAGCATAAACAAACGTGGAAGAATAACAAAGTTTCTTGGCTGGTAGACGGCATTCTTGTGACATCGCCACTGTTCGCAAAGATTGACGAGGCCGCCTGATTTTTTGTTAGGGTTATCTCCCTTAGCCGAAGGGCTACATATGGTATACGTATACCTTTAGAAACCTTTTAAGTATCCTGGGTGTATGTTTGTACTCACCCGCCGTAGCGGAAGCCCAGTTATACCGCTGTGCACTCGGACCCTGCTGTTATTAGTCTAGATGCCTAGGGGCACCTAGTCCAGGATGCACCACGTGGAGGACTAGCAGTCAGGAATATCACTATCATTGGAAATTGAGACTTCATAAGCATTACTCAAATCCTCAGGATCATTAGCGTCCCCTAATAATAATAGTAATAATAATAATAATAATAATAATGTTGCCCCATGCTCTTCAAAACAAAAGGATTTTGGCAATATTAAAAATAAATATAATTAACATTTATTAATATAGATTATTTGCAAAAAAATTAATTATTTAATTGATTAATTAATAATAATTAGATGTAAGTTGTTCGTCTATTAGTTCTTGACATTAATGAAAATATGTACAAAAATACTTTTATTATCGGTTTAGTTTTTAGTTAATATTTCAATGTCTATTTAAAAAACAAAAATATTTTTAAATTTAAAACAAAAAAATGAATACGTGTCATTGTGTAATTATCATTTTGTTTATTGTAAATTGGTTATTTTTTCTTTAACTGTCAAATACATATTTGGTGATTTAGTTATTTAACTGTGTACTTTAAATTTATTTAAACCTTATAACAACTTCAAGATGTAATCCTTTAAAGATTTAGACAATTCACAACTATTATAATTTTAAAATTAACGTATTTTTAATCATAGACAAATTGTAAACAAATAAATACGTCACTTTTATATAATTGACTATAGAAAGTTCAAATAATTGTGTTATTTCAATTCTGTTTTAATTATTTTTAACAATGAGTTTAAATTATTATAGTATTATTATTATTATTATTATTATTATATATTATTATTATTATTATTATTATTATTATTATTATTATTATTATTATTATTATTATTATTATTATTATGGTTATTGGCTTAGCTAGTTCGGTAGAAGTAGGTTTCAACATACAAAAATAATGTACACTTATAAAATTACAATACAATTAGCAGTCCGTAACATCAATAAGAGAATAAAATAAGATTAAATTACATAAACTAAAAAAACTCAAAATTAACGTATATTCAACTATCATGTGCATTATGAAATGCGTAAAGGGGCGTCATATTACTTTGGAAACGTAAAATGTTTTGACAATAAACTAATTTTTTAATATAAAATAAAATGTTGTATTATTAGGTTTATAAACGGATCGATCTTCAACTTAAACACTTAAAACGTTATGGAAAACAATGAATAATTATATGTATTATATATATATATATAATACAATTACCATTAGTTTTATATGCTGGTTGTTTTCTAAAAATGGTTTGTATTATAAGAAACGTTTATTAATTTTTGTGCTTTTCAAAACTAACTGGCTTCTAAAGATTTAATTCTGTATCAAATTACTTTCTTGTTTTAAACAAAATTAATTTGTAGGTTTTTAGGTTTATTATAAAATTGTATATATTTTTTATTTTAGGAGAAAAATTTCTTAATTGTGAATATATTTTAAGAAATAGACTTTTGGTTTTATTCTACAAAGTTTTATTGAGATGATCAAGGATGTATCACCAACAGTGATGAATATTGAGGTTGCTAAAAATAAGACCTTCGTAAAAGAATGAACGTTTTTAAGGTTACTACTGTAAAATGGGTGTATTAAATGTTTTAACTGTGTTTATATTGAAAATGTAAAATAGAAGTGCAACATACGATAATAATTTATCTATGAGTTGTAAGTGATGAGTGGTTTAGCAGTACAGCTCTCAACTCTAACCTGGATAGGTATGGGTTCGGTCCCCACTATCTTTCACCAGTAGACATTTCAATGAAACCGAACGTTGGCCCCCATTTAGTGCCGTTAGTAGGATTCAAACCTATGCCCACCCAAATCCAAATCGAGTGTTGCACCCCTCGACCACCTCGTTAATAATTAATCTATCGTAATCAGTTGAAATAAAAAGATGACTTTTTGCTGAACAATTACTTGAAACAATGTTATTGCTCCATGCTGTTCAAAAACAAAAAAGGTTTTATAACACTAATAGTAATAATCATAATAATCAAAATAATAGATAATAATAATAATAATAATAATAATAATAATAATAATAATAATAATAATAATAATAATAATAATAATAATAATAATAATAATAATAATAATAATAATAATAATATTGATAATAGTCAAAATAAAAGTGATATTAATAATAATAATAATAATGTCCATATTTATCTAATTACAAAATAATTATTGCATGTTTGTATACTGAACTGTGCAAATACGTTAATCAACATAAACCAAAGCATTAATCGTATGTATTTAACAGTCAATGTTGAAAGGACTTTACAATAAAAACATTGTTGTTTTTATTAACTCAATTGATACATCCGATAAAAAGAGAAAACAGTTTAAAACTAAATCAATATTGTTCTCACACACCCAAAATACATTGAACGACACACATACACACACCACACGTTTTTAAAAATGTGTGCAACAAGGGTAAGTACTTTTCGATTACTATTAACAAAACACACTGCATTGCTTTATACTACATCTTGATCAAAATTGTTTAAAAATAACCTATTACATTATTATATTTGTATTTGTCAAATTTAAATTGATATATATATATATATATATATATATATATATATATATATATATATATATTAAATTGCCATCACGTGATTTTTAGTTGTACCAATTGAACAATTAAAAATAATAATTTGTCATTATGTTTAAAAAGGTTTCTACTTTAAAATTAACATAACAATGTTTATCATTATCATCATTGAGGATAAACACCCCCACCCATTATTATATCCCGAGGTAGTCCAAATGCCCAAAAACTTGTAAAACATCAACTTTTACAACGTGCACTTGATAAACAACACTTGGATTATGTTGACTTTAAATGTTAATTACAACCTGAATTGAACTCCTTCAACTATCTCTATTAACTGCAAACGGTAAGCAATCTGACGTCCAATGAAGTAATTCATTTGGCAGGGGGGCTTAGCATAAATAAAAGGACTGAGTTTGCATGCCACAATGGTCATTCGGTCTTCTTTACCATCCGGGTAATAGATGGACTTCCATATCTATTCTGACTGGATGAGTGAGTTTTGTAAAATATGGCCAATCCATTTTAGACGTCTTTCTCTTATTGTGTTAAAAATACAAGGCGAATTAACATTAAGTGTGCTACAAATATTTGAATATGATTAAAATGTTTGATTAGTTATTAAACAGTTGCGTTCATTAAAAGATAGAGAGTGAAACCATATGGATATTAAACAGCTTTACTCAACACAACAAGATTGAATAATCTGATAGACATTTTATTGCTTTAATGTATTTGAAAAAACGTTTTGGCAAAGTCTTAAATAAGGATCCGCATTTGATACGGGCTGGTTGAACTCACAGCAATGCCTACATAATTTCAAGTTGAGAGCTAAAAACACGTTTGTCATTTTTGCACAAACTGCACTCAATCCTTTAAAAATGAAATTTTTTTTAGAATTGTGGTTGGTGATATAGTCACCTCAAAGTCATTAGCGTCAAAAATTTATAATTGTTGCTTAGATGTTTAGTGAATTGATTCCAATTTGCTGGCTACGTAGCCTGGTTGCGTGAATTTGTCCAGTCGTAATTTCTCTCCAAAAACTTACGTCTGTATTGATTATGTGGAGTAACAAATAAGAACGTAAAAAACTGGACGGGAAATATGTTTATTGCTAAGACTTACAGGATCAGACCGTGCGATAACAAACGGAAACCAAAATGGAAGCGAATGGAAGTTGAAAGGCAGGAAGAAACGGAAGGCATTAATGGCATGGAAACGCTTGTTTTTATAGCCATTCCCACTGGTATGTACCATTGATACATTCAAACAAAAATTGTCAATATTCGAAGAATATTACTTCTCAAAAACTAAATGTTAACTTTTGATAAAATAAAAAAATATTGTTTATTATTTGTGACTTTGAATTATCTTCGTCGATTTTCACCGCTACAGATGCAACAACAAAAGTTGATGGCAGAGTCACCTCTCCATTAGTTCCAAAATCATATAGAATCCCGAATTCCTATAAGATGTTATTGGATGTAAATCAAACTTACAGAAGAAGACCGTTTCCTTATAACGACGCTAGTGTTTACAGGAATTAACGAGGCAGAGAATTGGGGGATCACGGATCCATAGGCCATATAGAAGGTTAGGCATCTTGGGTGTATACTACCTTCCATTCACTGAAGAGAAATCCAGTAAAAGTTCAATAATAGTAGTTAATCTGGGTTCTGTTAACAAACTCTAACTTTTTTGTTTCAACTTGAGAGACTTTTTTTCAAAATAGTAAATATACTAAAATAATATAGATTATAAATAATGAAAGTTAATTGTTTCTAAGATCTTATAAATAATAAGTAAATAATAAGTAAAGCGTCGTGAAGTTTTTAGATAAATAGAATTCAAATGATTATATAGTAATGCTTACACTTATAATTTATATGCATGTTGAGTTAATTGCATAAAACAATTACGCAACGAAATGTGAATTGAATAGAAAATTAATGTACGCTCAAAGAACAAATTAATTATGTTATTAAATTGAATTCTACAAAATTATATTAATAGTTTTGCTAATTCTTATTTAAAGCTTTTAAAAAAAGTTATAAAAAACCATGGTTATTTTTGAACTACTAAATTTGTAAAGTTGGAAATGTTTATATATATATATATATATATATAATTTATTTTTAAGCAAATAATGTAATAATATTTTGTTTTCTCAAAATGTACAAATTCTGAGTTTTTTGTGTAAGCGAGAATTTAGTAATTGTAAAAAAATATTTTATTGTTTTGATCATTAGTATCTCAAGTGATGCCTAAGGGTTATTTTAGTAAAATATTTATGTGAATAATAAGCTTAAAAAATGTACAAAAAGCCAATAAATTTTAATGGGTTAGTTTTGACAGGTCCTCATCTAATTAAATGTTTTACGGGAAGCATCTTTCAGCAGTAGACATTTTAGCATTTGCTACTGGAGATGGGAATCGAACAAATAATCACCCAGGTTCGAGTTAAGCGCTATAACGCTAGACTTTATCATAATTGCTTGTAAATCCGGCTAAAAAACAAGATTGTAGCAGAACGCAATGTCAGCAGCCTTGTTTTGTACAAGTTTTGCATTGTTTAAAAAAGAACAAGTGGTTTTGCTAATTTTGTCATGTCAATACAAGCAGATAATAAAAATTTCCTAATCGGGTTCTAGAGTTGCCATAGCAAAAACGGGTTTATAATGGTGAAACAAAATCGTTAAATGACAGATAAATTTTTCAAACAAATATGTATATATATATGGTTATCTTTTAAACCACAAAATTTGTAAAAGTCTATCTTATATATGTATACGAAAGTTGTTAAATAGCATTTATGCACAACGTTTTAATTAAAAACGAGAGTACCACATGCAAAAAATACTAACTTAAAGCAACCAAATGGTACTTATAAACAAATTAATTTTTTTTAATATATTACTCACTGTTAGTTTTTATTAATCATAATTTTCTATTAAAAAAGTATGAAGTATGAATCAATATACTATTATTTTGTGATTACTGTTTGTATCTATGCTTTAACGTTATATTACTTATAAGTAGTGTAACAAATATGTAAATGCTGTAAACGAATAAATGTTCAACAGAAAAATTGGTTTTAAAATTGAGCAAGTTTTTTATATTATATATACACTAATACTCTTTTAAAAATTAAACATTTTTACATTATAAAAAACCTAAACATGCAATTTTTTACAAACCATGTTACCACTTTCTTTTGGTTGGTAACTTAATCACTCCTCTATTGTTTCGATGTGTATAACATACTTCGCAATGAAATCCAGTAACTTTATAAGTACAACACACATAGGACAATAATAGACTTTCTTGCCTAGTACATGACATTATTTTGACGGCCGTATGTAAAAATTCACAATACCACTCGAATTTTTTCAGGATTACATCTCTATAGCCCAACGACTACATATAATATACCATATTCATTAAAATACTTTTAAAGTATCATGAGTGTGTTTGCACCTATTGGTCAGAATAAAAGTCCAGTTATATCGTTGTGCATTTGGTCCCTGCTGTTAGTTTAGGTGCACCTAATTCAAAATGAGCCATGTGGAGGTGACAATCAGAAAAATTGCATTTACAACCTTGCTACTTCATGCCCATAAAAAAAAATTAAAAGGAATTTTAAAAGGAATTCAACACAAAAAAAAGGAAAATGCATTTAAGTGAAGTAAGAATTATCACAGATATTATCATGATTATTTTGCTCTCAAATTAACAGACATCCGTTTTTAATAAAATCTTGCAAACATTCAACAGGATGCTAATGATCCTTAGGAGTGTTTAAAACCTCAATTTCCAATAATAACGATACCTCTGATTGTTCTTTCTCCATGTAGTGCATCTTAGACTAGGTTCGCATAAGCATCTAAATAAATAACAGCAGTTATAACTGGGCTACCGCTATGGTGAGTGAGTACAGGCATACACTAGGAATACTTAAAAGGTACCTTAATGTATATGTATACCATATGCAACTCTTAAACTTAAGATAACCCTGATACAGAATTAGGCGGCATCGCCAATCCTTGTAAACAATGGCGCCGTCACAAGAATGCCTTTTATCAGCCAAGAAACTTTCTTATTCTTCTACGCTCGTTACGCTTAACACACCATTGAAATTGATCGTTTAATGTAGTACACATATATAAATAATAAAGAGATGACTATGTTACCAATCACAATAAATAAATCTCCGTTTTTCGTAACCATGTCAACGGTTAACTGTTTCAAAGTTATCTCCTTGATAAAACTAACTTAACGCAAAAATCATTGTTTTTCGTTATTATTCCTGTTACTTTTCCCGAATTCTTATATGAAAATGTTGTTTTGTAAGAAGCACCACCGTAATAACTAGGTAAACAGACTGGACATATTAGAAATAATTAACAAACTCGTTAAAAAATACTTTGGGAACTATCGTCTATACATCCAAAATTAATGACAGCAATTACAGAATGCAGAAAACATTACTACATAAGTCGAAGATTCCATATGCTGCAGGTTGTTAATTGATACAGAGAAAAATGTAATAGTTTAATACGGCAATTGACGTTTCTTACAATACATTGGGTATATAATAATTACTTAGCGTGATTAGATTGTTTAGTTTTTTCCAAACTTCTTTTTAACCTTTAATTTGTATTAATGGATTAATCACTATTACGATATTACCTTATACATGTTATATAACAACAAAAGTTGGTGGAAAAGTAACATCTTCGTTAATTCCAAATTTGGATAGCATCCCAAATAATCTCTTTCCATTATTCACAATTTTCGGAAGCATGTAGGGATATGCCAAGATAATGTGAAAATCGTCCCGAACAGCATCGTCCAAGAACGTTTTAGACCACCTTTCCTCTACTTCCAATCGGCATTTTGACAAACCAGAGTTAGGATAGGTCAGATTGCATTAGGATTTCTACAAAGAAAATCCAAACCAGTGCAATCTTTGTCGCGATACTAATAAAGAAAGATCGTAAAATTGAAGATCATTTCAAATTTGGCAGTTGCTAATTTTTTCGTCTAATCATTTAATACGGAGGATAAGTGTTGTGTCCAATGTATCTGAGGCATCAAATTTGTCAAGCTTCGTAATCTATTACCCTGTAAAGCTCCACGTTCCAGTTGCGTACAGAAGTACTGTTCAAACCAATAAAGAGGAAATGTTCATCTTTGTTTAGATAGATGGTTTTTCGTCTCCATAGTAAATTGGCAAACTTATCAAACGCGGCAGCAGCCAAACAAATTGGACAATTTACTTCATTAGAAAAACCACCATCAGAAGTAATTATAGAGCATAGATACGTAAATTCCTTTATATTGGAGAGCATAATTTAATACATTCCTCGCATTATGAGCTTAAGACGATATGTTGATTGATTTTTTTGGGTTGATCTTCAGACCATATTCACTGGAAACTTTCACAAGGAAATCCAATGCATGCTGCAGCTGAACTTCGTTCTCAGTTAGAAATACAGCATCATTAGCATATTCTAAATCCGTAATGAGCACAATACCAACATACACACCTTCCATTTGTACAGAGATCTTGGCAAATATAGTATCAATTGCATAGTTGAACAAAAGTGGAGCAGCCACGTAGCCTTGACGGACACCACTGCAAATTTCAAGAGGCTTTGTAGTAGATCTGTTGCAACTGAGGCTTACAGCAATCGAGTTCTTGTACAGAGCATGTAGGAGATTCACAAGTTTCAGAGGGTTTCCATCATGTAACAGCAATCCAAAGTTCTTTTCTGTTCAGTGAATCAAATGTTATAAAGGATATATACGTAGGACGCTGAAACCTTGCCCGAAACTCAAGAATGCATCAAAGCGCATCCCATACCAGAACGAAAACCAGTTTGTTTAGGACGTGTGGTCTTATCCCTCTTCGGGCGAATCCATAAAACTATAGCTGAAAAGGCAATTTGGGGAGCTATGTAAAGTAAACTGATGCCTTTGTAGTTAGCAAGTATTTGCTGATCTCCTCTCTTGCAAACAGGAACAATAGTAGAACGGTTCCAGTCTTCAGGATACTGCACAGTTGTCCAGAAATCAGTTATAATGCCACAAAGGTCTTCAACAATTCCTACGAAACCGGTGGCTTTCGTAGCCTTGAATTTTCTACAAATGCGCATATCATCGATAATAGGGGGTTCTACGGAAGGAACTGTGTCAAGCATTGATTGGTCTTGCAGCCATCCCGTTGTGATTTTAGGATGGTTTAAAATTTGATTAAAGTGGAGTAAACAGTCTTCTTTAGAAATGCCAAATGATCCAACTTTAACTTTGCTACCACGTCATAGCTAATCCAATTTCTTGTAAACTTTTCAACAATTGTCATGAAGGGCAAAAAACCTATAGCACATCTGCTACAGAATCCCAAAGTGTATTAATTAACCTTGATGTTGCTTTCACTTTACCTCTTCATCAATTCCAAATTTGGAAAGCTTCTCAAATTCTTACACAAAAACGCTCTGATGTAAACTGAACATGAGAGGATAAATGAAGCTTCTTGGTTAGAAGATCGCTTGCTTGAAACGACGCCAGTGTTCATAAGAATTGACAATACAATCTTATTTGGAATTGACGTCGGTTGACGGGTTCACAAGCCTAACCGGCTACATATGATAAAAAGATACATTGAGATACCTTTTAAGCATCCTGGGTGTATGTTAGCATCCATTCACTAACCCCAGTTATATCACTGTAAATCATACACCAAACGAGAGTTCAGTGAAAGCCCAAATATAGTGTGCACTCATTCCCTGATGTTACTAGTCTAAAAACCTTGTCAAAGAAACAGTCAAGAATATCACCATCATTGGAAATTAAGATTTTATAAGCATTACTCAAATCCTCAGGACCATTACCATCTCTGTTACTTATTCATTAATGTTCATTGTAGTTATACCAATGTACTTAAACTAGCAATAAGGTCATCTTTATTTTGAATGTGATCAATTATAAATATAAAACATGTGATTAAATACTTCTATTTTTCGAATATAAAGTTTAAAACCACTCAATGTGAATCTAACTGTATAATTATTTATTTTCAATATTCATTAACATTAAAATTTTTTAAATATAATTCATCATACTGTAAACTGCTCTATCTTTAAAAATTCCACTACCAGAATCAAATATAATTAATATAAAAACTATCGTAATTAGCTATTACAATATGAAAACTAATAATCCGTTTCTACGTTAACTGTTTATTTCATTGATATATAGTAAACTAAATAAAACCTTTACCAATAATGCATACCAGAAAATTTAAAATAATAACCAAGAAAATATCTTTATAAGATGTATTAAAAAATAAAATTATAAAAAATTACAGTATTGATATTTATATATATATATATATATATATATATGCATTATTAGATTAATTGTTCAAAAATAATGTTTTTGCTGACCAAACTAGAATTCCAAATATAACCATTACAATAGCTGTTGACGGTATAAGAAGAAAATAGTATAAATACATACTTAAGCAGATAAAATTATTTTAATAATGTTCCTTGTTAAAAAATAAAATTAACTTTATTAAAATATTTCTCTATAAGAAACAATAAAATTTATACACAATCTCTATACTTTACTGATAAAACGAAAATAAACCTATAACTTGTAAATATTGTTCTTCACATCTAAAACAAATTAAAATAATAAAATATAGTAAACTCAAACAAATATATAGCATGTAATGTTCATAAAACGAAATCATTTTAAAATATTCAAATATTTAATGAAAAAATATGCAGCATGTTCGGATATCTTTATTAAAAACTTTTAACTATCTAATTTTTAATATTTTACTATCACAAACATTTAACTAAGCATTATTGATAATTAATTTAAATTGACCTTTCCTTTAAATAAACAAACGTCACATTTTTGTAATTTGTGAGTTTTATTCTCTCAGTAGTTTAAATATTGTAATTTGTATAATTACGTTAAATTAATCATGTTTTAACTTAACTGGATAAAATATGGTCTTAGTTTGTTTGCTTTCTCTTATATTCCATGCAAAGAATAACTAAAACAAAACATTCTTAATTAACAAATTTTTAATTCGATCATCATAAGGCACCCGCGTACTCGCTAAAAATAAATAAATAAAATATTAAACTAACAGAAATTTAGACTAAAACTATAGTAACCTATAATCTCTAAAATTACAAAAATTGTCATTAAAAGATCATAATTAAATTGTCAAATAAAAAACGAAAATTTTCTCTTAAAAACAATACTTAATAATATATAGAAATTGTACATATTAACGAATAAAAATGTAAATATTAATCACAATAAGTATACAAAACACATAATAATAATATTTATTATTATAATATTATTATTATAATACAACTTATTATATTTATATTTGTTATAATTTATATTTTTATAATTTATTTACCACTATGTCCTTCATA